>JAYESA010000017.1:102539038-102931538 GCA_036927795.1 Iris macrosiphon
GACCAACATTAATCCTAATTAGATTTGAGCCCAATAGCAAGCCCATTCATTAGTAGGATGACTTAATTAGTTAAACCAATTGGATTAGAACATTCCTTCCTTAATTAATTCTTTCATGACATGCCCCAAGGGGTATTGTAGACTTTTCATAGTGACTTAGAGTAGGGGGCGAGGCGGACCACAAGGGGGAGGAGCAGAGACTCTCTTCATACATTCATCTAATTCTAGATCTATAATTTCTCTCATCCAAATTACTTCATCCCTACACCAATTCCTACCCAAATTTCTTCCTAATTCTTTCTCTACTTACCACTGAAGGTTATTGGAACAAGGAGAGAAAAGGAACTACAAGGAGGCGGAAGGAGCACAAGATGAAGGCTCTTGAAACTCAATTTGAGACCTGCAATAAAAATCTATCTCCTAATTAGTACAATTCAATTTTCTCTCTCTATTTAGACTCTAAATCTGTAGTTTAATCATTAGAAACTTTCTCATATACTAATGCTACCCTTAGAAGTGGATTAGGTTCATAGTAGGCCTATGGAGAAAGTCATGTGGTATTTTGTGTCAATTTTAGAGAAATTCGAGATTGACACAACTTGTGTTTGTCAATAGGTCAATTAGACCAAATTGACATGTGTTTGGTTGTATGAGAATAGTGTTGTGTCAATAATTGGTTACGTGTAGACCGTATCACGTCAATTTGGCGATACGGGTAGAGAGAAGTTGAGATTTTCTTCCGCCACGGGGGATTTGAGTATGTCATATTTTGGCACGGGCACGTAGATGAGTAGCTAACGCTTCGTGTTACTTCTAATTGTGATTCTAGACTTGTTCGTGTTCTTCGGGATACGTTTGGTGGTGTGATGGAGCTGTAGCGCAAGCGTAGCCTAGATTGAGTATGATACGGGTGCGGTGCACTCCACGTGTTTGATACTTTCCATTCTAACTCAATTTACTTTGGTTATAGCTATTAGAGTGTTGTATTATAATTGTTATATATCTATATATATATATAATTTTTATAGCTATGTTTCTATTGCATTTGAGAGTGTTGATGGTCATAAGGAGAGTAGGGTAGTTCATGTGCACTATTAGTGTTGATATATATAATATATATATATATATATATATATATATATATATATATATATATATATATATATATATATATATATATAAAGGTGAGTGAAGTTTACCTGTGTGTGTATGTGTGCTAAGGGGTGTCGGACTGCAGGTAGTATAGATCATAGCAGCAGCAGCATGTACTAGCATAGCAGCAACAACAAGTGCTTCACAGTAGTATCAGCTGCAACTGCTAGCATAGCAGCAGCAACAAGTGCTAGGCAGTAGCCACAACAACAAATGCTAGAGGTAGTGTTGCCACAACTTGCAGCAATGGGGTCGAACAGGCTTGTTGGCAGCAACAAAGAGGCTAGGATGTTAGTCTATAAAGGTATAATAATAGTAGATGTGTTAGTTGTATGTTAGTAATTAAATAGGTATGTTAGTGTAGTGGTCATGTGTTGTTGTGTAGGTAATATATTAGATAAGTTATGAATGGAAGATGAGTTAACTGTTAGTTGTTAGTATAGTTATATACTATGAGTTATTACATGTTTTAGTACTAAGTTAACGTAGTATAGTTAGTATAGTTATTAGTATGAGTTCTAGTGTTACCATGAAGGATACCAAGGTAATACTAAGGTAATAGCTTTGACTCATGGTATTGAGTATTTAGGTATCAAGGGATAATTGGGTAGTGTGATACCAAGTTTTGGCTCCAAGCCAAGGTATCCATAGTACTTGTTTAGCTAGGATTACTAGTATATATTATATTGTGTATCTTATCTAGTATTTTCATATAGATATATATTACGTACCTTATCATACGGTATAGTACTAGTATCCTATAGCTATTATAGCCCTAGTTACGTAGTGTAGGACCCAATAATCTAGAGATGGACTCATACAACCTAGAACTAGCTAGTTTGACCAAGTTTGACTAGTTTGACTTAGAGTTGACCTAGTTTGACTGTTTTGACCTAGAAATGACTTAATGACCTAGAATTTGACTAGTTTAACTTATTTTTATTTCAAAATATTGTATTGATGTAATATTCATATTTAGGCCTTTGAGGTACCGTTTCGAACATCTTTGATACTGTTCACCAGATTCTAGGCAAGTACATTCTCTGATAGTTTCTATTTATGATATCCCCTATGTTTCTTGTATTTAGTGTAGATATCCTTAATTTTTTGACATGATGATTACACTGATTGGTATATCCGAATCTTATCATGAGATATTATTCCCTGATATTTATGGTGTATCTTGTGTAAGCCTTGTTTTTTGTTCTTCTTGTACATGTACAAACATTGATTCTTGGGGAGACTAGCTACCTACCCAGTGAATCATGTATCATAGCGTACCATGGTTGGATCCAATATACCAGTCAGGACGGGGAGTGTTAGTGTAGATATGTGATCATACCCTCCTTGTGCATGTCATTGTGAGTGTTGATTATACACCGCTCGTATGATTAACTAGGTCCTAATTCTTGTGCATGTTCCCAAGCCGATCACATGTTGAAGCTGGTACTCACTCACATAGTAGTAGTATTTCTTGCCCATATCATGATGCTCATTCTTGTATTTAATTTCAGTGTTCCTATTATGCATATCTATTGTACTTGTATATTGCATCTTGTATATTCGCTCTATTTACTGTTACATAGTTTATATCATTTATTGGAATTATTGTTAGAGGTGTACTTTGCTTTTTTTCTGACTGGATATATTTTTTTCAGATAACACCGATGAGTGGTATCCCACTCACTACGGACCTCAGGACGTAATCAGATTAGAGTCAGAGACTTTGACTCAGGAGGGTCTCATCCCGGTTGAGACAGACGACCTAGTACCTGTAGCTCCGTAGATAGATTTATTTGTACTAGATTTGTCTCCAGCATTTTGATGTTAGTATTTCTTATTATATTAGATGACTCATTGGATATTATTTTATCTTGTGAGTTGTTTTTGACACTTCAGTTCTTTATATCATATTCGTGCGATTGTTTTATCTTATAGATCTGTAATTGAGTATTCATATTTCATTGGTAGCATTATTATATCTTGATTGCTAGATAGATAGTTTATCCAAACATCATTCTACCGTCGATGCTGCGGCGTAGGCTGGACGTTGTTCACTACTCGTGCCCCTACACCGGATGCAGATTATGACAGATAATGAGTACGAGAGGGGAGGGAGAGGAGGCGGCTAGGTCTTGGATTTGGAAAGGAAAGAACTACTTCCTTATTTATATAGGAATTTGGTGAGGGGAAGGGACAAGCGCTTTCGGCTTCATATTGGTGTCGTACACTTATGGGTTTGAGCTCTGCGGTGCATAGTGCCATGCACCTTCGTGAATAAGAGCTGTTGTTGCTCACACACCCCACGAGTTCGGTTGGGTGGGTCTGAGTCCAGCGCCCGCCCGACAATTCCAAACGCAGCCAGGCTAGTTGGTTGGGTTCACCGTCAATTGGGAATGAGTAGTAATTTGGCGCTCCAATAAAGAAAATTTATGAGGCGGGTCTTCACTCATATGCCAGGAGCAAAACATGAGCAACAATAAGTCTTTTGGGCACTAGTGAGAAATTTTGATTACGAATGCCTATTCTAATACATCTAATTTATAATAACATTAACAATAGTTATATTAATACCCTTATTTAATATATAAGGGTTTAACCCTACTCTAATGATACACTTACATCACCAATACTATATCCAATATTGGAGATTTTGCTAATCCTTTATTATCACTAAACAAATACTATAGATAAACTCAATCCTAAAACATATCCATAAAAATATAATTGAGAGGAGGGGTTTACATCCTTCCCTAGTTAGAAGAATTTTGTCTCCGAAATTTAGGAAATGGCACTAATGGAAAGAACGATAATTGAATGATAAAAGATATTGAAATTCAGTACGTAAGTTTGAATGTCGGTCCTCAAACAAATAAGGAAAACGTATCTGAATAGAATCATCACGCTCCCAAGTTGTCTTACTTGGTGAATGATGCTTCCATGCAACACGGACTATCCGAAAAGTCTGACCTCTCAATACTCTTTCCTACGATCGAGAATCTCAACCTGTTGCTCTTCATAAGACAAGCTCGACCAAAAATTAGTCTCTCCAATATATCACTCCAAAATACAGGAGAGCGGCAATTTTCTTCTACCAATGAAGACTGCACCTCAAGGTTGGCTAGTTGTCCATCTATCATCTCCAACAATATCAATAACTCATATATAACCACAAGCTCTGCTATTTGTACTTCAGTTCATATAACTCATGCTCCTACTAATCCTGGACATCTTTATCCTAGTTCCCTAAGATATTGCCTTAAAAATCTAATTCTAAGTATTTCTTACTTCTATATCTTACCTCTTCTATGACTAGCAGTTCCAAATTGATAATCCAATTCACACATAGGTTTCCTCTAACATTTGATTTAGCCTCAAAATAAAATAAAATTATATATATATATATATATATATATATATATATATATATATATATATATATATATATATATATATATATATCCACCACTTGATCCCTAAAGATCCATTCTCTTATAATTTGTGTTATCATCTAATCTCAAGTTCATCAATCATAGACTTAAGTTCAAAACTCAAATGAATACCCATGTGCTAATTTTATCAATATTGGTGTGCTAGTATTTCAATTATAATTTCCTCTTCATTAATCTTCTCTTCCTAAATTCACATTGAGTTTCAACTTTTATCTAGTTCTAATTAATCCCTTAAGACTTTATTGATATCATTTTTTCTAACCCTCAATGCATTTACTCCCTTAGCCTTTAAATCTGATGTCACGCCCCAGAACCAGAAAACTGGAGAGCAGGAGAGTGACTCAGCCAATCACACCTTATGGAATACTGAAGTAACCCGCAATGTGCAAAGGTTGTCTAGAGACAAGGGGTGCATACAACAATCAAGTCACCTAGGGTCAAGGATCTCTATGTCTCAATCATCAACCAAGAAACAGTAAGAATGAGCATGTAAGATAAAGTAGTTTGGCTTTCTTGATGCTCTATCAGAATGATCATGAAACTAGTTATCCAGGATGTTACACTAGTACATTGTCAAGAGTACTTGACTGTAAGTCAGCCGCGGTCTGAATAATATGCAATCATGTAGAGGAACTAATGTCCAAATAAATCGGCTAACAAGTGTCATCGGCTAAATGCCAAAAGGTAATACAAAATGATACTCATAGTGGGGGAGAAAAAACCCACTCAAGTTCCTCGAATGACATCCTCCTGGTATACGCCATCGGTCAGATACATGACAGGATCCTTGGTCTCTGCTAATAAACCTGGCCAAACAAAACCAGTTGGGTCAGGCCCCGAGAGCAAGTACCACAAATGAGCATAAGTGAATGAAGCAAAAACCAATAAAGTACATAAAATAGGAATTTGTGCCACAACTATAAGCGTATGATCCTTTATCGAAGCAGTAGAACACCTCTACGACCAAACAAGGACAAGAGGTGTCGCACTACTGCGAGGCAGGGTACGACTCACCAATTATGAACACGATGAAGATACAACACATCAAGATAATCCAGAACATATATGCCGCAATACAAGCTAAGATATAGGTATAATATGCAGTTTCGATACATGACCTATTGTGACACATTGGCGAAATCCTACAACCAAATAAGGATAAGGGTTGAACCTTCGTACCATAATAATTTATGTCCCTAGACTACCAGTACCTACTCTTTTGAATCGGCCAATCAATACTACGGCTTATTATGTAGAGTCTGAGTTATCTCAGCAGAGTAATGCAATGTTGAAATCCTCAAATCGGGCCATGTTCTAGCCGGGGCTAGCCGAGCCATGAATCGCCGCGTAGCATATAGTATTATGTATCGATCCCTCGGAAGGCCACCATTCTAAGATGGCATAGAACACATAGTACACTATAATAATCGGATATTGCCATCCACTAATGAGGATTTCAACAAAATTCATGGGGGCCAGCCTTCACTCCCCATATGATTAGGGGTGGCTAGTTAAGCATGATCTCGGAATTTCGTCCCTCCTAATGCTCTACATATTTTAGTTGTCTAGTTAACCCTATGGTTATCTGGAATCACATGGCGTGGTCATATGATCAATCCTCCTATATGACATATCGTGGTATGATCCATGCTAGATACAAATATACTTTGTTACTTGATAGCTCAAACTGATTCACTCGAGCGTGATGCAATATCAATCAAGTCCTAGCCACGCTTTGGTAGTTGACCTACATACCATGCTCGTACTAGGAAAATTATATAATAATATCATATGTCGCGTAGTGTAGGAGCCATTCTCGATGCACAACCCAAAACATGTAATCTCATAGCACGTAGCAAGTTATGTCGTACCTCAGTGCACATTATAATAGGATCTGTAAATCCCCCTGATTTTTAAACAGAATTTTAATTTGGATTTTTTTCAATTTATCTGGAATTTTCTGGAATTATCTTGAATTTTTCTGTAATTAAATACGTGTATTTTAATTATTAAAGGATTTTTAAATAATAATAAATATTATTAAATTATTATAGAAATAATAATTTATGGTGTAAAATAGAAAATCAGACATATGGTAATTTTCCGAGAATTTATTGGACCCCGGATGAATTTTAAAAGCCCTAAATACTAATTTAATTATTAAACCCAAATAAATCGGGTTATTAAACCAACCCAAAACTTAAACCAACCCGACCCGTTAACCCGACCTGAACCCACCTTATTGTTTGCGGATCGAATCGGATCCGTTAGAATCTGACCCGACCCGCCTATCCAACCCGACCCGAATTCTTCTCCTCTCCCAAACCGTTCAGCCGACGACTGAACTTCCCCCGCCGCCGTGTAATCGCCGGAGACGCTTCCTCTTCGTCTCCGGTCAACCGCTGCCTCACCCTCTCCCTCTTTCCCTCACCGTCCGCCGCTCCTTCTCCCCATTCCCGCCTATAAATCCTCGAAGCCCTCTCTTCTCCGGCCGTTTCCCTCCATTTCCGGCGAGCTCAACCACCACTCCCCACTACCCTCCGCCGGTGACACCTCTCCTCCTCTCCTCCAGCACTGTCGCCTTCCGCCTTCGGCCCCTCCAGCTCGCACCCGACGCCGGCCTCCCTTCCTCCGCCGTCGCCCCGTCCAGAACGCCTTCGGCCCGCCTCCTCATCCTCCAGCGCATAGCCGACCGCTCCGGCGCGCCGCCGTCGACGACCTCGGCTGCCTCCGGCCAGTGCCCGGCAGCCTCGGTCTCTCTTCGGCCCGCCTCCGATCGCCGTAGTTCGAGCAGAAGCCCAAACCCTAAAACCTAGGGCGGACACAGGACTCGACACAGGACACTTCGCGTCGTGTCGGACACGAGAATTCAGTTTTCTGAAGCCCAGTTCAGGTACCCGTAACTTCATGCTCATAGTTCGGATTTTGATTCCGTAAATTATATCGCGTAGCCTGTATGACCCTCTCGGTGTCCGGATAAACCGCTCGGGGCATCGCGTCCTGTGGTGATCGCACACCGCGATCCAAAAACAGGAAAAAACTAAGCTCTGTTTCACCCCGGAACTGAATACGCCCCGCCAAACGGGACGACTTGGTCACATGCGGTCTTTACCGATACATGCGCATCGTTGATACGGACGTGCGGAATTTCGCAGAAGCTGATTTGGATGTGCGTGCACGCCGGAATCAGTACGTATCCGCGGACATCGTCCCGTATTCGACTTTTCTGAATCTTGCTGTAACTTAGAGTACACACGTCGGATCGAGACGAAACTTGCGCCATCGGACTCGTAGCAATACGCTGGTCCTGTGAGCCAAGTTTGGTTCGATTCTGAGAACTTTGACAAAATCGCGTGTCGTGGGCCCCACAGGCTCCACTTGACGGGCAATTTTGAGAACGGCTCATCGGAATCCAAATCTGGAAGTTCCGTTGGGTTCGTATCATCGTTCCTGACCTGTTGACAATAAGATGGACTATTTTTGAGATCTTTGACCCTGACGCATTTTTCGGTGCAAAGCGGCCCACATTTGGACCCCGCCTTGACCCAAAAATGACATTTTTGCCCTTGTCTCCAAATTGGACTCAAGGACTGGCGATCCTAGCTGATTAATATTTTTTGGATCTGATGGTGATGTTTGTTTCAGCAACCGGAGTACTGCCTAGATATTCAGCTATTGCCAGAGCTACAATTGGAGCTGAAAACCCAGGCAAGTGTACCTTGCCATAAATGCAGTTTAATGATTCATTTTTTCTAGATTTATTTTTCTTGTGATTGTTGTACTTGCTCAACCCTAGGGCCGTGTGACTTGCTTAGTGTCCGATCATAGTCGGGTGCCAACACCGTACGCGGGGTTGGGCAATGTCATTTAGAGATGGATATCGTGACATTTATATTCTTGTACTTGCCCTATCAAGTACTTATTACCCAGGACACCTGACACAGAGCATGAGACAGGATCTTCCTAAAATATTCAAGGTGATTCTGTGTAGGTTCCAGGATTTATGACTTAGCCATTACATTCCTAGACATTATGTTCATAGACATAGTATGACTTACTGCATTAGATATGATCGTACTTGACGTGGACATGAGGCATCGTGGACATGATATGTATGATTACATTGGGTGGGGAGAGACACACAGGCTACAGGCTGATTATATATATATAATTAATAGTAAACACATAGTAAAATTCATAGTATAGCTGCTACCGGCTCCCAGACACAGAGCTTGTAGTGGTATCAGCCTAAGTTTTAGTGATGCTCTCAACTTGCATTTCACATAGATGGATATATAGTTGACCCTATTGTTTCATTAACTGTTTTACTGCATTTATTTTGGCTTGTGCTTTCTTGTACCTTGCTATGTCCCCTGAGGACCTGGATCCGGATTATGTCCCCAGGACTTGCAGACAAAGTTTATCCAGAGGTATACGGAACAGGTGCACTTCTCGGAACAGTACCAGATCCTGAGGACGAGGTGATCGCTGAGGACTTCTCCTGAACAATTGCTTCGCCATGCTCAGTCGTTATGACAAATAGTCTTTATTTCCTGTTTAATTAAACTCTTTAATTCCTGTTTATGAGAACATTGTAACAGACTAATATCGGGTTGTTTCCCGATTTTATTTACTTGGACTGGTTGATGTTTATTATTGCTTTGCTGATATTTCTGTCTTTATTATGTGGATGAGAATAGTATAACCCTGACTGATGTCATACAGCTTAAGTATGCCCGATGGATCCATTAAATTGGGTTTGTCCATCGGTGCATGCTGCTGGCCATTGCCACGTGTCCAGTCCCTCGGTATATTGGGTCTGGGGCATGACATAGTTTTTTTGGTGGCCCATGCAGGTCAACGACTAAATTGTTCGGTTTCAACTTAGGGACCGAACAGGCCTGCAATAAGATAGGATAAGTTTTTAGGATCTCATCCACTTGCTTGAAAACGTTCTTGATATCTGTATCGTACTCGAATTAATTTTTGATTTGCATCCTGCCTTGAATCTTGTGCGCTTCTTATATTTTATTTTGGATGCAGAAAGATGGATCCAAGAATTGAAGATGAAATTCCTTTGAGTACGCCACAAGACGCTGTGGTTACCTATGGAGATAGAGTTACACCAGAGAACAGAGGGCAATCCTCTCACGGTGGTCAAGCTGAACAGCATAACTCAAGGTTCAGGCGCGATGATATCCCACCTCTGCCGCAGTTCCCTCCACAGATGCCTGTCTTTCCACCAGGGCAAGCAATGGACGGGCAGCAGATGTTCCAGATGTTTTACGCCATGATGCAAGCCCAACAACAAGTTCAACAGGAGGCACATCGTCAGGAGGCAGAGTACCTAAGAACCAGCCTAGTAAACGCATTGGAGCAAGTAAACCCACAAGCTAGGCGACCAGCGACGGGATCTATCACTGATTTCCGTCAACTCAAGCCCCGTACCTTTTCGGGCAAAGAAGGACCAACTGAAGTTCATGAGTGGCTCACCAACATACAACACCAGTTGGAAGCAGCTGAACTTCCAAGAGAACGTTGGATGACCGCCGTCAGGATACAGTTGACGGACAATGCCCATCACTGGTGGATATCTGAAGAGACCAGGCTCGGACCAGACCGAGTCACTTGGGAAGAGTTCTCCAGACTCTTTCAAGAGATGTACATTCCGGCCATCGCTCGATCAGAACTGAGGGACAAGTTCAATCGCCTCACCCAGGAAGCTATGACGGTGGAAGAATATAATGCCGAGTTCATTCGTCTGAGTCGCTTCGCACCTACCTTGATCCCTACAGAAGTAGAGAAGGCCGAGAAGTTTTTCGACGGACTCAACATTGAGCTACAGAAATTGATCGGATCAGTCGCACCTACTTCATACTCGGACGTCCTTGCTGCAGCCCAACGCATGGAGCGCGTCACCAGGAGAGAAACCAATCTAAAGCGGCCTACCCCATCAGCAACATCCAAAGCACCACAAGAAGAAACTGCAAAGAGGCCTCATATACACTAGCCACCCAGAGCCTCTCCGCATATATTACCTACATGTCAATACTGTGGCAAGGTAGGCCATACTGAGAAGGACTGCAGACGTAAGTTGGGATTATGCTTGATTTGTGGAACCAATCAACACTTAGCCAAGGATTGTCCTTATCGAGGAGGAGCACCAAAAGCAAACCAACAAGCTCTACCAGCACCAGGAGGGTATCAACCAAGGCCACCATTGGCACCACAAGCAGCACCCTACCAGCAAGCCCAGCAACATCAGCGAGCACCACCTCAAGGACGCGGCCAAGTTTTTATGATGACTGTGGGAGACGCGCAGAACCGTGGCGTAGCTAATGCGAGTAAGTCTTTATAGTTGTTCCGTTTCTAGCATTTCTGTAGTTGTGCCTGCTGGTTCGTGACCCCAGACTTGACCTCATAACCTTAACCTAATAACTTTAAACCTGTTAATAATTGATAACTTAGTATTAATCTAGTAATTTTGAACTTGATAATAACCTAGAATTGTTAACCTGATAAGTTTTGAAAGATAACCTGGTTTTCTAAAAACTGTAATTTTCTAGATTTCCCACATTTGGGAAATTGCATAACTTTTAATGCTTAGGAAAATATTTTTTCCTAGGTGCTCCTTGATTTTGATGTGCTTCGAACAATGGTTGCAACCGTGTCATCTCTGTTGACCGGTTAATCTTTGATTGCGAGGACGCAATCCTCTTAAGGGGGGTAGATTGTAATCCCCCTGATTTTCAAACAGAATTTTAATTTGGATTTTTTCAATTTATCTGGAATTTTCTGGAATTATCTTGAATTTTTCTGTAATTAAATTCGTGTATTTTAATTATTAAAGGATTTTTAAATAATAATAAATATTATTAAATTATTTTAGAAATAATAATTTATGGTGTAAAATAGAAAATCAGACATATGGTAATTTTTCGGGAATTTATTGGACCCCGGATGAATTTTAAAAGCCCTAAATACTAATTTAATTATTAAACCCAAATAAACCGGGTTATTAAACCAACCCAAAACTTAAACCAACCCGACCCGTTAACCCGACCCGATCCCACTTTATTGTTTGCGGATCGAATCGGATCCGTTAGAACCCGACCCGACCCGCCAATCCAACCTGACCCGAATTCTTCTCCTCTCCCAAACCGTTCAGCCGACGACTGAACTTCCCCCGCTGCCGTGTAACCGCCGGAGACGCTTCCTCTTCGTCTCCGGTCAACCGCTGCCTCACCCTCTCCCTCTTTCCCTCACCGTCCGCCGCTCCTTCTCCCCATTCCCGCCTATAAATCCTCGAAGCCCTCTCTTCTCCGGCCATTTCCCTCCATTTCCGGCGAGCTCAACCACCACTCCCCGCTACCCTCCGCCGGTGACACCTCTCCTCCTCTCCTCCAGCACTACCGCCTTCCGCCTTCGGCCCCTCCAGCTCGCACCCGACGCCGGCCTCCCTTCCTCCGCCGCCGTCCCGTCCAGAACGCCTTCGGCCCACCTCCTCATCCTCCAGCGCTTAGCCGACCGCTCCGGCGCGCCGCCGTCGACGACCTTGGCTGCCTCCGGCCAGTGCCCCGCAGCCTCGGTCTCTCTTCGACCCGCCTTCGATCGCCGTAGTTCGAGCAGAAGCCCAAACCCTAAAACCTAGGGCGGACACAGGACTCGACACAGGACACTTCGCGTCGTGTCGGACACGAGAATTCGGTTTTCTGAAGCCCAGTTCAGGTACCCGTAACTTCATGCTCGTAGTTCGGATTTTGATTTCGTAAATTGCATCGCGTAGCCTGTATGACCCTCTCGGTGCCCGGATAAACCGCTCGGGGCATCGCGTCCTGTGGTGATCGCACACCGCGATCCAAAAACAGGAAAAAACTAAGCTCTGTTTCACCCCGGAACTGAGTACGCCCCGCCAAACGGGACGACTTGGTCGCGTGCGGTCTTTACCGTTACGTGCGCGTCGTTGATACGGACGTGCGGGATTTCGCAGAAGCTGATTTGGATGTGCGTGCACGCCGAAATCAGTACGTATCCGCGGACATCGCCCCGTATTCGACTTTTCTGAATCTTGCTGTAACTTAGTGTACACACGTCGGATCGAGACGAAACTTACGCCATCAGACTCGTAGCAATACGCTGGTCCTGTGAGCCAAATTTGGTTCAATTCTGAGAACTTTGACAAAATCGCGTGTCGTGGGCCCCACAGGCTCCACTTGACGGACGATTTTGAGAACGGCTCATCGGAATCCAAATCTGGAAGTTCTGTTGGGTTCGTATCATCATTTCTGACCTGTTGACACTAAGATGGACTATTTTTGAGACATTTGACCCTGACGCATTTTTCGGTGCAAAGCGGCCCACATTTGGACCCCGCCTTGACCCAAAAATGACGTTTTTGCCCTTGTCTCCAAATTGGACTCAAGGACAGGCGATCCTAGCTGATTAATATTTTCTGTATCTGATGGTGATGTTTGTTTCGGCAACCGGAGTACTGCCTAGAAATCCAGCTATTGCCAGAGCTACAATTGGAGCTGAAAACCCAGGCAAGTGTACCTTGCCATAAATGCAGTTTAATGATTCATTTTCTCTAGATTTATTTTTCTTGTGATTGTTGTACTTGCTCAACCCTAGGGCCGTGTGACTTGCTTAGTGTCCGATCATAGTCGGGTGCCAACACCGTACGCGGGGTTGGGCAATGTCATTTAGAGGTGGATATCGTGACATTTATATTCTTGTACTTGCCCTATCAAGTACTTATTACCCAGGACACCTGACACAGAGCATGAGACAGGATCTTCCTGAAATATTCAAGGTGATTCTGTGTAGGTTCCAGGATTTATGACTTAGCCATTACATTCCTAGACATTATGTTCATAGACATAGTATGACTTACTGCATTAGATATGATCGTACGTGACGTGGACATGAGGCATCGTGGACATGATATGTATGATTACATTGGGTGGGGAGAGACACACAGGCTACAGGCTGATTATATATATATAATTCATAGTAAACACATAGTAAAATTTATAGTATAGCTGCTACCGGCTCCCAGACACAGAGCTTGTAGTGGTATCAGCCTAAGTTTTAGTGATGCTCTCAACTTGCATTTCACATAGATGGATATATAGTTGACCCTATTATTTCATTAACTATTTTACTGCATTTATTTTGGCTTGTGCTTTCTTGTACCTTGCTATGTCCCCTGAGGACCTGGATCCGGATTATGTCCCCAGGACTTGCAGACGAAGTTTATCCAGAGGTATACGGAACAGGTGCACTTCTCGGAACAGTACCAGATCCTGAGGACGAGGTGATCGCTGAGGACTTCTCCTGACAATTGCTTCGCCATGCTCAGTCGTTATGACAAATAGTCTTTATTTCCTGTTTAATTAAACTCTTTAATTCCTGTTTATGAGAACATTGTAACAGACTAATATCGGGTTGTTTCCCGATTTTATTTACTTGAACTGGTTGATGTTTATTATTGCTTTGCTGATATTTCTGTCTTTATTATGTGGATGAGAATAGTATAACCCTGACTGATGTCATACAGCTTAAGTATGCCCGATGGATCCATTAAATTGGATTTGTCCATCGGTGCATGCTGCTGGCCATTGCCACGTGTCCAGTCCCTCGGTATATTGGGTCTGGGGCGTGACAGGATCGCACCTCAGTACACCTTATAACACATGTACACGTAGTACGTAGTAATTGTATCACCACGAATACAAGAAATCAGGGCTAATCACCAAACTTACAGTTGGTCGTATGAGCCTTATTACATTGGGATACTTAGTCAAAAATATAATCTTCTCAAATCAGGTACACAGACTATCAATCAATTAGAAGCCTAAATTTATGCGAAGTCCTAGAATTAATGATTTTGCCACCGAACATAAGTAAGAAGGGGAGTGTGAACCACTCTGGAGCAGATCCACAAACCTTAAACCAAATAAGGACCGAAATTGCAGATCGTCTCCCAAGCAGAACTATGTCCCTCACTTTATCCGACGAACCAAAGGATAAGTTAATATGCTAATCTAAGTTTACTTTGGTTTGCCACATGGTTTACTACAATATATAATCATACTATGCACATAGTCAATTCTAGCACATAGCCAGTTCTAAGTCCATTGCTCCTGAGAATAACACAAGCAAGAAGCCACGATTAACCACAAATGGTACAATAAGAAATATTCCAAATAAAATAGTTGAAGCCAAGAAATCGTAAAACATGTACATAGAATACTAGGGTCGCACATGATCACATACGCGCATGAGAAGTGCACGCATGGATTGTCGCATGAGACATGCCGCATGCACTGATCATGCGCATCAGCAACTGGCCACATGGACTGTCGGTCGCATGCTATCCCATGCTGCATACGATCCCAGGCCGCATGCTCCTCCAAGCCACATGCTCTGGCATAAAAGTCCACTCTTGGAACAAGTGTCGAAGTTCAAATTTGGTTTATGACAAGTAACAAGTAATGTTATTGTATGGTTGAATGTGCATTTAAGTTTACTAGACAAGCGTACCATTGGCCATTCGGTTTAACTACAGTGTCAGTGGTAGCAATATTCTTAAAATATGCATTTAGTAATTAATGTCTATGACAACCTAGCAAGTTAATTGTAGCAAGCCGTAAAGTTGTTTGGTCGTATGATGAATGCTGTTACTTTCATTATAGCTCATTTTTTTATTTTATTTTCTTCTGGCACGTGGTTAGGGTGCTAAGTTCTGCTCAGGTGAAGGTTTGCAACCCCGGTCCTTTTTTGGTTTAAGGGTTGTGGTCCCGATCCAGAATAGTTCCTATGCTCTCTTGCCGCTCGTCGCCTTACTTTTATTTTTGCACTTGTTATCAATTATTCCAGTATTATTCTTGAGACAAGTACATTGGTACCGTACGAGTCTTGATCATCATTTATTTTGTTTATGTCTCTTTCTGCTTATGTTGTGATATGTTTGGTCTATCACCTCGAGCTCCTTTGTAGTACTTATGTCTTGGGGTTCTGACCCCACTAGCTTTATATGGCCAGGTTACCCCAAAGAGAACCAGGATCTACCGCACTTCCAGTAAGATGGCTCGTACTCGTAGGTCTGCGGTCGAAGATCGCGAGTGGGTTTCCTTCTTCCACCTCTCGTCTTGATTACTTCATTTTACGGTGTTTAGCAAGGGGCAAAGTTAGCTCCCTATATTTTTGAGACTGTGGTCAACATGATGTATATATTAGACCATGACTGGTATATTTGATCATGTATAATTATACTCTGCTAGTACAGCATTTTGTATTTACTAGCTTCATGATCATATGTGATATGTAATTTGTGATATCTTTTTACTTTCATGTATGATATACTCTTGCACTTGTGTTGCTGGATTGAGATAATAGGATTTGTCGGTCTTAGGACTGAGTCATAGTATGCTAGAGTCCACCCATATGTCTTTTAGAGAACCTTAACACATTGCGCTTACTTCCGTATTCTGCAAGGTGCGGTTGGCCATGTCAGTCCCCATATTTACCCAGTATTCTGGGAGCAGGGAGTGACATTAGCTATTCAAGATGGAAGCAGCGACACAATATTGCAGAAAAATAAAGAACACAATGACATACGAAAATAAGCTATTTATTGATATTCAAAAGTGTTACAAGTGGCGCTTGGCCGAGATTATAATTCGCTCAAGCACTCTTTCACTCGATTACAATGACATCGTTCTATATATTACATCATTTTATACAAAAGTAGCTCAAAACATCTTGATACGGCTCAAGGTATTGACACCAGATTTTTAGGTCCTAGGGATGAGGCTCGGTTATCGCTTCTTTGAACGATCTAGTACCTGCGAACAAACAAACTGGTGGGGGGTCAGCACTTTGGTGAAAGTAGTGGTGAGTATAAATCAACGAATAGAAGCAACACCCTCTAAAACCAACACTAAGTAATCATATGGCAAAATATTACAATACTAGTGATTTTGCTACTTTGACCTAGGTTCATTTCTTGCAGTACAGGGTTAGAGTCAGTTTACTTCTTTCAAAAATAAAGCTTTGGAAAAAGTTTGCATATTGAAATATTTAAGCATACAATAGGGACATTATTCTATCATGCCGTGCGTAGCATGTATCATGCACCATATTTACTAACTCTTTAGGAACAAGTTATTTCTAGTGGACTGATTATCTCAATTTAAGACAAAGTGCATATAGTGGACTTATTCAATTCTGTTCAAGGCAGCAGCATATTCAAGTAAATATATGTATCTCATTTGCATTTATTAAAAGGAACAAAAGAAATTCGAATGATCACTTTAAATCAGTGATCCTTACCCACAGCCGAACGGTTACACCTGCAGTAGACATACAAGTTAGCAATAATTTGTATATACATAAAGGTTCTATTTTCTGTCTATCTCTGCATCAAACAGTTAGGTATGAAAGAAGGCTAACCTAACATGTGCCCTAACTATATGATGGTCCATGGGTAGCCCCATGATTAGCAGCGGTGACTCAAGGTTCAGCTCTGCACTAGCACGCGCGTATGTCAGCAGCTGTGACTCAAGGTTTAGCTTTTCACCAACACACACAAATACTAGCAGCTGTGGCATCATGGTTCCGCTCTTCACTAATAGACGTAAAAATACCCTACTAGATCCCATAAGAACGTATCCTCAGGGTGCAACAAAATCTCTTCCGGACCGACCGATCCCTAGTGCCCCAGGAACCGTTCGAGAGATGTAAACCTTATGCACAAGTTTTCCGAGACCAATGCATGACATGAAACATCTATAATGTAAGCAAGCAATGATCAAGCAAATTTATATCTATCTTCTTATCAAAATGTGCGATAGGTTCAATCTTCTTTTCACATAACTAATAGCACACCTTACTATATCACAAGGATCGTACCTCAGGGTGCACTATTAGTCTCTACTTATTCGAATCAATTACCTTTAGCATATTATGAGTTTTTCATACAGTTCTATCTTTTTGCATCAATGACAAGCAATTATATAAGCGATGACAAACAAACATATAAACAGTCCTTAATTTAACAAGCATGACATAGTTCTATTTATCTCTTCAAGTTAAGCATGCAGTTCTACTCTTGTTTAGCATTTGACATAGCGACTTGTTCAAGAAATTTCTTTTACTTATCTTATTAGCATGGTAAGGGTTCATTCGATAGTGGTATCAGTATAACTAAGCATGCAATATTTTTTTCTTAACTTAGTATGACAATGGTTCTATCTCTTTTAGACAAGCATACAAGTTCTCTAGTTAAGCATGGAGGTTCTCGTTCTATCATTTCCAACGCGAACATTAACTACTTAGCAAACAAGCATTGCAAAAACTTAGATTCATTATTAAAGCGTACAAGAATCAGAGAATAAAGTTCTGCCAACTTACCAAGCTCAATCGTCTTGTTCATCGATTCGGAGAACTCTTCGAGAAGGTTTCCGCTCGAGCCAGCAAAATGATATCACTTGTACATAGTGTCAATGCAGAGCAGGGCACTACAAACATTGTGCAAGCTCGAGAAGTTATTTTTTCCTGGATTCTTTGACTCCATGGAGCTTTTGATATTTCATCTTTCTTATGAGGCACGTGTTGGTGGGCCTGTAAGTTATCGGTGGATGTACCCGTTCGAGCGGCATCTGAATCACCTAAAAAGAAAGGTAAAAAATAAGGCACAGATTAAGGGTTCTATTTGTGAAGCTTATGTTCTCGAGGAGATTATAAAATTTTGCTTGACGTATTTCAAACCTCATGTTGCTACTAATAGAACGAGAGCTCCGAGAAATAATGACAAATATCTGGAATCTAATGATACAATACTGAAAGTATTCAATACATCCGGAAAGCCTTCGGGGAAAATAAAGAAGAGATATTTGAGTAACGATGAGCTAAGGGCTGCTCAGTTGTATATATTACTCAATTGCAATGAGGATGAAGTAGAGAAGCTAGAGGGGTAAGTAATTAATACGTCTATGTTTATGTCATCTCAATGTAATAGTATAAGCTAATATTATGCTACTAATCGGTGATTGCTTCATTATTTTTCAGCACATATAATGATGAGCTGAGGTCGGTTAGACCCTACATAACAAACGGAGAAGTAGAACAAGAAATGAGATATCATTTTCCTTCTTGGTTGTGAGCATATGTAGGAAACTCGATAATTACTTTTTTCTTTATGTACTTCACAATAAATAAGTTACAATCACTTCTTTGGTATTTAGGTCGATCGTCTAATAACATCCGAGACTGAATCTAATAGAACTCTAACCAAGGGACCAATTACTGCCGTCAAAATATGGCCAAGTTACTTTGTGAATAGGTTTAGGTTCAAGTCAACAAATGTTCCAATCAGATACAGCTTCCTGGATCTTAATTCCACAAAAAACAGTTGTTTGTGTATCAAATATTCGAACTACAAAGACGTTGATCCAGGCAATGATTTTATTGGCATCTTATGAGAGATTATGGAGTTGACATATAATTATGGCACAGAACCTGCTAAGATCGTGTTATTCAAGTGTGATTGGTTCGATCCGATTCAAGATCAAGGTTGAAAAATTAACAAAGATAGTCTTGTGGATATAAACTACAAGCGTAGATATCAAGGCTACGGACCATTTATCTTATCAAGTCAGGCTCAGCTCATGTACTTCACAACTTATCCTAAACGGAGAACATCGAGGTTGGACTGGTGGACAGTATGCAAGACTAAAGCTAGAAATACCTTTGACGTTGATGAAATAACTTATCAGGAGGATGAGCTACCTCTTGTAACAAATATTGTAGATGTGGACTCAATGAAAGTTACTCATTACACGACTAATAATGTAGAAGAGGTAGAATTATCCAAAGATAAAGATAAAGATGAAGACAAAGTAGATGAAAGTGAAGATGAGGAGGAAGAGGAAGAGGAAGAGGAAGAGGAAGAGGAAGAAGAAGAGGAGGATGAGGAAGACGAAGAAGATAAAATTTATGAAGATGATTAAAAATAAAATAAATCCATTTAGACTTGTGACATGTATTACATTTTGACTATAGAATGTACTATCCATTTAGACTCGTGATACTACAAGTTATTTACTGTACAATTCTATTAATACTGTAAGATATGTATAATATTTTAACTGTTGAATGTATTATATATCTGTTTATTTGTTCTATCATCATATGTTGTTGTTAGATATGACATGACACACACATACACACACACACACACACATTAAGATGGTATTGTGTGTAGAATTGGATTGAGGGTTGTGTGTGGAACTCGGACACGGACACACACACACACACAAACACACTGAGATGGTGTTGTGGGTGGAACTCGGACACGGACACACAGACACACACACTGAGATGGTGTTCTCTATACTATATGACATGACATGGACATAGGTAAACCCTAACCCTATCTGATATAGACACAAATATATACACAGATACAAACATAGACGTACACACACATATAGACACATACACAATATAACACATTCACACACATACGGGCGAGACACACTCACACTGACATGACACATACATGCTGACACAATACACCGATACAGACACACACTTTTCTTCCAAAATAGTGTTGTATGTGTGTATTTGTTTTATCATCATACTATCAGGTATGATAGGACGACGCAAATTATTCGGAGGTAGATCCTCTAGACGGAGTGCTCCTCCGGTAACGACTACTGGTTTCAAATCCTCGTCGTAGAGTACTCCAGTGTACCAACCAGTCACATCTCTGACTCCGTCGACGGTATGTGGTAGTACTCCTGGGACGAGCAGTTCTAGGACAGAGACTACTCCCCCGTCTAGCCTTCCACCTATTAACGGCACCATGGAGATAGATGAGCAGATGAAGGAGGTTGAGCCAACTTCGTATGCGCATGATCAGAGCGATCCTCTATGTGCGCCTCCGGATGAGACAATGATGGAGATTTGGAGGGACGGACCTAGCAAGTAAGTTAAATAGTTAATATTTTACAAATGATTATATCTATATATTCATGAATTTAATTATCATTGTATAGATATCGTCCCTCGACGGTATAGAGTAATGGGGCATTTTATGAGGCAGAACTATGGTGGGCTTTGGATTAACTACTTAAATGCTCCTGAAGATAGGAAGACATTCTGGTTTGCCCACTTCAAGGTAAAAATATATTTACTTTCAATATCAATATCATTTATGCATATTATATAACTCTCTATTTTACTTCTTGTAGTAAACCTATTTCTATCCACCACACCGGGCTGAGAAGATAGAGGATTTCTTGACATCGCTGCCAAGCTGATATGTGATGTGATCAATGACCAGAAGGCTCAAGATTGCTCTAGATAATTGATCCACGGTTGGATTACGCCTGAGCAGTGGACTGCGATGAAGATGAGATTCGACGAACCCAGGTACAAGGAAAAGTCGGAGAAGGGCAAAGGCGGCTAGGTCGAATGCAGGAAAGTTGTGTGGTGGCTCGATTCCCATGACAAAATATTTTTATCGTCTGGTATGTATTCTATTAAATATATATTATTTTAATAAAAGTAGGATAAAATATTTAATTTTAATAACAAATAATATAATTTTTAACAGGTACAAAGTGGTGAGAATGCCAACATAGTGACCGTCTTCTTGGCTACCCATCGGTAGGGCGGAAAGCTCATCGCTGAGAAGGCCATGCAAAACTATGCACGTTTTACTACCTTGTGTTAATTTTAATATAACGTAAAAAATATGCAAATATATATCTATATAGTTAGTAATAAGTAACTTAGACGTTAGCAACCACTTTTCTAGGATGACTATCTTAAACTACATGAGCGGGCAACTGCTATTGCACCTGCAGAGGGAGGGGCTGGTAATTTTTTACAGCCCTCTACAGCTCCGTCGACAGACGAGCTTTGGATGACGGTGGTTGGTGGTCTTCAGAGGGGTACGTACTACAGTACTGGATCCTATGACGCCTTTGTTGTGACGCAGTCATCTAGGGCCCCCTCTGTCAGTGTGCATTCCTTGCAGCCTTCGTAGGCGTCAGCATAAGCCCAGGAGAGCATTGACTGTCAGATTGCTGACCTGCGTGACAAGTTGCTACAGAGGATTACGGTGAGGCCACAGTATGTACTACAGATGGACGATGCGACGATCATCGCACGTTTTAATTCGCTTGAGCATAGCCTTATGGAGCTCAGGACTTTGAGCCACACGACAGAGCACAACCTTATGGAGCTCAGGACTATGAGCCAAACGATAAAGCGCAGCTTGGAAACTTTGGTCGCGTCTACGGAGCGCAGACAGACGTAGCTGGAGGGGTCGTATACAACCATGAGCGACTCATTTACGAGGATACATGTGGTACAGGATTTATTGAGTCGATTAGTGGCGGAGAACACTTCGAGGGTGGTATCTGCCATTGATTCATACAATGCTCGACTACTAGCATTGGAGCAGATACGTCATCCTGGTCCGCCGGCAACGACACCGACTCCATCGATTCCACTGCATCCTCTATCGGGACCGGTGATGCTTTCACAGGAGCAGTATGGCTTCCTCTTATCCCAGATGTGCGACAGTAGTCCTCTTCCTCCTGATCCACAGTAGTTCTTATTAGGGTATTTTTAATATGTTTGTGTGTATTGGCCCATTCTTGGTTCTTTGATGTATTATTGCATACTTTTTACTACATTATTTGGATGAGACGGATGTTACATTATTTTAGATTCATGTATTTATTTGTTGGAACATTCTTGCGTGTTTCGATATTCTTGACGTGTTTGTGTATGTACTGGTGTTGAGTGTTCCACCGAAGTGGTCGACGAACCCAGAAAATTCAACAGAGGGTTTCTCCGGGTCTATTTATATAAACTGTAATTTTATAACTGCAGACAGACTTTTGTTGGAAAATATTTTTTAAAACTGCTTACTTTTTCTGCATTTTTTAAAATTTAGTGACGTCCTGCGTCGTTTGCCGACATCTACCGACGTAACATTACATCGCTAATATGTGTCACAACGTCACTGACTGATAAAAGTGACGTCGCTAACCTATGCTAATACGTCGTTACTCGTCGCTAAATAGCTGACATGGCAATTTCTGCCATGTTAGCATTGATGTAGAAAAATATCATCGGTAATGTTGTTGATTTAGCGACGTTACGCGACAATATACATTGTCGCTGATATACCGACGTCGAGTTGTTGGACGTCGCTAATAACAAAATAATCGACGACGTGGACGCGTCACAAATATACGTCGCTATAGCGACTAATAGCGACAAATTTATTGTCTGTGACCATGGTTTACGAGACAATACCAAAATATCGCTAATTACTTCGCTAATTATTTTTAGCGATATTTTTTTTACCTATTAGCGACGTTTGTTGGCGTCGCTAATATGTATTATTTTGGTAGTGCGTGGACTGGGCGGCAGTTCTCGTGCTCAAGACCATTATGTTTATATATGGACATATAGGTAATTTTATTCATGTAAAAAAGTTTCAAAATCGCTCGTTAATGAATTACCAAGCATGAGTCAGACTGATTTAAAAGCCACTACTTAAAATCATCCAAAATTGGAACCCTCATACTGATCATAACAGGTACTCTAAAAATACCACATAACCGCCATCCCTATAATTGCTAAGCAGATATAATTCCAACCTTCTTTCTCCTCATCACACTGCCAACACCCCTCTCCACCGCCTCTATACGCGGACTAAACCATGTCGAACCCAGCTCGGACCGACCTCGTGCGAGGAGCGATCCCCTTTGCAGGGCCGGCATGGATGGTTGGGTTGTCCTATCCGGAGCTGATTTTGGTTGCCCCTTGACCCTTATTGATTTTTTTTTTTACAATAAAAGCATACAGATAAAAAATGATAAAATCAAGATTATATTGTGTTTTTAGCTTGAACTATACCAAATCTTGATTACAATGATTGATGGCCTAAATTCAAGATGATAATTGATTGATGGCCTAATAAGTATTTACAGTATGTATGTATTTTTTTCATATAAAGGTAAATAACTACTTGAGCAAACCTAGGGGTGAAGATGAAACCACTGATAATGTTGATATCAAGATTTAGGAGGAAAATAGCTTTCTTTGGTGCCATGGAGAGCCAAGACTGGCAAATTTTGTGTGGTTTGCTTTCGTCTCCTTCCCCCTTCTTATAAGGGAATGCAAGGCATTCTTTATATGTGTCACTGCAAATTAAGCTAAGTTTTATAATTTTAAATTTAGAAGCGGGAAGGAGAGGGAGAGCATTATCAACTGGGCACCCTTGTTTCAGTCGGCATTGTTAGTGCATTGATTGGATATTTTTTTGATGTCATTACTAAAGTAGTACTGGAAAAAAAAAATGTAAAAAACTTTGTACAAAGTTCATATATTAGACACTATCAATTAATACCACTAGCAACGTTTATATGAAACTATAATCTTGTGACAAACTGGATAGAATTATTTAAGTGTCAGTGCAAATCTATTCAAAATCTTAGCAAAATTCTGGTACTGGGTTAACCAATTCGGCATTAAACTATTAAATATTCTTCAGCCTTAAGCCTAATTTTCAACCATTAAATTCCATCTCTTCAGCTATATTTTAAATTCTGGTACTGAGTTAACCTAATTTTAAATTCCATAATATTAGAAAAATTCTTCAGCCTTTAGCATTAATCTTTGTTGTTGACGTGTTTGGATAGTATCATAGTGAGGTCTTGATTACCGATTTTGGAAAAGTGATTACTGATTCTGGTATGAGGTCTTGATTACTAATTATCTGACTAAAACTAGATCGTCCACTGCCGCCTCCGTGGCTCAGACTAAAACTGGGCACAGAGATAAAAAGTGAAGACACCAAATGAACAAAATTACCTAACCTAGGCACAGAGAGTCTCTGGAGACGCCGTATGCCGCCTCCGCGGCTCCACCTGCCACCGATGGAGATTGGGGACATGGAGTTGGAAACAACAAAAAGCTAGAAACAACAAAAGAAATTAATTATTATTATTATTATTATTAGAAGAAGAAGAAGAAGAAGAAGAAGAAGTAGTAGTAGTAGTAGTAGTAGTTAGAAGAGTATAATTGAAAAAAAAAACTGACATGTTCCTGCCTTCAGGGGGATCGGTTGTCTTTCCGTGGAGGGATGTGAGATTTTTCTTTTTTGCACAGGGATTTGAGATTTTTGGTTGTCTTTACTCCTTTGGATACATGGCTCTCCTGTGGAGTACTGGTGGGTTGAGGTATTTGGGCTATGAAATTTTTTTTTTATAGCCTGGGGCCAGGCTAGGGGGTTGCCCAAGGCTAAGCCCAAGATTTACAGGACTTACCCACGGGTCGGCCTTGCCCCTCTGAAACCTCCCATGCCGAACTCATCTCCTCCCTCTTGTCAGATCTCCTCCTCTACCAGGCCTCAGTTGAGTCCTCCTTTCTGATTTTTTTGTCGTGGTCATCGCACCCACAACTCCTTCGCCGCTCAGACCTCGTTCCTCCCTTGCACTCATCGACAACAGACCACCTACTCTATTTTCATCACTCACCAACATGCCAATACACTAAGCCGAGATCGACCAATGTCGCATTTCTACGCTGGCTGCTCTACCGGTGCAAGCCCTACACATAAAGGTTGTCTTTCCATCGCTGGGTTATTCCCCAGAACCATTGGAGAAGAAAGTCAGAGCTCGCCTTCATCCTTCATAATTCTCCTTCTCCGCGCTTATCCCTTATGCTACAAACAGCAGTTTGAATCAATAGGTAAAATATTATTCAGCCCTTACTCCTCCATAATTGATAGATATTGGATTCTATATGACACATTTTATATATTATGATAATACAAATAGTTAACTAAAGATGAGAAATAGTTTATGAAAAGTACAGATAGTTAACTAAATAATAAATAGCCATACTGAATATACACTTAGGTTGATAAATAAATATTAGTTAATACTTAGCTAGCTAGTCCTTATATAAAGGGTAAAGCTAGTTTAAATAATTCCATAATAGCATACTAACAGTCTCTTGAATCATCTAGGTACAGATTAGACATTGTCATCCTCGACCTCAGTACAGATTTGGAAATGCCAGGCAAGTATATCTTGCACAATTGTACAGTAATTTTACATGCTTTTGCTATCATGTTTGTCTTTTTGTATTCATGTTCATTATTTCAGTTACTTTCCTTCATGTTGATACTTGTATACGGTTACGTGCACGTGCTACCTGCTTTACATCCTGCTATTATTTTATTTGTTCTTGTACGTCACTTGTGATTTGTTTGTTACTCTGGATTTTCGTTACCTGAGCGTGTCTTGACATAATACCTTGTACCCGTATTACTTGACTAGACTTGACTTGATTCCTTAGTTCCTGAGCGAGAATACAATTATTAGACGTTGGCTATTGTGACCAAATCTTTACTCGTTAGTGCTTCACTAGACTGCGATAGAGATTTGTTCAATTGACCCTCGATTGTTAGTGCCTCACCGGGCTACGATAGAGACCAGTGATATGACTGTTAGTGCCTTACCGGACTATGATTAGTATTACGTGTAGCCATGACTGATATTGTTTTCTCATGGCATGCCTTCATCTTAGTTGTCCTATTTTCTTTGTCTTAGTTTTTGGTTCTTTGCTTGCCTCTCTTGCATGTTTATTTACTGTTACATTCGGGTATATTATGTATCTTACTATATCCCTATGAGGACCAGATTTTCTTTCAGGTTATTGCTGAGCTCGCTTTGTAGAATAGATTATTGGTTGATGATTGTGTCTCCATGATTTAGGTATATTTAGTTGATACCTTTATCACATTCTTCCATATTTATATTTTGTCCTATATTAACTCATGTTGTTGTTATTGCCTAGTATTTGCATACTTATTCTTTTTTCGAGCTTGTTCATGACATATATAATATTGGGGGCAACTCTAATACATTTTTCTATTTAGAATCAATGTATTATGCTATGATCAATCTTAGTGCACTTGGTTCACTCTTGATATTTCTATTTTGTGGATTGAGATATAATTGACTTGACATTTTAAGACCAATATACTTGCCCTCTAGACAGCGTATACGTATTCGAGTTGGGTTAGAGTCTGTTTGATACGTAGATGGTCATTGCCACGTACTATAGTCCTACATATTTTAGGACTGGAGCATAACACATCTTCTTGACTTCGGCCTCGATGGCCGCTAGGGTTGTCATGCCCCGATCTTCAGCAGGATTGCCTTCCCCGCTAAACGCGAATCACCGTGCTAATGCTCCAGCAGGACGATCATTCCCATCAGGACATGATACAACAAGAGCACAAGATATCCCCGCGCAAGGCCTTGGTCCGAAAATGCGGTAAAATAACTAGACCATAAAGTCGCACAGATAGTCTGAAAGGAGCGGAATAAGAAACCGAATGGACGATTGGTAACAAGTTCACAAAGTCGTCATAGCGGAAGCATTGAATAACACATGTATGAAAGTAAACCAAGCCCTTTATTAATAATGAAATGATGTTACAAGCGGCGCTAGGCCGAGATTATAAGTCGCTCATTCTCTCTATCTCGAAACAATAAGGGCGTGTCAAGCGGCTTACAACATAGAATGATACATAGACGATGTTCCAACATTATGTCATGTATATGTACTTCAGCTCTGGACGCAACGCTCCAAGGCTCCAGAGTTAGCTCTGCACCTTAGCGCGCACGAGAGATTTTTGCACCTAACGAGGTTCTTCCGCATCCTACAAGCAACCTGGTGGGTTATCAGTAAATGGATGCACTGGTGGGGAGGCTTCTCTCCCGCTCAACAAATTCAAATACGATATATTAGTTTCGTGCACCAACTATTAACTTGTCTTTCTAGTCTTGCCTTAGGATCAGTTTTGTGGCAATAATGTAAAGCCTAACTCGTGTGGCAGTACACCGTGCGATATAAGAGTAACACGGCGAGACTTACCAACTTACCATTCGTCATTCCCTGTCCAAAGATGAAACCAAGTTAACCAAGCATGAATATATATAGATAATGAAACAAAGACTTGCATAAGGAAACATAAGTGCCATGGGCATATTTTCTAATTCAGGTGCACGAGTTACTCAAGTTACTCATATGTGATGCAATAGGTTGTTCAAGTGTTTAGATTACTTCATTCGATAAATGACTCGCACGCGGATTACCGCTAAACTATATAACTTAATCTATATTAATTGTTGTTGCTAGCATAGCTATAAAGGACCATGATATAGTCTTGAGGAAGAATGGTATGCGACTCAAAGAACATGAAGTATCACATGCCATCCTGTTCAAACACGAGACTACCAGTCTAGAGCGAGGATGGATGCAACGCGAGGAACATGAAGCGTACATGCTGTCACGCCCCGGTCCCGCCCGGGCCGCCGCTCCGCCCTGCCCCGCCCCTTACGGCCGGGATTAAACGAACCGGGCACGAATCACCGGGCCTCGGCGCGCCGGACGCGAATCACCGCGCCCGTCCCGCGGGTGCGAGGGAGGAAGGGAGCTAAGCGAATGGCTCGTTCGAGCTTTCGGGGGACGTGATGCCGCACGGGCCTGGGGTTGCGCCCGTGCAAGGCCAATCGTTTAAGTTGATAGTTGGCTATCATCGCATCAATCGAGTAAGCAGCGGAAAGGGACTTGTTGCAATGCAATGCATTAGCCAACTGAGTGTTCGGGACAATCGAGGCAACTTGGGTTTCCTTTAGCAAAGGCACACGTTCGTTCCATATATTATGCCCCCCTTATACGATAGCA
This sequence comes from Iris macrosiphon, assembly GCA_036927795.1. Classification (NCBI taxonomy): domain Eukaryota; kingdom Viridiplantae; phylum Streptophyta; class Magnoliopsida; order Asparagales; family Iridaceae; genus Iris; species Iris macrosiphon. Next base: position 102,567,439 of record JAYESA010000017.1, read on the forward strand.
TTCTCGGGGCAACAATCAAAACCAGGATTCTAGGTCTTCGGGACTATGGCACGCCTATCGCTTCCTCGAACGATCCAGTACCTGCAAGCAAGTAAACTATTGGTGGGTCAGCACTTTATACAAGTACTGGGGAGATAAATCAACTGAACAGAAACATGCATTCATTCAAACAGGCACTAAGTAATCATGTTATAAAACATTATATTACTAGTGATCTTTCTAGTTTTACCTAGGTTCGTTTCATGCAGTTCGCTAGCAGAGTCATATTACATTGTTTGGGAACATGTTTGGAAACAGAGTTTCATATTGAATATGCAAGCAAGCAAACCGTTCATGTTCAGGGTGTGCGCAGCGTGTCTCGTGCGACTCGAGGGTCAGATGCAAAGCTAGACACACGATGCACATTCTTAGGGGCAGTCACTATCCAAGCCAACACAATAACTTAGCTATATGCAGGGCGGTCCCCGAGTATCTCAGGATCGGCAGCTGGTGGAACAGCATACCAATGACTCATTCTCTGATGCTAATGGCAGCTGTGACCCATGGTGGCTATGACGCATGCAGTTCAGCTCTCCACCAAAAGTCATTGTCCGACCGCGTGCGAATGCATGGAACACTATCAAATAAACTCTAGTATGCAGATGAGACGAACCATCAGAATACAATCGTTGCTGCGGGGCAATCCGACTTATCACTTGAACACGTTCAGGCACAGTATGGTTCTCTCGAAGCATAGATGATAGTGAACATGTTCATGCACTCTAAGCAGGCGATTCAGGATTCTCGTTAAGCAGACATTGTTTCAAAAATAAGCTAGGTGAGTTCGTTCATTAACATACAAGGCAGGTTCTATCATTCTCTTAAGAAAACATTGCAAGCAAAATCTCAGGTTATTATTAAGGCGTGCAAGAATCAGAGAACGAAGTTCTGCCCACTCACCTTGATACATAACGCCGGCGCGGAGCGGGGCGTTACATACTTACCAACCAACAAAAAGTTTCGTCCTCGAAACTTCAAGGATAAACTTCTCGATATCCCGAGTAGCGATAGTGCCGTCCCTCGCCGTACTCTATCGAAGCAATCAAGCAATTCAAGTTTAGGAAACATTTTGCACTTTGAGAATATTTATGGACTTATTGGATGGAACGCTCTTTGCAAAACCATATTAACTCAGAGTCATAGCAACGGTTTTGGGTCAGAGAATCGATTACGCTCTGATACCATTCTGTCACGCCCCGGTCCTGCCCGGGCCGCCGCTCCGCCGCTCCGCCCTGCCCCGCCCCTTACGGCCGGGACTAAACGAACCGGGCACGAATCACCGGGCCTCGGCCCGCCGGACGAGAATCACCGCGCCCGTTCCGCGGGTGCGAGGGAGGAAGGGAGCTAAGCGAATGGCCCGTTCGAGCTTTCGGGGGACGTGATGCCGCACGGGCCTGGGGTTGCGCCCGTGCAAGGCCAATCGTTTAAGTTGATAGTTGGCTATCATCGCATCAATCGAGTAAGCAGCGGAAAGGGACTTGTTGCAATGCAATGCATTAGCCAACTGAGTGTTCGGGACAATTGAGGCAACTTGGGTTTTCTTTAGCAAAGGCACACGTTCGTTCCATACATTATGCCCCCCTTATACGATAGCATTCTCGGGGCAACAATCGAAACCAGGATTCCGGGACTTCGGGACTGTGGCACTCCTATCGCTTCCTCGGACGATCCAGTACCTGCAAGCAAGTAAACTGTTGGTGGATCAGCACTTTATACAAGTACTGGTGAGATAAATCAACTGAACAGAAACATGTATTCACTCAAACAGGCACTAAGTAATCATGTTATAAAATATTACATTACTAGTGATCTTTCTAGTTTTACCTAGGTTCGTTTCATGCAGTTCGCTAGCAGAGTCATATTACATTGTTTGGAAACATGTTTGGAAACAGAGTTTTATATTGAATATGCAAGCAAGCAAACCGTTCATGTTCAGGGTGTGCACAGTGTGTCTCGTGCGACTCGAGGGTCAGATGCAAAGCTAGACACACGATGCACATTCTTAGGGGCAGTCACTATCCAAGCCAACACAATGACTTAGCTATATGCAGGGCGGTCCCCGACTATCTCAGGATCGACAGCTGGTGGAACAGCATACCAATGACTCATTCTCTGATGCTAATGGCAGCTGTGACCCATGGTGGCTATGACGCATGCAGTTCAGCTCTCCACCAAAAGCCATTGTCCGACCGCGTGCGAATGCATGGAATACTATCAAATAAACTCTAGTATGCAGACGAGACGAACCATCAGAATACAATCGTTGTTGCGGGGCAATCCGACTTATCACTTGAACACGTTCAGGCACAATATGGTTCTCTCGAAGCATAGACGATAGTGAACATGTTCATGCACTCTAAGCAGGCGATTCAGGATTCTCGTTAAGCAGACATTGTTTCAAAAACAAGCTAGGTGAGTTCGTTCATTAACATGCAAGGCAGGTTCTATCATTCTCTTAAGAAAACATTGCAAGCAAAATCTCAGGTTATTATTAAGGCGTGCAAGAATCAGAGAACGAAGTTCTGCCCACTCACCTTGATACATAACGCCGGCGCGGAGCGGGGCGTTACACATGCCATCCTGCACGTACATGAAAAGACTGTCACAAAGTTCAGTCCGAATTGGATTGGCCCCAGTATCCCGGCGATCGTCCGTGGGAACGAGATTCATGAAATACCTTATGCACAAGTTGTCCGCGACATGCAAGTCTACTAGATTACACGACATGAAAGGGATCAATCATGATTCTGAACGAGTATTGCTCCACGAGCTGAGTTGATTATGTTCTTGCTTAACTTGACATGATTCTCTTTCAGAGTTTAACTTGACATGATGCTTTCCCCTAGTTCGGGAACTGCCTTGACGACCTAACGGTCCCGAATACTTAAAGGTTCATATTTGCACGGAATGACTATTTGATAGTCTTCTGGCTAAACTAGATATGCAAGACATGAATTGTGTTACTTGGTTGTGGCATGAATCGATATGTGACAAGCGTTGAAACAAGACGAGCAAGTACTAGTTAGCACGTAAAGCAGGCAAGCATTAAAGAACTTAGAACATAAGCATTATAGAAAACATAAGTACTGCTACAGGAACAAGACTACAATAACCTTAAGGCGAACATACATTTTCGTTCAACCGGTTCACTTCCAAGTTCTATGCAAAGAGATATAAGATAGGATTATTCTCTTAGCTAAGTGCATAGACTTCTTTTATTAGTATGCAAGGGTTATCGCCTACCGATCTAGCATGTATATCCAAATTCTTAAGTGTGCAGGCCAAGCAAAGATAGGTTCATCGTAGCCACCCACCTTAGCGATGATTCATCTCGGCCGAGCGATACTCCGAGCGCGCCTTTGAAAATTCTAAGTTTGAACTTCTGAAGGGCCAAGTCTGAATTCCTTTTTATCAAGAGAGTCATCTCACTGAGCAAGACGGGACGGTTCATTATACTTGCAACGATTGGATCGGCTCTCCGCATTGACACGGAGCGGGTCACTATATTATACACCACTCAGAACAAGTCTCATCTTCAAGATTCCTTAGCGCAAACGTTCTATAGCATACTATCGAATCTTACTCAAGTATATTATTTCGTATCCAAACACCCATTTAAACACAACTTTTTACTCATTTTCCTTATTTCGTGCCGCATGCGTGCTGGGTATATTTTGTTGAATGACTCTATCACTCAAACCAAGCTGGATGTATTCATTTGATCATCGTGTTCTATGACTTAGTCTCTACTGCACCTTAGCATGGAATATATATCGTTTAACGCAGGATACGTTATAATCTACCATGTACAATGATCTAAGGCTGAGGCTAGCTTAACCAAATTGTTATACTCATCTACACAAATCTAACATATTCACTTGTACTAGTATTCGAGTTTAACATATCGCGGAGTCTGGATTATGCACATATTCAAGGCGTCCCCCAAACATATGCATGTCAACCAACTTAGCGATAGTGACTCTTTGCACTCGAGTTTAACATATTACTGAGTCTTGGATTGTGCACACGTTCATGACGTCCCCCAAACATATGCATTTTAACCAAACTTAGCGATAACGAAGTCGGAAAAGCTACTAGCTAAAATCTTAAGGGTTCTAATTTATGAATCATAATTATACCTCAAATGGGGTCAATCAAAATCCAAGCCATTTTTAATCCCACTCAAACAAAGCATTGCACTACCATCAAACACGGTCTATCCGATCAACCGACTAGCGTCCAAGTCCTATCGTCCAGTCTGTTCGTATTAAATATCAACTTCTAGCACACACACTTACCGTTCCTAGCCTTACACTTAGTTGTTGTTCCAGTTTTATGGCTTGCCCAAGCAATACTCTAAAGTTGGTCATACAAGGTCTATCACTCGGCATAGGGTCATCTTTCTAACTGCTAGGTCGGCTCACAAGGTCATAGGTACAGTTCACGTTCATATTTTTTATCGTATAAGTTTGTTGCATGATGCTCTCCCCAATTCTTAAGGTCAAACCACTGTTCGTTCATACGGGGTATTCTTCCCAATCTCGCTTCACTCAAATTTTTAAACATCGAGCAGTGATCATCCTACTTGCATCACACATATTCGTTGAACGGGGTTCAAGTTCGTTCAGTCAAATTCGTGATATATTTGGTCGCATGTTAAACCTAGCGACTCACATAGTTTATCTCCTAAAATATATGATAGGATCTGTCTGTCTATTTTCTAAATCTAGATCACCAAGTCATAATTTTATTTATAATCTTTGATCTCAATCATAAACTCTAAGTCGTCCAACAAAATTTACGTATCCGTTCACAAAACCATCAAGCGTGTCTTACTTCACGTTCTAGACTAACTCATCATCGATACACTTTCGATTCATTTGTATCCTGAAACTCGCCTTATCGTATCGAACCATAAGTCGAGATGATTCTTTAATTGTCATGATTCGATCTTCTGCAAGTTCGATCATTCCCGCTGGACGTAAAATTACCACGCCAACGCTTCTGCGAGATAATCGTCCTCATTCGGGCGTGACGTATGTGCGAGCATGGAGTCGCGCTCGCACAAGACAAAAATATCAAATATTATGGTTATCTTCGAAATGACCAAGACACCTTATTATTGTACATCGTTTCCTTTAAGTTATATAATAATCCATCAATTCTTGTTTATCTAATAATCGTTTATGCAGTGATCATAATTCATTTAGTCTCCAACTTTAATGTTACCGTTCGATCAATTTGTAGTCTACTTCTAGTATTTCTCAAACAACTAAGTTCAAATCCTCAAGTCAAAGTTTATCAACCTTCGTTACATTCTGTTTCATCGAGTTCGTCTGAATAATCATCAGACATGTTCCCACGAGTTCGATCATCCCCGCCGGACGTAAAATTACCACGCCATCGCTTCCGTGGGATAATCGTTCTCATTCAGGCATGATATCGGTATTATCTTTCGAACTATATTCAAGATCGTTTGTCCAAATTCAAGATCAAATCCGGTTATTGCCTATCTCAATTATCGAACTACCATATTCCTTTACTTGTATCAATCTGTGCCATCTTCCAACTATCGATATCTTATCAAATCTATTAAATTTGAAACCACAATATCCATACTTAAGATAAATTCTATCGAGTGATATCCTACTAAATCCAAATTTTTGATAGACGCTAACTCTGATCGCATCCTAGATTATTATATCTCAAACTCAAGTTTCAATCCTTTTGATTCAATTCAAAATTGTTCATACAATCCACTAAGTTTCCTCTACCAAGATATTGATTCCATTACCTTTAATCCCTATTTGATATAAGCCTTATCACTTGTTCAACATATTCTCAATCGTTTGAACATTTCTAAGATGATCCATACACCACTCAGAGTTTGAGCTATACTCTACGAATTCCTAAAACTCACTCTATCCTCAAATCGCTTATTCATTACTGAGCTATCGCATACACCACTCAGAAACCAAGTCATCTAAATAAATCCTTAATAGTGTCCGTATCGCTCGTATGCCCATCTGATTCATTCCTTAGAAATCTTATGTGATCCCTATATGTCCTCTTGATAACCTTTATCTCGTATATATAACTCTATCGATGGTCATTCAAGTAAACCATATTTTAATTTATACTTATCGACAAATATTCCTCAAATTCCAAACACGATTTTCTCTATTCGCCTTAGCACTGGTCTGATGGGGTCTCTATTAATTTCCATTCTAAGTCTGACTTACACTTTTCCGAATGATATCCTAATCTAGCTCGCAAACTTGCTCGCACGAAAGGGTCTAGGTGCGCGATACTCAATACAACTTAGTCAAAAAGGCTGTGTACATAGCTATCCCATCTGAACGATATTTTAGTTTCGCATGCTAACCCTCTTAGCATTTTCTAAAGATTTTTCCTGGTTCATATGTAACTTATAAATCCATGGCACGAATCTATTCCCATAAAGTCTGACACAGTTCGGTACAAAGGCCTTCGCATTACTATCCCGTTCAATCAATCATTAAAAATATTTAGAGTCATTTTATGGAACGTCCCAATGGGATAACGAAAGAGAGTGAGAGAGAGAGAGCGTATGTACATAACCCACGAATGAGCTTTCAAAATTAAGAAAATCGATACAAAGTCCAAGGATGTAAAGCCGTGCTCTGATACCAATATGTCATATCCCGATCTTCTGTAGGATCAGCCATCCCCGCTGAACGTGAATCACCGTGCCAGTGCTCTCGCATGACGATCGTTCCCATCAAGACGTGATATCGCGCGAGCATAAGATGTGCCCGCGTAAGGCCATGGTCCGAACTAGCAGTGAAATAGATAAGCTAGTCACGACCCGCACCCGGGTATTCGGGCACGAGTACGTGGGTACGTCCAGCCTACGCCGCAGTGTCGGCGGTAGTACGCTGTCTAGGTCATATCCACAGTTAAATAAAATCTAGCTCATTCACAATATTATAAGTAGGCAAAGATAATAACAGAAAAGGAATGCTAAGATTTCATAAATAAAACAAATGTGACAAACAGATCCATGGTTTGTTACAGAACCAGAAATTAAATAGGGGACAAACCCGATTACTAAGATGAAAGGGAAATAATAACTACTGCTAACTACTCCGCAGAAGTAGTCTCCTGGGTGGGAACCGGCTCCTCAAATGTGTCATCTGCTCCCTCATAGGGGCCATAATAGGTGGGGGCATAATCCTCATCATCGCCTAATATCAACGGATCCAGTCAGAAAAGGAGCAAAGTACACAATGCACAACAAGATTAAACTAAATATTTATGACAAGTAGAAAAGAACTGACTAAGTATTATGTTGAGAATATGCATAAATAAGTGATAACAATAACTAAGAGTTAAATGCTGTAAAACAGGGATATGAGTAAGACAGGAATAAATGAGACAGGAAAATGGAAACAACAACAAGACAACAGGAACTGCAACAAGACAAAAAACTATGTGTGTGAAATTGTGTATTTAGAATACATAATTGGCATGTAGGGGGTTATAAGGCTAATCAGGCCGTCATAGACGGCTATCAGTTAGGAATAATCGAGTATCAGGCTGATGGTACAGTCGCGTACCAACAGCTAGCAGTCAGGACTGGAGGAAGGATAAACTACATGCCTCCTAGTATTCTCCCACCCGACACGAAAAGCAAGACATAAAATCCAATGTTCTAACACTACGTGTAATCATCCAATGGTACTAGTAGAGCAAGGAACTAATTATCACAATATAAAGAATAAACTTGAAGTGCAGGTACTTGCCTGATGTTTGGATCCAATTACAGTTGTGTCTCAGGGAAATTTCTAGAAATGTGTCCAGATGCTGAAATAAACATTACCATCATGCTCAGAAGGTATCAAATAGCTAGAAACGTCTGTCCTTGGGTCCAATTTGGAGACAAGGGCAAAACGGCAATTTCGGGTCAAAACGGGGTCCGTATGTGGGCCCGCTTTGCACCGAAAAATGTGTCAGGGTCAAAGGTCTCCAAATTCACCAAACTTAGTGTCAACAGGTCAGGAACAATGATACGAACCCAACGAAACTTCCAGAATTGGATTCCGATGAGCCGATCACAAAATCGCCCGTCGAGTGGGGCCTGTGGGGCCCACGAGATGCGATTTCGTCAACGTTCTCAGAATCGAACCAAACTTGGGTCACAGGACCAGCGTATCGCTACGAGTCCGATGGCGCAAGTTTCGTTTCGATCCGACGTGTACACAGAAAGTTAGGGCGTGAATCAGAAAAGGCGGATACGGGGCGGTGTCCGCGGATACGCGTTGATCCCGGTGTGCACGCACACCCGAATCGACTTCTGCGAAATCCTACACGTCCGTACCAACGCTGCGCACGTATCTGTGAAGACCGTGCGCGACCAAGTCGTCCCGTTTGGCGGGGCGTACCCAGTTCCGGGGTGAATCGGGTCGATGTTTTTCCTGTTTTTGGATCGCGGTGTGCGATCACCACAGGACGCGATGCCCCGAGCGGTTTATCCGGGCACCGAGAGGGTCATACAGGCTTCGCAACACAATTTACGAAATTGAAAACGGGACAGCGAGAAGAAAGATATGAGTACCTGAATAGGGCTCAGAAACCCGAAAATTCTCGTGTCCGTGTCGTGTCCGACACGCCGACACAGGAATTCAAAAATTAGGGTTAGGGTTTTGAACTCCGGCGAGGGGATCCCGGCCGGAGGAGGGCGGCGCCGCTGCGGGGGAGGCCGACCGGGGGCTGGGCGGCTGCGTCGTCGACGGCGGGGTCGAGGGCGGCTCGTCGGCTGCCGTCGGGTGCTGGGAAGAAGGGGAGGAGCGGCTGCTGCTCGTCGTCGAGGGCGGTGGAGGAAGGAGGCGGGCGGTGGCGCAGGGTCTCGAGGAGGGTGGTGCCGGAGGAGAGGGTGGCGGAGGAGCTCGGGGGTTAGGGTGGTGGCGGATCTGGCCGGAGCCGAGGGGATGGTCGGCTTAAATAGGCTGAGAGGGGCGTGGGGTTAGCCGGGAAGGGCGGAGGAGAGGGCTACGTGGCGGGGAAGGCAGGGCGGAGCGGAAGAGGGGGTCGTGGGGAGTGGCTGGCTGCCGGAGGCGGCGGAAAATGCGCGCCGGAGCGGGACCGGATCATGGGGAGAAGACAGGTCGGCGGGTCGCGGGTCGAGGGTCTGACCCGACCCGACCCGGTAAGTCGGCTGGGCCGGGCTGGGGGCCACGGGCTGGGCCAGAGAACGGGCTAGGCCGAATAACAGAAATAATAATAATAATAATAATAATAATAATAATAATAATAATAATAATAATAATAATAATAATAATTAATAATTAATTAATTAATAATTAAATAAATAAATAAACAGTTTTTAGGTATTTAAAATTAGGTCAGAGGCCCAATAAAATCCAGGAAAATTATCCTAAGTCCGGTTTTCTATTTTACACCATAAAATATTATTTCTATAATATTTTAATCTTATTTATTAACAATTAAAAATTATTTAATAATTAGAACCCTGATTTTAATTACAGAAAATTCCCAGAAAATTCCAGAAAAAATGTGAAAAATCCAAGTTTAATATTTTTGAAAATTCAGGGGGTTTACAATCTACCCAACTTATAAAAATTTTGTCCTCGAAATTTAAGAATAACAATGGCACGAAAAGAAAGGCCGAGAGTTAAAATATACCTCAAGGCTCAAAAAGATAGGGGTAGCGCTCTCTAATCTCGTCTTCTCGCTCCCAGGTGGATTCGCCGGGAGAATGATGCTTCCAAGCTATACGAACAAGGGGGATGACTTGATTCCTTAGGACTTTCTCCGTTCGGTCCAGTATCCCCACAGGTTGCTCTTGGTAAGTCAAGCTTGGGCCCACTTCGAGCTCTGAATGATCCAAAATGTGACTGGGATCTGACACGTATTTTCTCAGCTGCGACACGTAGAAGACGTTATGGACTCCATCCAGAGAGGGTGGCAATGCCAGACGGTATGCCACTTCTCCGATTTTTTCCTGTATGCCAAAAGGTCCAATAAATCTTGGGCTGAGTTTTCCACTCCTTTCGAACCTAATGGTGCCACGTGTCGGAGAAATCTTCAAGAATACTAGTTCTCCAACCTTTAATAAAGTCAGAATCAAGTCCTAGTTCCATAATCATAATGTTTAAATTAACTTGAATTTCATAAATTTAATTACCTCAAATTCCAAGGGTCTTCGATGGCTATTTGTCCAATGTCGTTGCCTGTCTTGAGCCACTCGAAGTCTTTCCCTTATTTGTTTTACCTTCTCGGTTGAATTGATCACCATCTCTGGCCCCAGTAAGGCTCTTTCTCCTACATCGTCCCATGATAGCGGGGTATGACATCTTCGTCCATACAAAGCTTCAAATGGAGTCATCTCAATACTTGCTTGGTAACTGTTATTATAAGAGAACTCCACAAGATGTAGATAGTCTTCCCACGATCCTCCAAAATCCAGATCACATGTACGGAGCATATCTTCAAGTGTCTGGATTGTACGTTCAGATTGTCCATCGGTTTGGGGATGATAAGCTGTGCTGAATTTGAGTTGAGTCCCCAAGTTAGCTTGTAAGCTCTTCCAGAAGTGAGAGGTAAATCTTGAATCTCGGTCGGAGATAATACTTACTGGAATTCCATGCAATTTAATAATATGTCTGATGTCACGACCCGTGTCACGACCCGCACCCGGATATTCGGGCACGAGTGCGTGGGCACGTCCAGCCTACGCCGCAGTGTCGGCGGTAGTACGCTGTCTAGGTCATTTTCTGGGATCAATAACTATCTATCTCATCCACAATAATAAATAGGCAAAGATAATCACAGGAATAAGAATGCTTGGATTTCATAATATTTAATCTGTGACAATCAAATCCACAGTTAATACAAAGCCAGAAGATAAATCGGGGACAAACCCGAGTATTATGCTGAAAGGGAAAAGCTAGCTAACTGGTTGGCTACTCCTCAAAGGTAATCTCCTGAGTAGGAACCGGCTTCTCAACTGTGTCATCTGCTACCTCATTGGGATCATAAAAGGTGGGGGCAAAGTTCTCATCATCGCCTAAAACAACGGATCCAGTCAGGAAAGGAGCAAAGTACACAATGCACAACAAGATTTAACTAAATATGTGTGACAGGTAGAAAATAACTGACTAATCATCATGGTGAGAATATGCATAAGTAAGTAGTAAAATTAACTGAGAAATAATGCTATAAATCAGGATTATAAGTAAAACAGGATTAATTGCTATAAACCAGGGCATGAGTAAATCAGGAATGATAGGAAAAATGTAACTGTGACAAGACAACAGAAACTGCAACAAGACAAGAAACTATGTGTGTGAATTTGTGTATTTAGAATACCTAGTTGGCATGTAGGGGTTTATAAGGTTAAACCGGCCGTCATAGACGGCTATTAATCACGAATAATCGAGATCCGGCTGATGGACAGCCGTGTACCAACAGCTATTAAACATGGCAAGGGTCAGGGTAAACTACATGCCTTTCAGTATTCTCCCACCCGATATGAAAAACAAGACATGAACTCCAAATATTCAAGACATGAAATCCAGTATTCTAATCACTACGTGTAATCATCAAGGGTACTAGTTGAGTAGGGAATTAATTATCACAATATAAAGATTAAACTTGAAGTGCAGGTACTTGCCGCTTGTTTGGATCCGATTAATTGTTCTAGGGGAAGTTTCCAGAGATGAGTCCAAAAGCTGAAATAGACATTACCATCACGCTCAGAAGACGTCAAATAGCTAGAAACGCCTGTCCTTGGGTCCAATTTGGAGACAAGGGCAAAAACGACAGTTTCGGGTCAAAACGGGGTCCGCCGGTGGGCCCGCTTTGCACCGAAAAACGTGTCCGGGTCAACGGTCTCCAAATTCACCAAACTTAGTGTCAACAGGTCAGGAACGATGATACGAACCCAACGGAACTTCCAGATTTGGATTCCGATGAGCCGAACACAAAATCGCCCGTCGAGCGGGGCCTGTGGGGCCCACGACACGCGATTTCGTCAACGTTCTCAGAATCGAACCAAACTTGACCCACAGGACCAGCGTATCGTTACGAGTCCGATGGCACAAGTTTCGTCTCAATCTGACGAGTGTACAAGAAGTTAGGGCAAAATGCAGAAAAGCCGGATATGGGGCGATGTCCGCGGATACGCGTTGATTTCGGTGTGCACGCACACCCGAATCAGCTTCCGCGAAAACTCACACGTCCGTATCGACGGTGCGCACGTATCTGTGAAGACCGTACGCGACCAAGTCGTCCCGTTTGGCGGGGCGTACTCAGTTCCGGGGTAAAACAGGGTCTGGTTTTTCCTGTTTTTGGATCGCGGTGTACGATCACCACAGGATGCGATGCCCCGAACAGTTTGTCCGGACACCGAGAGGGTCATACAGGCTTCACAACGCAATTTGCGGAATTGAAAACGGAGCTACGAGGCGAAAGTTACACGCACCTGAAGGAGACCCGAAAACCGGGGTCTGACACGTGTCCGACACGACACAGGACACTGTGTCCTGTGTCTCGTGTCCGACACAGGGAGGGGATTTAGGGTTAGGGTTTGGGAGCTACGGCCGGCGGCGGGGACGGCGCTGAGGCGGTGCTGGGGCGGGGAGCGGCTGGCCGGGCTGCTCGCGGCGGGGAGGGGCCGGCCAGGGCGACGCTCGGGCGGAGGCGGCGGCACGGGGCGGCCCAGGGCGGCTGGCTGCTATTGCTGCTGGCCTCCGCTGCTGCCGGAGGCGGGGGAAGGTCGTCAACGTCGAGGAGGGTCGGGGCGAGGGTGGCGGTGAGCGGCGGAGCAGAGGGGGTGAGGACGGCGGGTGGCTCACGGCGGAGCGGGGCGGAGTTAGGGCTAGGGTGGAGTCGGGGACGGGCGGGGGCGGTTTTTTATAGAGAGAGGGTGGTCGGGTGAGGCGGAGGAAGCGGCGGCCGGTGCGGGGTTGCGCGGAGCGGGCGGGGGAGCGTGGCCGGCGTGGCGCGGCGGCCGCGGGAGGCGGCGGCGGACGCGGGGGCCGTTGCGCGGGTCGTGCGGGGCTGGGGGCCAGGGAGCGGGTCCGGGTCCGGGCGGGTCGGGTTCAGGCGGACCCGACCCGACCCGCTAGGATTGGCGGGTTGGGCTCGGCCCAATGGGCTGGGCCGGGGTTGGGTTTGGGCTAAAATTTTAATAATAATAATAATAATAATAATAATAATAATAATAATAATACTAATAATAATAATAATAATAATAATAATTAATTAATTAAATAGTTTTAGGTGATTTAAAATTAGGTTCGGGGCCCGATAAATTCCAGAAAAATTGCCCTAAGTCCAGTTTTCTATTTTACACCCAAAAATATTATTTCCATAATATTTTAATATTATTTATTAACAATAAGAAATTATTTAATAATTGAAAACCTTGATTTTAATTACAGAAAATTCCCAGAAAATTCCAGAAAATTTATGAAAAAGCCCAATTTTAAAATTCTTGCAAAATCGGGGGTTTACATCTGATATATAAATCTGCCAACTTCTCCGTAGGTAGCCCTACTTTGAAGGGTAGAAAATGTGCAGACTTGGTCAGTCTATCCACTATCACCCAAATTGCATCCTTTTCACTAGGTGTCCTTGGAAGCCCAGAAACAAAATCCATTGTAATATGTTCCCACTTCCACTCCGGAATGGGTAGTGGTTGAAGCAATCCCCCAGGTCTTTGTCTTTCAGCCTTGACTTGTTGGCACACTAAGCAACGAGATACGAACCTGGCTACTTCTCTTTTCATGCCATGCCACCAAACATGCGTCCTCAGGTCTTTGTATATTTTGTTGGCCCCTGGATGTATAGAGTATTGTAATCTGTGTGCCTCTTGCATAATTTCTTCTCTTATATCTCCTTGAGGTACACATAATCTATCTCCATGTCTTAGTGATCCATCTTCATGAATTTTGAATTCCTCCACTAATCCAGCTTGCACTTGACCTCGAATGCTTCGTAGGCCTTCGTCTTGAAACTGAGTCTCCTTAATCTTATCCATTAAGGTAGATTGGATCTTCAAGTTCATCATTTGACCTTCCCTTCCTGGGATAATTACCTCAATACCCAAACTTTCCAAGTCCTCGAGTAAGTGTCGGTCCATCGTCAGGTACATTGCCATAGGATTTCTGCTTAGAGCATCAGCTACTACGTTGGCCTTCTCAGGATGATATTGAAGGGTGATGTCAAAATCTTTCATTAACTCCAGCCACCTTCTTTGCCTCATATTCAGTTCTTTTTGAGTAAAAATATATTTTAAACTTTTATGATATGTAAAGATTTCTACCCTTTCGCCATAAAGATAGTGCTTCCATAGCTTAAGAGCAAAAATAACAGCTGCCAATTCTAAGTCATGATTTGGATAGTTCTTTTCATGAGGTCGAAGCTGTCTAGAAGCATATGCTATTACCTTCTTGTTCTGCTCCAAAACACAACCTAGACCTTTTCCAGAAGCATCACTATATATAGCGAATCCTCCGGTTCCAGATGGTAAGGTCAAAATAGGGGCAGTGGTCAGCCTTTTCTTCAATTCTTCAAAAGCATGCTGACATTCATCAGTCCACGTGAACTCTTCATCCTTCCTTGTTAATTTTGTCATGGGTTCAGCAATTCTAGCAAAGTCCTTCACAAACTTTCGATAATAGCCAGCTAGTCCCAGGAAACTTCTAATTTCTGCTACAGAGTCTGGAGTGGGCCATGATTCTACTGCCGCTATCTTCTTGGGATCTACTGCTATTCCATCTCCAGTCACAACATGTCCCAAGAATTCTACTTTGTCTAGGAAGAATGCACATTTAGATAATTTTCCATAAAGTTTTTCCTTCCTTAAAGTCTCCAATGCTAGCCTCAAGTGTTCTTCATGTTCTTCGGGAGTCTTGGAATAGATTAAAATATCATCAATAAAGACCACTACAAATTTGTCTAGATATTGCTGGAAGACTCTGTTCATTAAGTTCATGAATACTGCTGGAGCATTAGTCAACCCGAACGGCATCACTAAGAATTCGTAGTGTCCGTTCCGGGTGTTGAAAGCAGTTTTGGGGATGTCTTCCTTCCTCACCCTTACTTGATGGTAACCAGACCTCAAGTCAATCTTTGAAAATACCCGAGCTCCACTTAATTGATCAAATAAGTCATCTATCCTTGGTAGGGGATACTTATTCTTGATTGTTAAAGCATTCAAGGCCCTATAATCAATACACATTCGGGATGTTCCATCCTTCTTTGGCACAAATAATACTGGAGCTCCCCAGGGTGAGACACTAGACCTAATGAAGCATTTATCTTCTAACTCTTTTATCTGCTCATTTAGTTCTATTATCTCTTTCTTGTTGATTCTGTAGGGATTTTGAGATACTGGCGCTGCTCCTGGCACTAAGTCAATAGAGAATTCAACTTCTTGGTCTGGGGGTAATCTTGGGAGATCCTCAGGGAAGACATCAAGATATTCAGAGATGATAGGTAGTGGCGATTCTTCTGGTACTAGGGCTCCGTAAATTTTGCTACTACCCAATTCTCTAGAAACTCTAGTGAATTCAAATTCTGGCTTGTCAGGGGGCCTGAAGATTATACTACCTCTGTGACAATCTATAGTGGCATGATGTTGACTCAACCAATCCATACCCAGAATAATGTCAAAATTGGGAACTGGCATTACGAGTAGCCTAGCATATAATTCTCTCCCACATAGTGTAATAGGGCAATTGTTACATGCATCACTAACCGGGATAATTCCTCCACCGGTAATGATCTTATAACAATTCCTAAGAGGTTCAGTGATTAAGCTATGCTTCATAAGGAAATCTACTGACATGAATGAATATGAAGCTCCAGAATCAAATAAAGTAATGGCTGGTATTGAATTTATAAGTACAGAACCTGTTATCACATCTGTTGTGGCTTCAGCTTCCTCCAGAGTCATTACAAAAGCACGGCCTTGTTGAGGTGCACCCCTCTGTTGCTGATGTTGGTGCTGAGCAAAGCGTTGTTGTTGAGTTGGAAGTGGGGGTCCTCTCTGCTGCGCTGCTGGGGGTCTGGCCTGAACTGGAGCTTTTTGTGCAGCTGGGCGTCCTTGAGCAGCAGGACAGTCCCTCATTTGATGTGCTGCTGAGCCACAATATAGACAGGCACCTAGCCTCTTTCTACAAACTTGCCAAGTGTGACCTTGTTTTTGACAATAGCCACAAGGGGGAGCTTGTTGGTTCTGTCCTTGAGCTGGGTGTTGGGGTGCTGTGGCTCGAGGGAGAGGACGCTGGGTTTGCTGCGGGGCCCTCTGCTGTGGTTGTGGTTGGAATGGGCGTTTGTGGGGTCCTATACTTCCAGTAACTCTCTCCCGCTTTAGTTTATGTCCCATGTCTCTCTCAACACCTTGTGCCACGCTCAAGATTTCTTCGTATGTACGAGCTCGGCTAGTGGTGACAGCAAGGCGAATATCAGAAGACAACCCCTTCTTGAATCTATGGGCTCTATCCTCAGGGATACGAACCATGTATTCTGCAAAGTGGCTCAATCTGCTAAATTCAGCAGTGTACTCATCAACAGAAAGGTTACCTTATTCCAGCCTCTCGAATTGACTTTCGAGAGCTTCTCGAGCCACTTTGGGATAGAATTTCTCCTTGAACAGCCTCTTGAAGTCCTCCCATATAAGGTCAGGAGCAGATAGTTGAGGTTCATCTCTAAACCAGGTCCGAGCTATGTCAAACAGTTGCAGGCTTGCGGATTCCACTTTAAGATCATCAGGGACCCGAGCAGTCTTCAGGAGTCACTCCACATTCTCTATCCATTCATTGGCATAGAGAATACCTTCAGTCCCATAGAATTCCAGGGGTTTAAGGTTCTTGAAGTCCTTGGCGCTTCCTGGCCTCTTGTGTGGTGCCTCCTGGGAGCGAAGAGCATCCGAAAGGCTAGTGCGTAGCAGGGTAGTCTGTTCCTTCTGGGATTCTATGAGTCCCTGGAATACTCCGAGTAGCTGTGCCCCATCCATAGTAACTGTCGGAGTAGTTGAAGGCGGAGGGAGCGCAAGAGTTTCAGGCACAGTCTGCTCGGCGGGTTCGGATGTGCCTCCTACGGTATTCCTTGTCTGAACCATTCTGAAAGATTTAAGGGATAGATTAGAATAGATTACTTGGAAATCAAGGGCGATAGGAAAATTGACTAGGAATGATATCAAGATTTGAAATAAAAGATCATATTCTGTGAATGAGCTTTTTCCTAAAATCCTCAATCTTATTCCATACCTTGTCCTAGGATATTATACTATTTAAGGATACTAGACCTGCATGGGCCACCATAAAAACGTGTCACGACCCGCACCCGGGTATTCGGGCACGAGTACGTGGGTACGTCCAGCCTACGCCGCAGTGTCGGCGGTAGTACAATGTCTAGGTCATATCCACAGTTAAATAAAATCTAGCTCATTCACAATATTATAAGTAGGCAAAGATAATAACAGGAAAGGAATGCTAAGATTTCATAAATAAAACAAATATGACAAACAGATCCATGGTTTATTACAGAACCAGAAATTAAATCGGGGACAAACCCGATTACTAAGATGAAAGGGAAATAATAACTACTGCTAACTACTCCGCAGAAGTAGTCTCCTGGGTGGGAACCGGCTCCTCAAATGTGTCATCTGCTCTCTCATAGGGGCCATAATAGGTGGGGGCATAATCCTCATCATCGCCTAATATCAATGGATCCAGTCAGGAAATGAGCAAAGTACACAATGCACAACAAGATTAAACTAAATATTTATGACAAGTAGAAAAGAACTGACTAAGTATCATGTTGAGAATATGTATAAATAAGTGATAACAATAACTAAGAGTTAAATGCTGTAAAACAGGGATATGAGTAAGACAGGAATAAATGAGACAGGAAAATGAAAACTACAACAAGACAACAGAAACTACAACAAGACAAGAAACTATGTGTGTGAAATTATGTATTTAGAATACATAGTTGGCATGTAGGGGGTTATAAGGCTAATCAGGCCGTCATAGACGGCTATCAGTCAGGAATAATCGAGTATCAGGCTGATGGTACAGTCGCGTACCAACAGCTAGCAGTCAGGACAGGAGGAAGGGTAAACTACATGCCTCATAGTATTCTCCCACCCGACACAAAAAGTAAGACATGAAATCCAATGTTCTAACACTACGTGTAATCATCCAATGGTACTAGTAGAGCAAGGAACTAATTATCCCAATATAAAGAATAAACTTGAAGTGCAGGTACTTGCCTGATGTTTGGATCCAATTACAGTTGTGTCTCGGGGAAATTTCTAGAAATGTGTCCAGATGCTGAAATAAACATTACCATCATGCTCAGAAGGTATCAAATAGCTAGAAATGCCTGTCCTTGGGTCCAATTTGGAGACAAGGGCAAAACGGCAATTTTTGGTCAAAACGGGGTCCGCATGTAGGCCCGCTTTGCACCGAAAAATGTGTCAAGGTCAAAGGTCTCCAAATTCACTAAACTTAGTGTCAACAGGTCAGGAACGATGATACGAACCCAACTGAACTTCCAGAATTGGATTCCGATGAGCCGATCACAAAATCGCCTGTAGAGTGGGGCCTATGGGGCCCACGACACGCGATTTCGTCAACGTTCTCAGAATCGAACCAAACTTGGGTCACAGGACCAGCGTATCGCTACGAGTCCGATGGCGCAAGTTTCGTTTCGATCCGACGTGTACACAGAAAGTTAGGGCATAAATCAGAAAAGGCGGATACGGGGCGGTGTCCGCGGATACGCGTTGATCCCGGTGTGCACGCACACCCGAATCGACTTCCGCGAAATCCCACACGTCGTACCAACGCTGCGCACGTATCTGTGAAGACCGTGCCGACCAAGTCATCCCGTTTGGCGAGGCGTACCCAGTTCATGGGTGAATCAGGTCGATATTTTTTTTGTTTTTGGATCGCGGTGTGCGATCACCACAGGACGCGATGCCCCGAGCGGTTTGTCCGGGCACCGAGAGGGTCATATAGGCTTCGCAACACAATTTACGGAATTGAAAACGGGGCAGCGAGAAGAAAGATATGAGTACCTGAACAGGGCTCAGAAACCCAGAAATTTTTGTGTCCGTGTCGTGTCCGACACGCCGACACAGGAATTCGAAAATTAGGGTTAGGGTTTTGAACTCCGATGAGGGGAGCCCGGCCGGAGGAGGGCGGCGCCGCTGCGGGGGAGGCCGGCCGGGGGCTGGGCGGCTGCGTCGTCGACGGCGGGGTCGAGGGCGGCTCGTCGGCTGCCGTCGGGTGCTGGGAAGAAGGAGAGGAGCGGCTGCTGCTCGTCGTCGAGGGCGGTGGAGGAAGGAGGCGGGCGGTGGCGCAGGGTCTCGAGGAGGGTGGTGCCGGAGGAGAGGGTGGCGGAGGAGCTCGGGGGTTAGGGTGGTGGCGGATCTAGCCGGAGCCGAGGGGAGGGTCGGCTTAAATAGGCGGAGAGGGGCGTGGGGTTAGCCGGAAAGGGCGGAGGAGAGGGCTACGTGGCGGGGAAGGCGGGGCGGAGCGGAAGAGGGGGTCGTGGGGAGTGGCTGGCCGCCGGAGGCGACGAAAAATGCGCGCCGGAGCGGGACCGGATCGTAAGGAGAAGACGGGTCGGCGGGTCGCGGGTCGAGGGTCTGACCCGACCCGACCCGGTAAGTCGGCTGGGCCGGGCTGGGGGCCGCGGGCTGGGCCAAAGAACGGGCTGGGCCGGATAACAGAAATAATAATAATAATAATAATAATAATAATAATAATAATAATAATAATAATAATAATAATAATTAATTAATTAATTAATTAATTAATTAATTAATAAACAATTTTTAGGTATTTAAAATTAGGTCAGAGGCCCAATAAAATCCAGAAAAATTACCCTAAGTCCGGTTTTCTATTTTACACCATAAAATATTATTTCCATAATATTTTAATATTATTTATTAACAATTAAAAATCATTTAATAATTAGAACCCTGATTTTAATTACAGAAAACTCCCAGAAAATTCCAGAAAAATTGTGAAAAATCTAAGTTTAATATTTTTGAAAATTCAGGGGGTTTACAACAGAGTCGCATAAATAGTTCGAATACAGCAAAATAAGAAACTGAACGAACAATTTCTAATAAGTTCACAGAGTCGTCATAGCGGAATCATTGAATAACGCAAGTATGGAAGTAAAATAAGCACTTTATTAATAATAAAATAATATTACAAGCGGTGTTAGGCCGAGATTACAAGTTGCTCTTGCTCTCTCTCTCTCTCTCTCTCTCTCTCTCTCGAAACAATAAGGGCATGCCAAGCGGCTAACAACATGGAATGATACATAGGCGATGTTCCAATATTATGTCATGTATATGTAATTCAACTTCGGATGCAATGCTCTAAGGCTCCAGAGTTAGCTCCGCGTCTTAGCGCGCACGAGGGATTTTCTTACCGAACGAAGTTCTCCCGCACCCTACAAGCAACCTAGTGGGTTATTAGTACATGAATGTCTTGGTGGGGAGGCTTCTCGCCCGCTCATCAAAACCAAACATGTTATATTCATTTCCTGCACCAACTATTTGTAGAAGCATGAAAAATCTGAGTCCATGCGCCAGAATATTTGCCCTCAAAGCTGCCTTAGTCATGCTGCAGAGAAGCTATACGGCCAAGGGACTCGTCTAGATACCCAAAGCAAGTCTGCAAGTGCATCCAATCAGCCAGAATATAAGTCGCAGAGAAGTCGCATAGTATACTATATGCGGCCTGAACGACCAGAGAGCAGGAAGACCGCATAAAACCCCTCTGACACAGATTCTGATGTCTGTCAGAAACTCTGACACATCACTCATCACTCTGAGATACTTTGAGACTTGTGAAGACGACGGCTCAGGAAAAGACAATAAGTCACATTAGTACATTCATTGCTTCAACAAACGTTCCATGCCACGTGTCCTACGTATGCGGCTACAAGACCCATGCGGTCTCGTAACAATGCGGCATAAGTGTCCATTCGACGAAAGCCCGACGAAAGCTCGCATGCGGCCACAATGCCATGTGGGCAAAGTGTCCATTCGACCAAGGCCCAACGAGAGCCCGTATGCGGCTACGACGCCATGCGGCCACAGAGAGACACATGCGGCCAAGTTGCTATGCGGCCTCCAACTCACAAGATCTTTCCGTTATAATTGAAGAGATCTTCGCACAGTTGGTGCTGACTATGTGTCCAACTGACCAAGTCATGCACACAAAGGGTTGAAAACAACCCCAAGATCTCTTAAACAACATATGTCAACCAAGACCATGTGGCAATCTGTCCATGGCATACGGCTATAGTTGCAACCGCATTTTTTGGAAGGAGCCTTATGCGATCACCAAACAGAGGCATATGTGGCACCTATGGCCCATCAGTATGATGGCTATAAATAGGAGCAACTTGAATATTCTAGAGGTCAGCTTTTTCTGCTTCAGAGAGAGACCAGACCACCCCCCGGCCAGCTACATACGTGCACACAAGCTCAGAAGAGAGAAAAAAGGAGAGCATCCTCAATCCCTCATCTTACCGTCAACGGAGCAAAGGAGCCGCCATAACGCTCTTTGTACATCATCACCACCCAGATTAAAATATTGTACTTATAGTTTCTGTCTAGGACCTCTTTGTACTTTCTTTAGTTTGTTGATTAAATCAAGCTCTTTTAGACTTCAATTTAATGGCAAAAACGATGGTGACTCTGCTGGAGATAAGCTTCTGCTCTGATGAGAAGATGGTGATGCAGTCCGATGCGGCCAAGCTGGGCTCAACTTAAAGGATGCTGGTGGTGCACTTCGACCAGCAAGCATTTGAGAACATGCTCTCCGGGGACAATGTGGGCCCTTTTCCAAGGCAAGCAAAGCCTAATAAGACCCGCAGAACTTGGATAGCAAAGGCCGTTGTACCTCACCCAAACTGCGAAGCATGCGCTCCCCACTTCTTTTCTTGTTGCCGAAGACGCATATTATGCTCCACCCAGACTAGCCCTGTTTATGCGGCACTTAGTAAAAGTGCTCAGCGACCAAACTCTAGCGGAGGAAAATACTACGATGCCAGAAATTTGGTGGCTTAGACAAGCTTCATGCAACAACAACAGAAGCCGCATAAGTCTACAACCATAGGCAAAAGTCCACATGCGGCACCTATGGGTGGCCATAGGCCAAAGCCCACATGCGGCCAGCACAGTAGCAAAACCTCCGTCTTCGACCGAATCTTACGCAGCGTTGGCTCCATGCGCCTTATTGAGAAAGGGAAGAATGTGAACTTGGACTCTTCATACTATGCAACGGTGGGTGCTATATCGAAGGAGTCCAGGACAGTTGGAGCTTGCCAAGATCAAGTAACTGCTCATTCGGACGACCGTTAGCAGGCTCCGCTAACTACTACGTGATACCCTGACGGGAAGTTGTACAAGACCGATCCATGTGTTCGGCCCACATTAGCAAACGGACAGGGTCAGTCTCGAAAGTCTTCCAATAACAACTTGGGGAGAGTTCTTATTCGAACCCTCAGACAGGGAACAAAGACAACACCTACACACCCATATGCTCGGTCTACCCGGGCTCATAACAAGGGTACAAAGGTGGATCAGTTCTCGTTTAATTTGTGCAACATGATCAACCACAAGCGCGAAACGAGGGAAGCAACCAAGACATATGAGGTATCCCCTCCAGGATACCCCTGTGCCAACATCATCATCAACTGTTGTTGTGCTAAAGGCACCTACCCAGCAATATCCCAAAAAATATGTGTAATTACCAGAGGAGGAGGAGTTTCCCTTCGTCTCGTGCTACTCCGCTTGAAAGTCCCCCTCCACCGGGGGAGGTCAAAAGTCTAGCACCTAAAACACTTCGCTCTCGGCAAGCATGTCGAGAAGGTGGGCCCAAGGAGGACAAGCAGGGTACCACAGAGGTAGTTTTCCAGGGCACCTACTCCAAGAAAAAACTGTCAGCTGCTGGGGGTGGTCCTACCTCAGGACCCCTAGAGATCCTGTAAGCTGGGGGTAGCAACCCCCCAGAACTCCACAATAACCTGATATTCCGAAGGGACAATGATTTTCAAGGAACAGATGTCGAGATCCTTGGGGGTAGTCACCATCACCAGGAAGATGCACCTTACTACGCTAGAGTAGTGTTCTCTCAGAGTCCGAAGAGGATACGATTGTGACAAGCTTCCCCGAGGACTATTCACTGCAAGAGTCCGAGCGATCGACATGGCCTCAAAACCCTTGAGACTATGATGCACACCATAAGTGCGTTGATGCAAGCCTTGACCTAAACGATGATGGAGATCAAGGCAAACATGGCCCCACAACCTCCAAGAACCTCGTGACAAGCTAGCCAAGATTCTAGGGCAAATGGAGACTCAAACACCACCACTCCTCCCATCAATGGCAATCATATTAGGCTGGGATCATCTACTCCTCCCACAGTAGATAAGGCTCAGAAAGCAATAATAGAGGTACGAGAACTGCGAGTCCATTTGGACTCAATGGGGAACCGAGCCTCACTATACGAGCTCAGGATTCGACAACCATATTTCCTTGAGTAGAGAGATGTGCCCAATACACCTAAATACAAGTCCTTCAACTTAAATCCATTTGAAGGAAAGACATCTCCTCGTCAATACATGAGCTACTTTGAGATAGCAACCGGGCATCTGCCCCGCAGTGATGCTCTCCTCACCAAGCTCTTTGTTGGGACATTATCAGGGGTCGCCTTAATTGGTTCTGCAGCTTCCAAGTCAATTATATATCATCATTTGACGATCTTAAAAGTCTCTTCCTCGCCTGATTTTATGACGGGGGATGTGACATGATGATGTCCTCCTTATTGTACATCATACAGAAAGAAAAAGAGCATATACGGGAATACGTCGAACGCTACAGGTAAGCCGCACTGAAGCTACCTGGGTAATCCTGAATCCACTCTGATGGATATGTGCCGGAAGAACCTACTTCTGGCAGTCAGGCTCTGGATGGATGACACCCACTTCAAAGACTGGACGGCGTTCATCATAAATGCCGTCGGCGTTGAGAAGAAAGTAAAGAATGCCTATCTCTTGGGAATATAGATCCCCGTCGCTGAGGATAGGGGAAAAATGCCCCTATAATTCTAGTCAATACTCATGAACTGATCACCATGATCAGGCAAGAGCTTATCTGCCGGAAGAACAACCTCTATCAATGCTTGAGCTACTCAGTAGAGACGAGCACTGACTTCCAAGACTGGAGACTCTAATTCATCGACTATGTAGTCTATGGAATTCTCTCCGAGAACCCGAAGGAAGCCACTTCCATCAGAAGACGTTTTTTCTGGTTCTATTACGATACGGCTACCAAAATACAGTATTGTCGCTCCTATGACGGTCTTCTGCTATGATGCCTTTTGAATGCATAAGCGAAGCAGGCTCTCTGCGAGGCCTACGATGGAGTTTGTGATACCGAGCAGCTAGGGCCCAAGCTACAGGACCGCCTCCAGAGAATAGGTTACTATTGGCCAACAATGGTAGCAGATGTCGTTGACTATGCAAGGAAGTGCCAAGCATGCTAAATCCATGTGGACTTCATCCACCAACCTTCGTAGTTTCTACACCCAACTATTACGTCCTGGTTGTTCGAAGCCTGGGCCATGGATATCATAGGGCCGATTAGCCCACCTTCGTCTAAGGGATATCAGTTTATCCTCGCCATTACTGGCTACTTCTCTAAGTGGATGGAAGCTATACCACTCGTCGAAGTCAAGACATCAAATGTGATCAGCTTCATCAAGCATCACTTCATATACCACTTTGCCTTGTCACAAAGGATCATCCATGAAAATGATCCACAGTTTATAACTCATGCTTTTTATCGGTTTTGTAAGAAGAACCGAATTCATAATATAGCCTCGACTGCCTACAATCCAGTAGCAAATGGTCTGGCAGAAGCCTTCAACAAGACCATCATAAAGCTCCTTAAAAAATTTATATCATTCAACAAATGCGACTGGAATGAGAAGCTAGGTGAATGCCTCTAGGCCTACCGATCAGCTCAAGTAAAAATCGACCTCTGATACATTGCCTACTGCCCACAACAGGCTAGGGCAGTTGTTGTTGCACCTTACTGATATACATTGTAGATCACTTAAACTTGATTGCAACCTCACTGCTTACACTACCTGACAGTAACACTCACCTCAATATCCAATACCTCCACACATACAACTCACTGCACCAAACAATGCTCAACTTGACACTAAGCTTCTCGACACAGGTATCCCAAATCAAAACCAATACTACCTATGCATATATGGAAGTTACAAATACCACTCACTGACACTGATACACATTGGCATAAGTACCTACTGCAAATACTAGTTCCTGCACACTAGCTTCTACACACTAGCTTCTACATACTAGCTCATGCACACTAGGAACCCGATCCAACCTCTGATACAATGTACGGGGCCTGCACTCAAGGAAATTTGCTGTAAAAACAAGTGCAGCTACACTTGCTGTCAAGCCAACTTCTATTATGAAGTGCACATCAACCTATTCAACTGATACTCTCCAAACACTCATGCCCGACCAATAACTGAGCATCAACACACCCCAAACACACTAAACAACATATAAACACTAATATGTATACAATGTCATATAAAAATAATATCTAAAATATGTATATTCTAATATTAGTCAATTCATCAAGCACCTTGAGTGCACAAATAATGATTCTCATGATACAAAACCAATCATCATTCCAAAAGCCCCAATATGCAACAAATTATATATATATATATATATATATATATATATATATATATATATATATATATATATATATATATATATAGTTGTTATGAAAAATAGTGGAAAAATGCACCAATAAACACAAAACCCTAAATATGCACACAATACCATGAAGGAAATCATAATGGAAGCTAAAAGAAACTCATTCCCTCCCCTTGTGGCTATTCTTAAACCATGGGTGGGCTCCTAATGGCCAAAAAATTAATAAAAATAGAATTTAAAAGAGAGATTTGAGGATTCACCTATTGGGAGATGGTTTCCTAATACAAAGCCAAGGATTTCCTAGCCAAACTTTTTCTTCTCCAATGCTCCTTAAAACCTAAGCTTCTAGGCCTCTTAGATGAGAAAAATTAGAGGGATTAGGGATTATTTTACTAAAATTTGGAGGAGGAATGAGTGTGTTTAGGGAAGAACTCACTTAGGGTTTCTCATGAACAATGAATGAACTTGAGGGAGGCTCCCCCCTCTCCTATATAGGGCCGGCCAAGTAAAACCTAGGGCTAGCTAATGCACAATGTCCATAAATCTCTCTATGGTTTTCATGAAGAGTTATTTAATTAGTGGGGTTTTTATTCCTAATGAGGGTTTTAACTAGCTTCTAATTAATGAAAAAAAATGACTAGTTGGGTCCAAAAGTGACTAGTCTAATATAAAGTCCATGGTCACAACAAGTCTAGTCCATTAACCCATATTATTGATAGTTACAACATATACAATACATATTATATATAAACTATAAACATAATATATATAAATATTACAAATGATAAATATCCCTATTCTAGAAATGTGGCAATGGCAAGTCTACCCTCCTTAAATAATTTTGTCCTCAAAATTAAACTAGACAAGCACAAGAACACAATCAGAACAATAAGAAGAATACCTCAAGGCTCGAAGAGATATAGGTACTGCTCGCACATTTCATCCTCCCTCTCCTAGGTTGACTCACGTAGAGAGTGATGTCTCCACGTGACACAAATCGAATGAATGGTTTGGTTCCCCAATACCTTCTCCATGTGATCCAAAATCTCTACTGACTGCTCTGGATAGCTGAGAGTTGGACCAACCTCGATCTCCGAGTGATCTAGTATGTAACTAGGGTCTGCCATGTACTATCTCAGCTGTGACACGTGGAACACGTCATGTACACCCTCTAGTGTAGGCAACAAGTCTAGTCTGTAGACCACTGTACCGACCCTCACAAGAATACCAAAAGGTCTAATGTACCGTGGACTAAGGTTCCCGTCTCCATCAAAGAAAATCGTACCCCTTGTCAGAGAAATCTGCAAGAACATAAATTGCCAACCTCGAACTCCAAGGGTCTCTGGTGGTTGTCGACCCAATACCGATGTCTGTCCTGCACCACTCGATGTCTATATCTAATGAGTTTTACCTTCTCAGCTGTATCCACGACCATCTCTTATCCCAAAAAAATCTCTCTTACTGACATCATTCCAAGATAACAGAGTGAGACATCTCCTTTCATATAAAGCCTCGAATGGTGATATCTTAATATTGGCCTGGTAACTATTATTGTAAACAAACTCTACCAGGTGCAGATGATCCTCCCAAGAACTTTCAAGATCTAGAACACAAGTGCAAAGCATATCCTCGAAAGTCTAAATAGTCCTCTCCGACTGCCTGTCTATTTGGGAGTGATATGCGGTACTCAACTTGAGCTGAGTACCCAAGCTTGCCTGCAAACTCCTCTAGAAGTGGAAAGTGAAACGACTATCCTGATCCAAGATGATGCTCACAGGAACTATATGCAATCTGATATACGTACATCTTTGCTAGATTCTCCGTCGACGTACCCACTTTGAATAGTAAGAAGTGGACTGATTTGTATAACCTGTCTACGGTGACCCAAATCGCATCTTTCTCTCTTGGAGAATGCGAAAGCCCTGAAATAAAATCCATGGTCACATGCTCCTAGTTATACTCGGGGATGGGTAAAGGCTGAAGCAAACCACCTGGCCTCTATCTATCCACCTTTACCTGCTGGCACACTAAACACCTGGATATGGAGCGCGCCACCTCCTACTTCATACCATACCACCACATGTGATCCTTCAGGTCTCGATACATCTTGTTGGCACCTGGATGCATCGAGTACTGAGAGCGATGCACCTTTTATAGAACCTTCTCGCGCAACTCTCTACTTGGCACACATATCCTAGTACCGTATCACAATGATCCATCATCAGCAATATTGATACTCCTCAGAGCCTCATCATCAAACCATATAGCCCTGATCATTTTCATCATCTCGGACTGTATCTGCAATCCCCATATATGTATCTCAATACCAGAAACTTGTACCTCAATTCCTAAGCTCTCAAGATTAGCCAACAAGTGTCTGTCTGTCGTTAAGTACATAGCCATCGGATACCTGCTCAAGGCATTGACGACTATGTTGGCCTTTTTTGGGTGGTACTGCAATAAAATATCTAATTCCTTCATCAATTCCAACCATCTCCTCTGCCTCATGTTTAGCTCTTTCTGCGTAAACACGTACTTCAAGCTCTCATGGTCTGTGAAGATCTCTATATGCTCTCCATATAGATAGTGTTTTCATAGCTTTACAGCAAAGATGACCGCTTCCAACTCTAAATTATGGTTGGGGTAGTTCTTCTCATGAGGACGTAATTGCCTGGAAGCATAGGCAATCACCTTCTCGTGCTGCTGAATAACGTAACCTAAACCCTTCCCTGAAGCATCACTATAGATAGTAAATCTACCTGTCCCCGATGGCAACATCAATATTGGAGTTATCATCAATCTCTTTTTCATCTCATCAAATATGACCTAACAATCCTTCGTCAAGACAAAATTAACATCCTTCCTAGTCAGCCTAGTCATCGGCTCCATAATCCTTGAGAAGTCTTGTATAAACCTCTTGTAGTAACCTTCTAGTCCCAAAAAACTCCTGATCTCAGCCACTGAACTGGGAGTAGTCCATGACTCTACTACTATAATCTTTTTTGGGTTAACTGAGATCCCGTCACCTGTCATCACATAACTAAGGAATTCAACCTTGTCAAGGAAGAACTCACACTTCGAAATCTTCCCGTAATGCTCCTCCTTCCTGAGAGTCTCCAAAACCATCCTCAGGTGCTCCTCATGCTCCCCTGGTGTCTTCAAATGCACTAGAATGTCATCAATGAACACTACCACAAACTTGTCAAGGTACTGGTAGAACACCTTGTTCATTAGGTTCATGAATATCGTTGGGGCATTAGTCAACACAAACGATATCACCATGAACTCGAACTGGCCATACAGAGTCCGAAAAGCTATCTTCGGAATGTCTTCCTTCTTCACCTTTACCTGGTGGTAGCCTGACCTCAAGTCTATCTTCAAGAATACCTTCACTCTGCTCAAATGATCAAAGAGATCATCTATCCTTGGCAGCGGGTATTTGTTCTTAATAGTGAGGTTGTTCCGAGCTCTGTAGTCGATACACATGCGTACTGACCCATCCTTCTTCGGTACAAATAATATCGGGGCACCCCACGGTGATGATCTGGATCTGATGAAACCCTTATCCTGCAACTCATCAACCTGCTTTTTCAAATCTGCTAGTTCGTTGTTGTTGATCCTATATACTTGCTGTGATATTGGCTCTGCGCCTGGCACAAAGTTTATTGAGAACTCAACATCTCTATCTAGCGGCAATCCTGACAACTCCACTAGAAAGACATCCAGGAACTTCACTATAAAAGGATATGATAGCTCATTTTCTTCCACCATGGCTCCAAAAATGATGCCCTCGCTCCGCTCACTGCTCCTCTGACAATCTCGAACTCTGGCTCTCTTGGCGGTCGACATATCACTCTACCTCCACGACAATCTACAGTATCATGGTGCCTACTCAACAAATTCATCTCGAGTACAATCTACAGTATCATTGCGAGTAAGAACACAATCAACTTTTGGCCTCCCAATAAAACTCTCTGATCCTAGCAAAAATTACTTACTAGGATAATGCCTCCCCCAGTCATGATCTTGCATGTCCTATCCAAGGGTTCATCCTCTAAATGATGCTTAAGAGAAAAAGATACAAATACGAAACTATGGAAAGCATCAAAATCAAATAAAGAAAATAATATAATGGAATCGAGAAGGACTAAACCTGAAATCATATCTCCTACTGGCTCGGCCTCCTCGACCGTCATGGCGTATGCTCACCCCTGGGGTGCACCCCTCTGCTGCTGTTGGTGCTGGGTGAATCTTTGCTGCTATGGAAGAAGTGGAGGTCCCCTCTACTGGTCTCCCGGTGCGGTAGGTGCTCTGGCAGGTTTCCTCCGAGCGGCTGCTCCACCCTGACTTGGACAAGTCTAAATAGACGGGCAATCCCTCAACTGGTGTACTGATGATCCACAAGACAAACAGGTATCCAGTCTCTTTCTGCAGATGTCTTTCATGTGTCCCGTCATCCCAAAGTATACACACTGAACATCGGGCTGGGTCTGCCTCTGCGGCTGTTGCTGAACATATCTACGAGCTGGTGCCTAGTGCTGATACGGCCTCTACTGCTGCTGAAAGTGGGGACGCTTTGTCGGTCCTGTTCTGCCACTTGTGCCTCCAAAAATGTTGTGACCCTTCTTGGACCTAAGATCCAGATCATCATCAGCAATCTGTGCATCCATCAGAATGCCCTTGAAGGTAGCGGTGCAACGACCAGAAGTATGCGACTTGATATCTCTCATCATCCCCTTCCTAAACTTTCAGGTTCGATCTCCTGGGTCCCAAATCATAGAAGGTACAAAATGGCTCAAGCGGGAAAACTCTATGGCATACTCGTTGACCGACATGTTCCCTTGGACCAAGTCATGAAACTGACTCTCCAAGGCTCCCATGGCTACATTGAAAAAGAACTTCTCCTTGAAAAGTTCCTTAAAAGTCTCCCAAGTAAGTCCTCAAGCATTAAGTCTCGACTCCATGTGATACCAAGTGAGTGCGATATCGAACAGTTGGCTGTCGGCAGCCTCGATCTGCAGGCTCTCTAAAATCTGAGTCAAATGCAAGTTCCTCTCTATGTCCTCTAATCAGTCGTCGGCATAGAGTATCCCCTCAATACCCTTGAACTCCCAAGGCGACATCCTCTTGAAGTCCACTATAGTGCCAGACCTCTACTACTACTGCTGTCCAGGATGCTGCTGAGCGACTCTCTCCACTACCTGTAGAGCCACTTGGTGAGCATTCTCCATGCTCTCCCTTATCAGCTCCTTCTGCGCTTGGTGTGCCTCTTCCTGCACCCTCTGTGCCTCAACCTGAACATGTTGAGCCTCTGCTGACATCCTTTAAACATCCACTATACCTTGGATCAAGGCGAACATCTATTTCCCATCAGTAGGGACACCTCCCAGAAAAGGAATCTGTGGTAGTGGTGGAAGGTCCTTCGTAGCAGCCGGGATAACCCTCTAGACAGGTCGGGGAGGAGGACCCCCAAAAGATGCAGAAACTCCTATATGAATAGGTGAAGTAGGAAGAGCAACTCTAGCTGTCTGTATGGCAGGTCAAGAGGTGGTAGACCTCTCTGATGTTACGGGTCCTGATCTCTGCGATATGGCCTTCAGCGGCATCCTGAAGACAGATCGAAACAAGAAAAAATCAAACAAGGCAAAAGATATGATATCATCAAAGAAGGACAATAAAATTTAAAGGAAAAAATTATTCAGGATGATAAAAATATAAAAATTAATAGATTGGAGATTTTTTTTCTAGTTGTGATTGAGCACACTCTCATCCTATATCATATATCCTATATCAGGCTCGTAATAGTACTCTATGTCTTAGCACTACTGTGATACCATACTAGTTGCGACTTAGTCTTACTCTAGGGACCAGCATGGACCACCACTAAAATGTGTCACGACCCGTACCCAGAAATTGGACATGAGTCATGGGTACATCAAGCTTACACCGCAGCATCAGCGGTAGAACGCTGTCTAGGTCAATAAATCTATCTAACAACTCACACAACATATGATATCATAACATGTCAATGTATCTCAACTCCAAAAGGAGGAAAATAAATGTATATATAATCAACTCACAATGTACTCAATCACAATAACTATAAGGAAGGTAAATAGCACGATAAAGATGAAAAAAACATAAGAAGCAAAATAATATATAACTCAAACGAGTCAGAGTCTAAGAGTTTAGCTATCTCAACATAATATAAGTCTCAACGTAATACAACTCAAGTCTCAAATTTTGGAACAATCCTGTCACACCCCAGTCCCAAAATACGTTGGACTAGGAATACGTAAGCATGCCAGCCGTATGTATATGGCAACTCCAATATATGGATACCATAATACACACGTATGCTGTAATATGAATGTTAACTCACATGTGGTATATAATTATCACAAGTCACAGGGCATAACTAAATCTCATCCACATAATCAAATAGAAATAAATAACCAATCTACTATATAACTGAATCTCAATATGAAGTATCAAAGAATGATATTCGGGTGGAAATAAATCCAATGCCAAACTAGAATGTAAGATAAACCATATAAGAATATCTAATGAACAATGAGACTCGAAGAGAAGACCTCCTCGAAAGAGATAAGTAGCAAGTCCTGATCCATGCTCCTGCGAATAGTCAAGATTGTCTACACCTGGAAAGGGACCAGGTCCTCAGAGGGACGTAACAAGATACATATAAGCATGTCAATTGAATACAATAAACATGCATAATAGACAAAAAATATATAAGTATGTTGTACAAGATAATCTATATGATTATGCATAATGAGGATAACTTTTTGACGTATGGGCATGGGTAGGCTACTCTATCTAATCTCACAACTCACACACACGTCAGGAACATCAGAAATCGACATACCTCGAGGGTAGCGACCAGCGTGACACCAGAAATCGACATACCTCAAGGGTAGCGACCAGCGCGACACAACTATCGTAGTGCGTGCTAGTTACTTTGGTTTACCAGAGTAGTTATAGCCCATACGCCTACTGATTGTCCTCCCCTCCCATGATACTATGTGTCAAGTGTGTGTCAACATATATATAGTATATAATTATGACTGAAAGAAAACACATATATAATGAATATATAAAAATATAATAAGCATGCAAAAGAACTATAAGCAATTTGGCAAGGTATCTTGCCTGTTCTGAAAAGGAATGAAGTCTCAACTCAAGGTGTCGTCCGATCTACCCGTCACATAAATTAAACAAGTTATGTTACAAAAGTGGGTGAATAGGTTCCTCCATTTTAATCTATTTTAATTCTGAATAAAATAATCTAAAATAGTATTTTTAATCTCATTATAATCTGATTTTATTGTTAAATCCTAATTTTGGTCCAAAGAAAGTCAACTTTACGGATTTATGATCCGTGGCACGCAAATCGAGGCAATTTGTTGACAAAAAAGTTAACCGACTCAAATCCTTTATTTGTGTGTAGAATTCTATAGTTTCAGTGCTATATGAACATCGAAATCGACGGTTTCATAAAATCATAAGTCAGTAAAGAGTTATGTCCATAATGGCGCACAGATGACAATTTTCGGTGGTTTCCTATTTACATCTACGTTGCACAAATTTTACAGTAAATTAAAATTATATGTTAAATTCTAGAAATATTATTTTATTTAAGTTCATCATTTCAACTTTTATAAACTTTAAATGGTTCATAATTCTGAATTTCGGGATCTCCCGAAATCTCAAAAACACAAAAATGCGTCTGATTTTGGACAGCTAGCACTTTTAGTATTTTCTGAAAAATTAGGTTCGTAAATTATTAAAATAATTTATATATTCATAAAACTAACCTTGATATGGTTTTAATAAAAAAAACTGGAGCGCGTTTAGAGTCCAGAGCTAGGAGATATCATCTTTTTAAGTCGTTACAACTACTAAAAAATGAGGCTGAATTTATGACGAATTTTGACTTTTTTGGACCAAAAAGAGGAGAATTTGGGAAGAAAAAATAAGAATGATGAGGTATTTATAATGGTGGAGACTACTTAACTGAATACGACTAGGATTGGCTAATTTGGATATGAGTAGAATCAGTTTAAATAAGGATAGGATATGCATGAAGTTGCAGCTCAGGATTTGAATTAATTTAAAATATAGTTTGAGTTTATCTCAATAATTTATAATCTTAAATAGAATTAATGATAATATAAATAATTTATATATAATCTTATTAATATCTATTAACACTAAATTAGCATCTATCTAATATTAAGACTATATATATCCAAATAAATCCTAAATAATTTTAAAAATCCAAATAAATTTCCAAAATTTCTAAATAAATTACAGAAAAATATAATTAAATATTTTAACCTAAAATAAATATTTGGTAGGAATAATATATAAGTATGGTCTCATAGTGAATCATGAAAGTTCTAGAAATTTACGTTTCCTATATTTTAATTACCTAAAAATTTTAGAAAAATCTCCAAAAATCTAAAATAGCCTAAAAATAATTCTAAATAAATATTTACATAAGTAAATATACTAAGAAATTTATTTTCTAATTAACTAAGAGAATACTCTAAAGTAATTCAATATTTAAAATAATCTATAATAAATATACTAATATAAAATACACATAAAATATCTATTTTTGGTAAGGGAGTTTACAATCTACCCAACTTACAAAAAATTTTCAACTTATGAATTTTGTACTCTTCAAATTTTAAATTCAATTTCCATCATCAATATTTCAAATGGGTGATCCAACAATCAAAATTTAACTTTTAATTCAAATCATCAAATCGTAAAATTTTGAACTCAATCCATCAATGTTCATGTCTACAATTCTATATTTATCCTCAAAATTTTAGTCGTTAATTTCATCTCCAATATTCAAAATTTAAATCATGTGCTCAAGGTATAAATATTTGGTCCGCAATATCAAGATTTCAAAATTTATTAAATCCTCATCATCTTAATCATTCTTCTAAAAATTCTTAACATTTGAAAATGACTTAAACCTCTCAATCAAATTTTACTTGATCACAATCTAAAAAAAATTTATCTCAAGTTGACAATGCAACTCCTACCCAACTTAGAATTTATCCATCTATCACATAAGGCTATACACTTAAGAAAACTTTCTCAAATTATTTAATCGCGTTATTCAATCCTCAAAAGTTTTAACACCAAATATATCATATATGATATGTCCTTAATTACAAAAGATAGTCACCAAGTAATGCGATTGACCTATGGGGTATATCTAGTACTCTACGTGTATCAAACTTATACCAAGCACGAGCGTTCGTCTTTTTGAAATAGGGGAAGACAAAAAACAATAATAAAGAATTCAAGGAGGAGGTGATAGAATACAAGTACGGGGTTCAAGGCAATTTAAAGAATTCAAAAAGAGACTTGTTAGGGAAGTTGTGGATTGAAATCTTATTTTGGTAAATTCTTATTTGCATGCTCATATCAGTATAGTTATGTACCTGATATGATATGCTCTGACTTGTCTAGAGGGCAAGTATATTCATCTAACAAGTTAAGTCAACTATATATCTCAATCCACGTAAGGTGTCATGCGAAGAGCGAACCAAGCGGACTAAGGTTGATTAGACCATAATATACTGATTCTAAATAGACAATTATATTAGTGTGTGCACCTAATAATACATATGTCATGAACAAGCTCGATAAAAGAATAAGCTTGCAAAACTATGCTATAATAGCAGCATAAGTCGAGGTAGTTCAGAAAATATAAGTACGCTAGATTATGATGAAAGAAGGTACAAAATAATTCAAATTCACCAAGAAGACCGGTGTTGTGCATCTACAGTTGCCATACTAACTTCTTGTCTATGTCTCTAGTCGGCCAAATGGGGGTATGGGCCTCTAAGTTTTACAGTCTGGGTAAACACTATCTTCTTATGCAAGCCTATAGTTGGTGTCATTCAATTATACTTCATTAATAGATCAAAAGGACTATGTGATACTAGGTTATGAGGCATACTACCCGACTTACAAGAATTTAACTAATAGTGTTATTGAATAATAGAGTATATATACCTAGTATAAGTCATCTTCCTAACCCCTATCAAGCATAAAAGAAAATATAAGATTAACGTTGTGAAAAGATCAAGCAAGATGCAATACAAGCTATCAAATAAGAGTGCAAAATGAAATCAAGGGAGGTGATTAAATAAGTGGATGAGATCCTATATTCTAATCCTATGCGCAGGCTTGCTCGGTACAGTAACGTAACCAAGATAATATGCTTTCGAGACCTGCATGGGCCACCACAAAAATATGTCACGCCCAGTCCCAAAATACGTAGGACTAGGAATACGTAAGTATGTCAGCCGTATGTATATGGCAACTCCAATATATGGATACCATAATACACACGTACGCTGTAATATGAATGTTAACTCACATATGGTATATAATTATCAAAGTCACAGGGCATAACTAAATCTCATCCAAAGAATCAAGTAGAAAAAAAAAACCAATCTACTAACTGAATCTCAATATGAAGTATCAAAGAATGATAGTCGGGTGGAAACAAATCAAATGTCTAACTAGAATGTAAGAGAAACCACATAAGAATATCTAATGAATAATGAGACTCGAAGAGAAGACCTCCTAAAAGGGATAAGTAGCAAGTCCTGATCCGTGCTCCTGCGAATAGTCAAGATCGTCTACACCTAGAAAAGGACCAGGTCCTCAGAGGGACGTAACAAGATACATAGAAGCATGCCAATTGAATACAATAAACATGCATAATAGACAAAAAAACATATAAGTATGTTGTACAAGACAATCTATATGATTATGCATACTGAGAAAAACTTTTCGATGTATGGGCATGGGTAGGCTACTCTATCTAATCTCACAACTCACACACACACGTCAGGAACATCAGAAATCGACATACCTCGAGGGTAGCGACCAACGCGACACCAGAAATCAACATACCTCAAGGGTAGCGACCAACGCGACATAACTATCATAGTGCGTGCTAGTTACTACAGTTTATCAGAGTGGTTATAGCCCATACGCCTACTGATTGTCCTCCCCTTCCATGATACTATGTGTCAAGTGTGTGTCAACATATATATAGTATATAGTTATGACTGAAAAAATACATATATAATGAATATCTAAAAAATATGATAAGCATCAAAAGAACTATAAGCAATTTGGCAAGGTATCTTGCCTGGTCTGAAAAGGAATGAAGTTCCAACTCAAGGTGTCGTCTGATCTACCCGTCACATAAATTAAACAAGTTAGGTTACAAAAGTGGGTGAATAGGTTCCTCCATTTTAATTTATTTTAATTCTGAATAAAATAACCTAAAATAGTATTTTTAATCTCATTATAATCTAATTTTATTGTTAAATCCTAATTTTGGTCCAAAGAAAGTCAACTTTACGGATTTGTGATTCATGGCACGCAAATCGAGATAATCCGTTGACCAAAAAGTCAACCGACTCAAATCCTTGATTTGTGTATAGAATTCTATAGTTTTAGTGCTACATGAACACCAAAATCGACGGTTTCATAAAATCATAAGTCGGTAAAGAGTTATGTCCACAATGGCGCACAGATAATATTTTTTGGTGGTTTCCTATTTATGTCTACGTTGCACAAATTTTACAGTAAATTAAACTTATATGTTAAATTTTGGAAATATTATTTTATGTAAGTTCATCATGTCAACTTTTTGAAACTTCAAACGGTTCGTAATTCTGAATTTTGGGATCTCCCAAAATCTCAAAAACACAAAAACGCATCTGACTTCGGACACTGGCACTTCTAGAATTTTTTGGAAAAATAGGTTCATAAATTATTAAAATAATTTATATATTCCGAAAACTAATCTTGATATGGTTCTAACAAAAAAACTGGAGCGGGTTTGGAGTCCGAAGCTAGGAGACATCATCTTTTTAAGTCGTCATAACTACTAAAAAATGATGCTGAATTTATGACAAATTTTGACTATTTTTGGACGAAAAAGTGGGGAATCTGGAAAAAAATATATATTAATGATGAGGTATTTATAATGGTGGAGACTAATTAACTGAATACGACTAGGATTGGCTAATTTGGAAATGATTAGGATCAGTTTAAATAAGGATAGGATATGCATGAAGTTGCGGCTCAGGATTTGAATTAATTTAAAATAGAGTTTAAATTTATCTCAATAATTTATAATCTTAAATAGAATTAAAGATAATACAAATAATTTATATATAATCTTATTAATATCTATTAACACTAAATTAGCATCTATCTAATATTAAGACTATATATATCCAAATAAATCCTAAATAATTTTAAAAATCCAAATAAATTTCTAAAAATTCTAAATAAATTACAAAAAAATATAATTAAATATTTTAACCTAAAATAAATATTTGGTAGGAACAATATGCAAGTATGGTCTCATAGTGAATCATGGAATTTCTAGAAATTTACGTTCTCTATGTTTTAATTACCTAAAAAAATTAAAAAAATCTCCAAAAATCAAAATAGCCTAAAAATAATTCTAAATAATTATTTACATAATTAAATATACTAAGAAATTTATTTTCTAATTAACTAAAAGAATACTATAAAGTAATTCAATATTTAAAACAATATATAATAAATATACTAATATAAAATACACACAAAATATCTATTTTGGGTGAGGGGGTTTACAAATCCAAAACATAAAGATAAGCTAAGTGCTAACTAAATAACTACGGGTGGTGTCTCCTCTATATGGGGTGGCTCCTCCGAAAGGTTCTGGATATAATCATCATCTACTCCTAGGCCATAATGAGTAGGACATAAGTTCTCGAGATACTCTGAAAAATATTATCCAGTCAGGATTGGAACGAAGCACAAACACTAACAATAATTTCAATTATATTAATAAAAACAATAAAGTAGTGTAAAAAATACATGATCGAAAGAAATACTGGAATGTAAGGAAAATAGAGAGACATGTAATCATCATAGAGAAATAACTAGCAGTAAAACAAATAAATGAATACTAGCAATGAATGAACTGGATTAAAGAATAGAAATACTGGCTAAGTGCCTTGAAATATTAGTTTGCTATGTGATCGGTTTAGGACTAGAACAAGCTTGTTATATATGATTGGCTATGATACATATGAGGTCAGGCTAACCATCTGGTTAGCTATGATACGAGCAAGAGTCAGGCTAATCATATATAACAGGCTATAAGATATGTAATATGGTCAGGCTACACCCTACGTGATATGTGGGGCGAGCTATAATGCATTTAAGGTGGGGTATGATCATATAACTTGCTAATATTTTCCTGTCCTCAACTAGTATGATGGATCCAATCATGACTCCTCATAACAGGTATCTATGATACTAGCTCGTGTATCTACTGTGTCAGAATCAAGTATACACTACAACTATAATCATAGTAATGATCAAAATAATAAAAACTATTAGAGAATATACTCGCCTGTGGTCCTGAGCAATGAACTATCAACAGAGAATAAATTGGAGTCCAAGAGTCCTAAATATGGAATAACAATACTAAATGGTGAACTGAAATAATAAACAGTTTAACTAGCTCTATGTTAAACTTCTAGGTCCAAACTAGGTCCAACTAGGCTAACACCTTGTTATTCTAGGTTTGGTGATCTATACTAGCTATTACTAGGGTATTCTAAGTCATACCAATGTCCACTAGTCCAAATTAGATAATAACTATATAATACAAGTTACTATCTTATACTATATGTTATTAGTGTATAACACTCATATATAGATTATAGTTAGTATCTAATATTTATCAATGAGCTAATATCCTACTAATTCCTCATGCCTCCCTCATACCCACACAACACACCTGAATTGATACATGAATGATACTCTTGGTATCAGTCAGATACACAAGTTTGATATTGCTATTACTACATATCTATGTGTGCAGGTTGAAACAGACTTCCTTCCGATCTCCCCCCATCCTCAAGTCCATCTCACTAACTGACACCACTGAGAGTAGTACTCATACTAATACTGCTTGCACTACCTGCCCCTCTCAAACTCCTCACTTCCTTCAACATATGGATACCTGATACCCATACTCCACAGGAACATTCATATGATAACAACACACACTCTATCACAGTCAATACTCACCATTGTACATGAATCTAAACCCAGCAAATGTACTGATACATACACTTTTATCTTTAACTACAACATAGTCCCATAGATATGTATCTACATATATATAATATGTATTATACAATAATGTATTATATGTGATCCTCACTAGCATAGACATACACACTCTCACAGACACTCAATTACTCTATATAAAGTATAATACTCTACTTGACTGCACACAGGGAACCCGACCCCTCACTCTCGAGTTCACACAAACTGCGTCTCTCTAAGCTAACCCGACACCAAGGTCCCATGCTCAAGTGCACACTAATACTTCAAAGTATCATCAAAGTTCCCCCCCTAAAACTGCAAAACATAATATCTGATACATTGCCTACTACCCACTACATGCCAGGGAAGTTGATGTTGCACCTTACTAATATACACTGCATATCACTTAAACCCGATTGTAACCTCACTGCTTACACTACCTGACAGTAACACTCACCTCAACATCCAACACCTCCACCATTGCAACTCACTACACCATCAAAACATTGCTTAACTTGACAATAAGCTACTCCACACAGGTATCCCAAATCAAAACTAATACTTCATGTGAATCTATGGCAGTTACAAATACCACTCACTGACACTCATACACACTGGCATGAGTACCAACTGCAAATACTAGTTCCTGCACACTAGCTCCTGTATACTAGCTCCTGCACACTAGGAATTCGATCCAACCTCTGATATATGCACAGGGCCTGTACTCGAGGAAATTTGCTGCACATTAAACAAGTGCAGCTGTACTTGCTGTCAAGCCAACTGCTACAGTGAAGTGCACATCAACCTATTCAACTGATACTCTCCAAACACTCATGCCCGACCAACAACTGAGCATCAACACACCCCAAATATACTAAGCAATATATAAACACTAATATGTATACAATGTCATATGAAAAATATATCTAAAATAGGTACATTCTACTATTAGTCAATTCATCAAGCACCTTGAGTGCACAAATAATGATTCTCATGATACACAACCAATTATCATGCCAAAACCCCCAATATGCAACTAATTATATATATACATATCAAATATAATTATATATATATATATATATAATATGATTAGTTGTTATAAAAAATAGAGGAAATGCCCCAATAAACACAAAATCCCAAATATACACATAACACCATGAAGGAAGTCATAATAGAAGCTAAAAGAAACTCATTCTCTCCCCTTGTGTGTATTCCTAAACCATGAGTAGGCTCCTAATGGCCAAAAAATTAATAAAAACAAAATTTAAAAGAGAGATTTGAGGATTCACCTATTGGGAGATGGATTCCCAATACAAAGCCAAGGATTTCCTAGCCAAACTTTTTCTTCTACAATGCACCTTGAAACCTAAGCTTCTAGGCCTCTTAGATGAGAAAAATGAGAGATATTATGGATTAATTTACTGAAATTTGGAGGAAGAATGAGTGTGTTTGGGGAAGAACTCACTTAGGGTTTCTAACGAATAATGAATGCACTTGAGGGAGGATCCTCCCTCTCCTATATAGGGCCGGCCATATAAAACCTAGGGCTAGCTAATGCACAATGTCCATAATGCCCTCTATGGTTGTCTTGAAGAGTTATTTAATTAGTGGGATTTTTATTCCTAATGAGGGGTTTAACTAGCTTCTAATTAATGAAGAAAAATGACTAGTTGGGTCCAAAAGTGACTAGTCTAATGTAAAGTCCATAGTCGCATCAAGTCTAGTCCACTAACCTATATTATTGATAGTTATAACATATACAATACACATTATATATAAACTATAAACACAATATATATAAATATTATAAATGACAAAAATATCCCTATTCTAGAAATATGGCAGTGACAAGGGGGAAGGGTGTCAGCCCTAGTTTTTGGATAGGATATTCTCTCTTCTCTTATTTCTTCATCCAAAATATTTCCTGAGGATGATGACAGAAATCTCTGAATCCAAGGCTTGGTATTCTTCCCAAAATAGCTTCATCCCTCCACCAAATTCTACCAAACCACTCTCAATCCCTTTCCTATTCAACATCTAAGGAGCACTAGGAGCTTGGATTGCAAGGAGCATTGGAGAAGAATGAGTTTCGCTAGGAGCTTGTATCAAATTGTGTCATATTGAGTTTTTATTGGGAATCCAACTTCCAATAGGTAAATTCTAAAATATCTTCTCTAATTAGATTCTAATTATTGCATTTGAGCATTATGAACCCACGCATGCATTAGTGCTACCCATAGGAGGAAGAACTAGGTTTGTATGACCCCTATGGTGACTTCTACATTGAGTTTTGTACTTAAATTAGGAAAAATCCTAGATTAGTGCCCCAAGTGTGTGTCATTGAGTGAAATAGGTTTAATTAGGCTTAATTTGATATTAGGGGGGGGGTAGATAAGTGTTCATAATTGCATATGAGTATGGCGTATCGTGATACATTATGAAACGTCATGATACGCGTTGGTAAATTGGGGATTTTGTGCATATTAGTATAATTTCCCTCTATTCTTCATTACAATTAGTCATATTAGTGTTATATATATATATATATATATATATATATATATATATTATTATTATTATTATTATTATTATTATTTAAGTATTAGGGAATTGGCATATTGATTGATGGTGTATCATGAATATCCTACTTTTATGCTTAAGGTGTTTGATGAAATGGTTATCAATAGAGTGTGTATCCTAGTGTAGATACATATATGTATATATATCATTAAATGAGTGAGTAGATTTTGTATATTGTAATAGTTATGATATGTGTATGTGTTTGGTGTTGTGGAAGGGGTGAGTGTAATGTATGGCATGTATTAGAAGTGTGCTCTTGAGTACCAAGTACCTTTGTGATTGGTTACTTGGAACAAGTTCAGATTCTTTGTGAGATATTCATTGGGTGATAGAGGGTGTAACAAGTACTAAGTATCAGTGAGCCAATGCACTGTGTCACAGTGTGTAGGATAAGGTATC
This sequence comes from Iris macrosiphon, assembly GCA_036927795.1. NCBI lineage: Eukaryota > Viridiplantae > Streptophyta > Magnoliopsida > Asparagales > Iridaceae > Iris > Iris macrosiphon. The sequence goes on from JAYESA010000017.1 coordinate 102,610,465, forward strand.
AGAGCATCAGTTGGTTGGGAGCTCGGGTAATGAATATTCAGTCAGAGGGGGGGGAACTGCTGGGTCTTTTGAATTATAGGTATTAGGGGGAAGTAGTGGAGCAGTGCAGGCCTTGCACTGCACTGCAGTGCAACAGCACGAGTAATCAGCAATTGAACAAGGAACTGCTACCATCTCGGGAAGTGCAATGCCTTGCACTGAGAGATAGAGTTTATGCGGGCATTGGAGGTATCCGCATACACTGTGCCAGGTAGTTAATGTTGAATTGTGGGTTAGGTTATGAGTGAATTGGAAAGATGAGGTGTTGCAACATGTTCATGACGTATTGATTCAGTATCTATGTGTTGTGCATTAAGATATCAGACACTGACAATTAGGATATTAGACACAGCAGTACCGGTACTGGCAATAGACAATTATGCTAATTTAGGAGGAAACATGTTAGTATCAGTCCAGGTATTAGGGGTCAGGGAGCTAGTATATCAAGGTATCAGTGGGCAGGCACTTGGATGTGTTAGTTGCCTATGTGCATTGGTTGGTAATGAGTGAGAAGGAGTTACAGGTAGTGTTAAGTGAGATAAGAGAAGAGAATAGTAAGGGAAAATCTGAGCAAGTATGTACCTGGGCATTTGTGTATCATTAGAGGCTTGTGTGCCAATTGTGTTGTGTTGGTGGTGATGTTAACTGATACAAAGAGTAGTAGAGAGGTCGAGTGTATGTGTGTGACTTAAGCTTGGGTTAAGGATGTCTACAAGGTTGGAAATCAGTGTATCTGATTTGTTGTATGTGTGTGTTGTACTAAGGATTAGACTTGAGTTAAGTAATGGTGTAATCAAAGTATATATTAAGTATTAAGTTAATTAGTAAGATATTATCTATTATTAGTTAAACCTTAACTAATATAGCTAGAAGACCTTAGTACTAACTAGTGTAAGCTAGGTAGTAACTAATAAGGTCTAATATTGACTAGTAGACCTTGTTAAGGCCTAGAAAACCTAATATTGACCAAGGAACTAGGTATTGACCTAGTTTGACTTCCAAGACCTAGTTTTAGCCTAAAAATCGTATTTCAACATAGTTAATAACAATTATCATTCCACATCACCAATTGACATTATTATTTTATATTTAGGTCTTCGTGACTCTATTTTTGATATCTATCCTCACACATTACTCAGGACCACAGACGAGTACATTGTCTAATAGATTCTATTATTTTAATGATTATTATAATTCTAGTTCTGTAGTATTATACTGGATTCCTGACACAATAGATTCATGGGCTAGTATCATAGATATCTTTCATGAGAAGCCATGATTGGATCCATCGTACTAGCCGGGGACGGGAAAGTATTAGTCGATTATGTGATCATACCCCACTTACTTGTGCATAGCTCACCCTCACTACACGATGGGGTAGCCTGATCTTATTACTTGTGCATCACTCCCCGTATATGATTGGCCTAATCCCTTTACCTATACTTGTGCATAGTCAATCATACTTGATTGACCTGATCCCCTTACCTCTACTTGTGCATAACCAATCATATATGGTAGAGCCTGATCTTATCCCAAGCTGATCACATAATAACTAATATTTTAAGGCACTTAGCTAGTATTTCTGTTTCTATATTCTAATTTACATTTGTTGATATAGTTATTCCCTTATTTATTTACAGTTTATTATTGCATGTGATATGATTATCTGTGTACCAGTTTCCTTATTGTTCCACCATTATTTTTATCTTGTATTTTTTTTACTTATATTCTTATAGTCTTTTCCATTATAATTGGAACTGCTGTTAGTTTATGTGCTTCGCTCCAATCCTGACTTGTATATTTTTTCAGAGGATCTCGGGACTTTTGTTCCACATAATATGGACCGGGATTATATGAGGGTTACATCTAGGAGCTTTAGGAGGATCCCGTTCCAGTAGAGAATCCATTAGTAGTGACTTAGAGCCTAGCATTTATAATTGTATTTGGATTATTCCATTTAGAGATACTCTGAGTTGTACTATTTGAGACTTATGTTGTATTTGAGTTAGCTAGACTCTTAGATTTATTGTTATTGTTTGAGATGTTATTTTTAGACTTATGTGTTGGAACATCTTTTATATCATTTTATATCTTTATTGTGTCATTCATCTTCCTATAGACTATATTATGATTGATTATTTGTATGGCATTATATTTATATTCATCTTATCCTCCTTATGGAGTTGAGTTAATTGACATGTTATATATTATTGTGAGATATGATAGATAGTATTGTGACCTAGACAGCATTCTATCGCCGATGCTGTAGTGTAGGCTGGACGTACCCACATACTCATCCCTTATTTTGTGTACGGGTTGTGACACTTTTTTATGGTGGCCTATGCAGGTCGAATTTGCAACTAAGGCGATATCGTAGTAGTGTTTAGACTTATAGTACTATTACGAGCCTGCTATAGGATATATGATATATGATGATAGTATACTCAATCATAACTATAAAACTTTAAACTATTAATTTTGCTATCCTTATCATTCTGAATATTTGCTTTCTTTGAATATTACTGTCCTTCTTTGATGATACCGTATCTTGTGCCTTATTTATTTCTTCTTGTTTCGATCTGTCTACAGGATGTCGCCGAAGTCCAGATCACAGAGATCAGGACCCGCAGCTTAAAAGAGGTCTGCCTCCTCTCGACCTGCCACCCGGGAAGCTGGAGTTGCTCCTTATGTTTCCCCTGTTCATATAGGAGTTTCGGCAGCTTTCGGGGGTCCTCCCTCCCCCCTTTCTAGAGTGCTACCTAGTTGTTGCGGAGGACCTTCCCCCACCGCCACATGTTCCTTTTCCTGGAGGTGTGTCTGGTGACAGGGCACAGGTTTTTGCTTTGATCCAGGGCATGGTAGATGCCCAGAGGGTATCGGCGGAGGCCCAGCGTATTCAGGCTGAGGCATAGAGGATGCAGGCAGAGGCACACCAAGCACAGACTGAGGTGATGAGGGAGAGCATATAGAATGCTCACCATGTGGCCCTACAGGTAGTGGAGAGAGTTGTCTAGCAGCATCCTGACCAGCTGCAACAGCGGAGGCGAGGCACTATTGTGGACTTCAAGAGGATGGAACCTCGGGAGTTCAAGGGAGTTTATAATACAAAAGTTTTGTATAAACGTTTCTTCACAAACAAAGAGTACCGAGGGGACTCTAGCCGATGACTGGTTAGAGGGTATAAAGAGGAACCTACAATTGGCCTAAATCCCAGAGAGCTAACAGATCGAGGCGGTCGACAGTTAGATGTTTGATATTGTACTCACTTGGTATCGTACGGAGCCCAAGCTTACCGCACAAGGACTTACTTGGGAGGATTTTAATGAGCTTTTCAAGAAAAAATTCTTTTCCGACGTGGCCCTATGAGCTTTGGAGAGTCAATTTCATGACTTGTCCAAGGGAACATGTCGGTTGATGAGTATACCGCAGAGTTCTGTCGTTTGAGCCATTTTGCACCATCCATATAGGGACATATCGAGCGACATAATCTATGGGACGAGTAGTTTAAACAAGTGAAATAGTGCACTACGAATAGTATATAATGATCTACTCGAAACATAGCGGGGTCTACTTGCACGAAGCTAAGGTAGCATACGAGGGTCCATATTATAAGCCAAGTTTCATTTCTATGTCCTAACACAAGCAATACAAGATAGGATTATTCCCTTATCTAGGTGCATTGTATTCTTTATTATCATGCAATGGGTGATTCACTTAATGACTAGCATGTATCGTCCATATTTTAAGTGTGTTGGCTAAGCAAAGACAAGTTTATCATATCCACCCACCTTAACGATGATTTGCCTCGGTCAAGCGATACTCCGAGTGAGCCTTTGAAAGTCTAAGTCTGAACTCCTGAAGGGCCAAGTCTATAATCCTTTGCCTTAAGCAAGTCTTATCGCTGAGCAAAGTGGGTCGGGTCGTTGCACTTGCGTAGTTTGAATCGGTTGTCCGCTTGAGCGAAATGGGTCATTACAGATAGAGGCCCAATTGGTATTATCCCAATCCCGAGGTAAATAATGGAGGTCGTCAACCTCCCTCCGGCTTATAACAAAGCAGCCGGGCTGATAATTCTTACTACGCTATGAGGTAAGGTCATGCGGGTTCACCCAGATCTTACCTAAGACCTGATACGACCAACAACAATTCCAACCACCAAGTCGATAGGAAAGAGGCACAAAAACTGTCATACGGTCTCTTCCTCCATCGATGAAGCCTTGGAAGGGGTGGCTAGGTCGGGTAAATCCTACTCATGCAACTATGATCCGGTTTCCGAGGATAGTGTACCTCCAATCGTCGTACCGACCACTCTAGTAGAATCTGAACGAGGTCCGCCACAACCTTCTGTGATGGACAAGTAAAAGCATAAAGTGGTTCACTTCGACAAACCTTTGAGGAAGGATGCAGTGCCAGGACTGGATAAGCCTTATAACTTTGACATATTAGCACAACTTGCCAATACTCCCACAAAGTTGTCGATCTTCGAGCTCCTTCGTCTCTCCAAAAAGACCATTGACGCTCTGAGTGAGGTGCTACAAAACGCTGACTCCTACTTGGCCCAGGTCAAACCTGTCAAGCCCCAGTTCCAAAATACAAGGGACTAAGCTACGTGGCAATTGCCAGCTGTACAACTCCATTGGGCTTTCCAATCTATTGGACCCTTTAGAGTGTACTTAACTTGTAATATAATTAATACTCCATAACTAAACTAATCACAGGCAATATATATCTAATCTCATCCATATAATATAAATATAACACACTAAGAGATAAACAAGTCCAACATAATGCATAAAGGAAACATGTCTCAAATAGAGTGCATCATCAAAAGTATCATGGGGAATAACTCGCTACAATAAGTACTAAATGTAAAAAATAGTAAAAGATAAACTAAATATCTGCTAAAGAATGTTGCCATCGATCTAAGATAAGTGATCCTACATAGCTCAAGTAACCTCCTCCTGAAGAATCTCGTTCTCATCTACAACTCTTGCTCCTGTGTCAATGCCTGAACCGTACATCTCTGGGTAAATCTCCTCGTCTATACCTAGAGACAATCTGGATGTAAGTCCTCAGGGGACATAGCAAGGTACAAATAAACATGCCAAAGTAAATAGTAAATAAATCAAGTATGCTCAGGACATAACTATAGTAACCGTCTATGTGAATGCACATAAGAATAGTACTCGTACACTAGACCACCAGTGTGTAAATCAAGGTAAATCTCCAGGCTCCGTCAGGTAACCTACAGTAACTAATGAAAATTTGGAACTCTCGTAAGAATTCACGATAACATGGTGAATAGTGGTAGATCAATGTCCCGAGTACGCTCTCCCCGCCCAATGCAACCTCACGTATCATGTCCATGACGTCTCATGTCCAAAACATGCAAGATCTATCACTAACTAGGTACCGAGTCAAGTGTGTAAATATAATCATGTCATCTATCCCATGTCACAAGTCATATCCTAGCACAGAATTTTGAATCCTTGAATGTCTCAATTATGGATTTTGTCAGTGTAAGTCGTGTCGAGTGTCGTAAGTTATATCGTGCAAGATGTTGCACGAACAAGGTATTACGTCGGCAATGCAACTAATCGACACACGATAATGCTGACAGATGTCGGTACCCAAATATAACTCGGACGCTAAGTATCGACTGCGGTCCTATGGTCATAATATAATATAAGCATAGAAATAAATAAAAAACAACAAGAACCAGCAATATATACAAAGCACAATGATTTGTGAACGTTGACAAGGTACACTTGCCTACTTCCTGCTGCTGCGGTGTTGCCTGACGGATGTTCTCGATTGGGAGTGCAGCGGATCCAAGTTTTTCTATTAAACATATTCTAATCAATATCACCATAAACTAATCAAAGTGGAATATCATTGCACAATATCAACCGATATCATAATATTCATGCCAACAATCCAACAGTCGCATAGCCTTGAACAACATGCCAACAAACACGTGCTATGCTACTATCTAACATGTCGTGAGCATCTCGTACATTGTGATATCTTGTGTAAATGTAGGCATTTACATGTATTTAGATAGGCATAGTCATATATATACATAAGTAAGTCACAATATCGAAAAACTCTCATACATGCGTGGAAGCTCGCTAACACGTATCTCAAAATCATATTAAACTAAAATAATAAGTATTAAATTTTATAATCATTCATAATTAATAAAAATTATCGAAACATTGTCATTGCATGCAAAAAGGTTCCCTTGCGCGTAGACTAGTTTCTAGCAAATTGATAACTAGTTTGTGCATGCAACCTTACCAACTTGAATAAAAACCTATCTTTAATATGAAAATATATTAATTAATATTCTAGAATTAATTATTTAATTTTTGTAAATATAATTCTTAATTACAAAATATCAACAAGCATCAAAATAATATTTAATACTAGTGCACCATTGTCATGTCTTGGTTTTGTATCATCTTAGGGTCGATTTGCATATAAAATTATGGTTTCTCATGTATGGGGGTTATATAATTTTTCATATAATATGTAAATGGGTTCATACGAGGTTTCGTTCATGAAAAAATACATAAGAATTGGAATTAGTAGACTTACGCGATTGTGGTTATGACGGAGGCTTTTGTTGCGACACGGACCTTTCGGAGTGTCAAACAAACTTCAAACTTCACCAAACTTGACAGGGTGCTATGGGGCTTCAAGTAGGAGGTTGTCCTTGAGTTTTATGGAGTTTGGAGTCTATTTTTTTAGCCAATCTCTGCTGCAACTAGCAACCCAATTTTGTCCTATAAGGAGGCCAAACACTTGTTCTAGGGTTGTGCCGACTTGTGGGGCTGAAGTGGAGGATGAGAAGGAGGGGATTTGAAGTGGAGAAGGAGGGAGAGGGGCTGTATTGGTCATATGAAGAGGAGGAGGTTGGCTAGAGGGGACGGCCACAAGGATATAGATGTTTGGGGAGGCATTATATAGTTGGTTGTTGGGTCCAAGGTTGGTTTTTAATGGTCTTTTAACCTAGGGTTCAGATTTATGGGGTTGGTTTAGCCCTTAATGAGGCTTTGGATTCATTTGGGTCAAGTTGTTTGGGTCTTTCTTGGGTTTGAGTGCAAGTTCACAAGAAGGTTCACTATCGGTTTCTAAATTAGGACGTTTGTTGTTCTATCAATATGTCGTGCATGTGCAAGGTTTTAAGTGTAATATATATATATATATATATATATATATATATATATATATATATATATATATATATATATATATATATATATATATATATATATGAGTAGAGGATGAGTGTGGGGTAGTATACATATCTCATAGGAAATGGGTTTGAGAGTCCAAGTGGGTGTTTGGGCTCGATTGGATTCAACCAGTCAAATAACGGTAGTTTTATGGCAACAATGGTTCAGGATGTTTCTTAATATTTTTGGAGCATGGTTAAGATAAAACAAATGTAACACAAATGTCACAAGCGTAGTAGGTCAGTCAAGATCATTATAATGAACTTTGTTGGAAGGAAAAATGTTGTGCATTAAAGTCATATGCAACGACAAAAAGGAGCTTAAAATGTCAATTTCTAGTATTTGAGCCACAAAAGTTGTGCGACCAAAAGGAAGCATGGGAATATAAATTTATGAGAGACATTCATGTCATAGGCCTAATTTGGCTCGTCTAAGCTTAGTATGCAAAGTTGGTTGGAAGGTAAAGGCTAATGCATTACTCAAAATCTCAAGACCATGGTGATAGGTTTTTATAGTTCAATAAATTGTCTAATAAATATTTAAAATAAAAAAATTACTAATTCCTAAAATGATCCTATATAAAAATTAGAGTGCTTACAAAACCGTCGGCTGAGAATCCTGTTGCATGTCCTCAACAATATGATGGAGACAATCCCGAACATTACACTCTCACAACATGACATGTTGTTAAAGAATAATAGGCACGATCGCCTTTTGTACAACAGAGGGTATATAAGGGCCATCAAGGTGGACCGGATGCACATCGATCCGGGGTATCTCTCAGTATCATCCCACAGAGTCTACTCTAGCCCTTGGGAATCCCGATGCACCGATTGGCAGCGACCAACACATCCATCAGCAGCTTCAACGCAGGAAGTAGCTATCCTCCGGGCAAAATCTGCCTAAAATGTCAGATAGGCGATCCCCGAATGAAAGTGACTTATTATGTCATTGATGTGGATGTATCCTATAATGTCCTGCTAGGACGTTCTTGGATACATGAGTATATGGTTGTGCCCTTGCATCAATGTCTAAAATATGTCAACAGCGAAGGAGTCATCAGAACAAAATTCGTCAATGTAGATCTGTTTAAAGGGATCGAAGCTTATTACTCCAACTCGGTCCTATATAAATGGACCCACAGGAGAAAACAAGAAACAACGCTGACGATGAAGCTGAAGCAAAGTTAACATTCGATGAACACTTAAAGGTTTGTCTCAAATAACGTGCCCCTGATACGGTCATGCCCCGACTCCATAAAGTTGATAATTATCCCCCAGGCATGATGCCGTGTATGCCTAGTTTGTGCAACACAAAAGGCATGAAGATAAAATAATATGGTTTTCACAGAAAATACCAAGTCGCAGCGAAAGATTTATAGAGTCATAGAAAATATTCAGAGAATGCGAAGCGAAGCTCTTTTATTAATAATAGCAGCAGTTACAAAGGCTTGAATATCCCCATTTAATATGCCAAGTTGGCTTCAACACTTGTTGATCTCTCTTGCTTACAAAGGATTTCTACCATTCCATACATCATGTCTTCGTATATCCAAGCTAAAGCCTCATCACCTAAGTACCTGAAAGAGGGTGCCCACAAATGTGGGTCAATATGTAACTTGTACTGGTGAGCATGGTAACCCACTCGCCTAAACCGACACTAAATGTTGAGGCACGCCTCGAGGGTGCCCACAAACATGGGTCAGTACGCATTCAGATTTTAGTGATCTTTCTATTAGATATTAGATTATTTTTAATTCATGTTGAGGCATGCCTCGAAAGCAATAAATCATGCTCGCATGTAAACTTTAAAGTTATGAAAGTACATTCGCATATATAGCATTGAATTCACTTAAATGAACAAGCAGGTTATTGTCGATCTCATCGATAAATAAATATGTTATAATTGGTCGTCTCGATCTCAAGCATTTTATATTTGATCGCGTTGTTAACTAACTAAGCAATACTTTTATCACTTATGAAACACATGAAACTCGTTGAATCGCCTCGTTCAATAGCGACTCTGAATATATAGTCGATGTGCACACTCTTGCTCGACGCAAGATGACATTGTAAAACCCCATATTTTTTAAATATTATAATTATTTAATTAATCACTAAATTTATTTATATTATTTTTTAGTTAATTAGAAAATATATTATTGATTTAATTACCTAGATAATTAATTATTTAGAATTATTGCACAAAAACTATTATTTTTATTTTAGAAATCTTTGTGGAAGAGTGATAGATTTTTAGAATTTAATTTTGGGGTACAAATGTATTTTTCTGGATTTTTTTATACCCCAAATATATATGTAAATAATATATAGCTATAAATATAATTATTAATAATAATGTTATTGATAACAATAATAATAATAATTTTAGTTATAGTAATAATAATAAATATAGTAGTAGTAGTATTAATAAAAAAGAAAGAAAAAAAAAGATTAAAACCTTAATCCTAATCCCTTAATCCTAATTAAAACCATAGATAACCCCCCCTAAACAACTACTAACAGTCAAACCCTTAAACTAATAACCATTAACAAATTTTCCCTAAAGCCCAGACTACCCCGACCCCTGGACCCAGCAGCCCGCTAATCCCACACCCGCGCGCGCGGCCAGGACCCCGCTTCCCTTCCCTGCTCTCTCTCTCTATATATATAACTTTGAAACCCTAAACCCTAACCCTAGTTCTCACCCCCAATCCAGCACCGACCTCCTAGACCTGCCGTCGACCACCGGAGCCCCCATGTCGCCGACCTCCAGCCGCCCGCCGCTCGCCCTGAGCGAGATCCCATGCGCTCCGCGACTGAATCAGACAACAACGTACCCCTGTTCACGAGCTGATTTTCGCTCTATTTTGTTACCAAATTTGACCTCGTCTTCACCGGTATGTTCATGACCTATCCCTCTTCCAACTCTGTGTATTAGTTTCCTCCGAACAGCGCGCAACCCTAAGTGAAAATGGAGACCCAGTTGGAGAAACGCTACAACTTTTTAACTTCAGAAAACTGTCGCGATGACCCATGTTTAAGGACCAATATCTTTCACCACAAACATCCAAATCTAAAATTTCTTTTTCTATGTAAAGATCATATAACCGAGATTATTTTCTGTCAATTATATTATTTTATTTTGTGTTATATGCAGAATTAAACTGGGTTAAAAATTATGAAAAAATTATTTCTATAACTTCAAAATTTGCGATACGGAGTGCGTCCAGCCAAACAGGACCATTCTATCGCATACCAATTGCACCAAAAGGCGCGTATGGTATGTCGTGACGTATGAGCTTTCATGGAAACTGATTTGGACGTGTGTGCGCATCGGAATCACCCCGTATCCGTAAAAAGGCCCCGTATTGCGACTTTTGCAAAATACAGTACCATTTAGTGTACGCTCGTCAGAATGCGACGAAACTTACGCCATTGGATTTATGATATCACGCTGGTCCTGTGACCCTAGTTTCACGCAATTCTGAGATAGTTGACTAAGTCGCCTGCTTGCGGGCCCTACGGTTTACTTTTTGGGCAAATTTGTGTTCGGCTCACCGGAATCCAAAATTGGACATACCGTTGAGTTCGTACTGATGTTTAGAATTTATTTGACCTATAATTTGTCCCATTTAGAGGCCTTTATCCCTGACACACTTTTCGATGCAAAGTGGGCCATACGTGGACCCCGTTTTGACCTAAAATTACCGTTTTGCCCCTGTGTCCAAATTGGATGAAAGGGTAGTATTTTCTAGCTATCTCGCTTATTCTGGGAACGTTGGTGATATTTATTTCAGCATTCGGAGATGTTATTTCTGAGGCCATAGTTTCTACTCATGTGTGCTTGACGCTTGGATGTTTACACTTTGCAGCTTTATTGCCAGACAAGTATACTTTGCCAAATTGCTTACAGTACTTTGCATGCTTATTATATTTATGTATATTCATTGCATGTGTGTTTTCTTTCAGTCATAAGTATATGCTATATATATATATATATATATATATATATATATATATATATATATATATATATATATATATATATATATATATGTTGACACACACTTGACACATAGTATCATGGGAGGGGAGGACAATCAGTAGGCGTATGGGCTATAACCACTCTGGTAAACCGTAGTATCTAGCACACACTACGGTAGTATGTCACACTGGTCGCTACCCTCGCGGTATGTCAATTTTTGGAGTCGCGCTGGTCGCTACCCTCGCGGTATATCGACTTCTGATGTCCCTGACGTGTGTGTGAGTTGGGGGATTAGATAGAGTAGCCTACCCATGCCCATACGTCAAAAAGTTGTCCTCATTATGAATTTCATATAGATTGTCTTATACAGCGTACTTATATATTTTCTACCCATTATGCATGTTTACTGTATTCAAATTAGCATGCTTTTATATATCTTGTTACGTCCCTCTGAGGACCTGGTCCCTTGCCAGGTATAGACGACCAGGAGTATCCGCAGGAGTACGGGCCAGGACCTGACGCATTATTCTCTACCGAGGAGGTCTTACCTTCTGAGCATCTTTGATTATCTCTAGTGATGGATCGCTTCGCTGATACCTTTATATCATCATCTTATTTTATATTGGAGATTTACCCTCCTCTCTCATTTTCGTATGGATGTATTCATCGGTAGTGGATTTGTCTCCACCCGACTATTATTTTGGATTATTCAGACTCATTACTCTAGTTTAGTTATTTCTTTACTGTAACTTGTTTTGTGGATGAGATTAGTATTTCTGTGACTTGTGACTATATATATACCACATGTGAGTTAATATTCATATTACAGCATACGTGTGTATTATGGTATCCATATATTGGAGTTTTCATATACATACGGCTGGCATGCTTACGTATTCCTAGTCCTACGTATTTTAGGACTGAGACGTCACATATTTTTGTGGTGGTCCATGCAGGTCGAGAGCATATTGTCTTAGTTACGTTACCGTACCGAGTAAGCCTGCGCATAGGATTAGAATATAGGATCTCATCCACTTATTTAATTACCTCCCTTGATTTGTTCCGCATTCTAAATTGATTGCTTGCATTATATCTTGCTTGATCCTTTCACAACGTCAATCTTATCTTTCCTTCATGCTTGATAGGGGGTTAGGAAGATGCTTTATACTAGGAATATACACTCTGTTGTTCAATAACACTATTAGTTAAATTATTGTAAGTTGGGTAGTATTCCTCATAACCTAGTAACACATAGTCCTATTGCCCCATTAATAAAGTGTAATTAAATGACACCAACTATAGGCTTGCATAAGAAGATAGTGTTTATCTAGACTGTAGAACTTAGAGGCCATACCCCCATTTGGTTGGCTATAGACTTAGACAAGAAGTTAGTATAGCAACTGTAGAGGCACAATACCGATCTTCTTGGTGAACTTAAATTATTCTGTACCTTCCTCCATCATAATCCAACGTACTTATATTTTCTGAACTACCTCGACTTATGCTGCTATTATAGACTAGTTTTGTAAGTTTATTCTTTTATTGAGCTTTTTCATGACATATGTATTATTGGGGGCCCATACTAATACATTGTCTAAATCAGAATCAGTGCATTATGGTCTGATCAACCTTAGCGTGCTTGGTTTGATCTTCGTATCACTACTTTACGTGGATTGAGATATAGTTGACTCAACTTGTTAGACGAATATACTTGCCCTCTAGACTGGTCAGAGCATATCATGTCAGGTACATAACTATTCTGATGTGAACATGCGAATAGGAATTTACCAAAATAAGATTTTAATCCACAACTGCCTTGGCAACTCCCTTCCAAATTTTCTAATCCCTTTGAATCCCGTACTTGCATTCTATCACCTCCTCCTTGAATTCTTTATTGTTGTTTTTCGTCTTCCCCTATTTCGAAAAGACGAACGTTCGTGCTTAGTATAAGTTTGATACACGGAGAGTACTAGATACACCCCATAAGCCAATCACATTACTTTGTGACTATCTTTTGTAATTAAGGGTATAACATAATATGATATATTTAGTGTTAAATTTTTTGAGGATATGTTGATATTTTAACTAGATGGCATATCCACGAAGCTAATGGATGACACGCGTAGCAGTAGTAGTATTCTTCTTTTTATCACCATTCCGTCCGCTTGGGTTGCTCACCTTCTCTTCCATATCCATTCCTTATTCCATGCTAAATTCTTCCTATCATAGTTGCGTCTTTTCGTGCCATCATAGATTGTTGATTTACTTCAACCTCACCCTCATTTTGTTAGTTAAAAACGTAAATGGTATAGTAAATAATTAATAACTAAAAGATGAGTACATAATGATACCCTTATGTATATGCACTATAGCAATATCTGTATCCTCTTATTATTTTAAAACCATGTATAGCATCCCTTAGTCTAATAGGAATTAGTTGGATTGTTGAATTAGTTTATACTTCTAATAGTTTTATAAAGTTAGTCAAGACTTTAACTGTTGCCCAAAAACTTAGACTAAGCTTAGGAAAAGGGTTGAAGGCACTTGTTATGAACTGACGACTATGATAAATCGTTGGCGAAGTAGCGACAGCTGCAGCTAGATCGTTACAGTAGAGTAGTCGAAGTATTTGCAGACATACTAGTCAGGTGGCATGGCAGTATTAGACTATGATACTACAGCTGTTACAAAAAAAATCATGGTTATGATATTCCAGACAGGTATCCTAAAATTCTCGATCCAATGAATAAATTTGTCCTACCACCTAGACAATAGCCTCAAAAGACTGTGACTACTAGTAGAACTCCTGTAAGTTGGGCAGTATAGACGAGTTTAGAGGATAATAGAATAGGGTATGAACAATAAATGAGAAGTGTTAGGGTGACTGGCCATGACTTTTAGGAAGCATTGCTAGATAGCAATGAAGTGTAATAGCTATAGTGATGTATTATGAATATGGGTTAGTGTTAATTTCGAGGACAAAATTTCTGTAAGTTTGGTAGAATGTAAAACCCCATATTTTTTTAAATATTGTAATTATTTAATTAATCACTGGATTTATTTATATTATTTTTTAGTTAATTAGAAAATATATTATTGATTTAATTACCTAGATAATTAATCATTTAGAATTATTGCACAAAAATCATTATTTTTATTTTAGAAATCTTTGTGGAAGAGTGATAGATTTTTAGAATTTAATTTCGGGGTACAAATATATTTTTCTGGATTTTTTTTATACCCCAAATATATATGTAAATAATATATAGCTATAAATATAATTAATAATAATAATGTTATTGATAACAATAATAATAATAATGTTAATTATAGTAATAATAATAAATATAGCAGTAGTAGTATTAATAAAACAAAAAGAAAAGAAAAAGAAAAAGAAAAGATTAAAACCTTAATCATAATCCCTTAATCCTAATTAAACCCTTAGATAACCACCCCCTTAAACAACTACTAACAGTCAAACCCTTAAACTATTAACCCTTAGCAAATTTTCCCTAAAGCCCAGACTACCCCGACCCGTAGACCCAGCAGCCCACTAATCCCACACCCACGCGCGCGGCCAGGCCCCCGCTTCCCTTCCCTGCTCTCTCTCTCTCTATATATATATAACTTTAAAACCCTAAACCCTAACCCTAGCTCTCACCCCCAATCCAGCGCCGACCTCCTCGACTTGCCACCGACCACCGGAGCCCCCGTATCGCCGATTTCCAGCCGCCCGTCGCTCGCCCAGCGCGAGATCCCACACGCGTCGCGACTGAATCAGACAGCAACGTACCCCTGTTCATGTGTTGATTTCTGCTCCATCTTGCGACCAAATTCGACCCCGTCTTCACCGGTATGTTCACGACCTATCCCTCTTCTAACTCTGTGTATTAGTTTCCTCCGAACAGCGTGCAACCCTAGGTGAAAATCGAAACCAAGTTGAAGAAAAGCCATAACTTTTTAACTTCAGAAAAATGTCGCGATGACCTATGTTTAAGTACCAATATCTTCCACCACAGTTTACCAGAGTGGTTATAGCCCATACGCCTAATGATTGTCCTTCCCTCCCATGATACTAGGTGTCAAGTGTGTGTCAATATATATATATATATATATATATATATATATATATATTGCATATACTTATGACTGAAAGAAAATACACATGTAATGAATATAAAAAAATATAATAAGCATGCAAAGTACTGTAAGCAATTTGGCAAGGTATCTTGCCTGGTAAGAAAGCTGCAAAGTGTAACGTCCAGGAGTCAAGCACACAGGATCAGAAGCTACGGCCTCAGAATGAACGTCTTCGGATGCTGAAATAAATATCATCAACGTTCCCAGAATAAGCGAGATAGCTAAAAAAAATACTACCCTTTCGTCCAATTTGGACACAGGGGCAAAATGGTAGTTTCGGGTCAAAGTGGGGTCCACATGTTGCCCACTTTGCACCAAAAAGTGTGACAGGGATAAAGGTCTCTAAAATATACAAATTATAGGTCAAACCAATTCTAAACGTCAGTACGAACTCAACGGTACGTCTAATTTTGGATTCCGGTGAGCCAAACACAAATTCACTCAAAAAGTCAACCGTAGGGCCCGCAAATAGGCGGCTTGGTCAACTGTCTCAGAATCGCGTGAAACTTGGGTCATAAGACCAGCGTGATACTACTAATCCAATGGCACAAGTTTTGTCGCATTCTGATGAGCGTACACTAAATGGTGCGGTATTTTACAAAAGTCGCGATACAGGATCTTTTTACGGATACGGGGTGATTTGCGCACACACGTCCAAATTAGTTTTTGCGAAAGTCCACACGTCTGGACATACCATACGCGCATTTCGGTGCAATTGGTACACAATGGGCCGGTCCCTTTTGGCGGGACGCACTCCGTATCATAAATTTGAAGTTTAAAAAAACAGGTTTTTAGTAATTTTTAACCTAATTTAATTCAGCATACAACATCAAATAAAATAATATAATTAACAAAAATTAATTTCGGTTAGGTGGTCTTCGCATACCAAAAAGAAAAACTAAATTCGGATCTTTGTGGTGGAAGATACGAGTCCTTAAACATGGGTGGTTACCGCAGTTTTCTGCGATCTAAAGTTGTCATTTTTTGCCAACTTTGTCTCAGTTTTCGCCTAGGGTTACGCGCTGTTCGAGATAACCTAATGCACAGTATTGGAAGGGGGGTAGGTCTTGAACATACCGGTGAAGACGGGGTCGAGTTTGGTCGAGCGATGGCACGAAAAACGAAGCCTGAACAGAGGTAAGTTGATGTTCAAACTGCTGTCGCGGCGCGCGCGGTTAATGCGATCGCGAGGTCACTCCGGTGCTGCGGGCGGCTACTCCGGTGGTGTCGTGGCAGCATCGCGGATTGAGGAGGTCAGTGGCAGGGTCTGGGGTCGAATTCATATGAGTTAGGGTTAGGGTTTAATAAGGTTACATATATATATATAGAAAGGCGCAAGGGGGGTGTTACTCGCGCGCTGCTGCTGCTGGTTTCTTTAATAGCGGGTGCGGGTAGGTTAGGGTCGGGTTTAGTCACTAATGGGTTTAGGGTTTGGTTTCTTTTAGGGTTTTGATTAATTTCTAATTCATTTTTCTTTTATTTCTTCTTCTATTTCTTTTTCATTAATCTATTCTATTTAATAAACTTTATATATATATATATATATATATATATATATATATATATATATATATATATATGCATAAATTCTAGAAATGTCATATTAGTGCATATAATAAATCTATCAACTGTCCACAGGGTCTCATACATGAAAATAATTAAGGTAAATTAATAATTGCTCAATATATCCCCTATTGCACAAACGCCTAGAAATAAAAATTCCATAAATTCTATTTCTTCGAATTAGCTAATAATTACTATAAATAAATTAAATAATTAATTAAATACTTAATACGGTTTTTAAGATTAGGGGTTTTATATTCTATCCAACTTACAAAAATTTTGTCCTCAAAATTGACATTACCCATATTCATAATAAATCACTATAGCTATTACACTTCATTGTTATCTAGGAGTGCTTCCTAAATGTCATGGTCTGTCATTCTAACACTTCCTCATTTATTGTCCATACCCTATTCTATTATCCTCTAACTCGTCTATGCTACCCAACTTATAAGAATTCTACTAGTAGTCAAAGTCTCTTGAGGCTATTGTCTAGGTTGTAGGACAAATTTATTCATTGGGTCGAGAATCTTGGGATACCTGTCTGGAATCTCACAACCATGATTTTTCTTTGTAACCGTCAAGTATCATAGTCTAATACTGCCATACCACCTGACCAGTATGTCTGCAAATACTTTGACTACTTAACTATAACGGTCTAGCTGCAGCTGTCGCTACTTTGCCAGCAAATTGTCATAGTTGTCAGTTTGTAACAAGTGTCTTCAACTCTTTCCTAAGCTTAGTCTAAGTTTTTGGACAACAGTTAATGTCTTGACTAACTTTATAACTATTAGGAGTACGAACTATTTCAACAATCTAACAAATTTCTATTACGCTAAAGGATGCTACTTAAGGGTTAAATTAATAGGAGAATACATATATTGCTATAGTGTATATACATAAGAGTTATTATTATGTACTCATCTTTTAGTTATCAATCATTACTAACACATTTATATTTTTGACTAACAAAATAAGGGTGGGGTCGAAGTAAACCAAATAATTCATAATAGCACGAAAGGATACGACTATGATAGGAAGAGTTAAGCACGAGATAAGGAATGGATATAGAAGAGAAGATGAGCCACCCCAAGGGGCGAGATAGTGATAGAGAAAGAATACTACTACTGCTACTCGCGTCATCTATTAGCATCGCGTGTATGCCATCTGGGTAGAATATCAATATATCCTCATATATGCTAAACTACCATATATATAATTCTACGTCTATTATGCACCTAAGATCTCGTGTCATATAGGGGGTTAAGAGTATGAAATAACACATATAACTAAGGTCGTACCTATATCTACGACTTTCTGTGCCTGCGCTCTTTTGTTTGTCATCATGAGTGCTTGACCTATGGAGTATATCTAGTACTATCTGTGTATCAACTTATACTAAGCACGAACGTTCATCTTTCCGAAATAGGGGAAGACGAAAAACAACAATAAAGAGTTCAAGGAGGAGGTGATATAATATAAGTACGGGATTCAAAGGGATTAGAGAATTTGAAAGGGAGTTGCCAAGGCAGTTGTGGATTAAAATCTTATTTTGGATAAATTCCTATTCGTATGTTCACATCAGAAAAATTATGTACCTGACATGATATGCTCTGACCAGTCTAGAGGGCAAGTATATTCGTCTAACAAGTTGAGTCAACTATATCTCAATCCATGTAAAGTAGTGATACAATGATCGAACCAAGCGCACTAGGGTTGATCAGACCATAATGCACTGATTCTGATTTAGACAATGTATTAGTGTGGGCCCCCAATAATACATGTCATAAACAAGCTCAATAAAAGAATAAGCTTGCAAAACTAGGCTATAATAGCAGCATAAGTCGAGGTAGTATAAAAATGTAAGTACGCTTGATTATGATAGAGGAAGGTACAGAATAATTTAAGTTCACCAGGAAGATCGGTGTTGTGCCTCTACAGTTGCCATACTAATTTCTTATCTAAGTCTAAAGTCAACCAAATGGGTGTATGGGCCTCTAAGTTCTACCATCTAGATAAACACTAAAGTTCTATAGTCTAGATAAACATTATCTTCTTATGCAAGCCTATAGTTGGTGTCATTCATTTATATTTCATTAATTGGTCAGAAGGACTATGTGATACTAGGTTATGAGGCATACTACCAAACTTACAAAAATTTAACTAATAGTGTTATTGAATACTAGAGTGTATATACCTAGTATAAGTCATCTTCCTAACCCCTATCAAGCACGAGAGAAGATTGACGTTGAGAAGAGATCAAGCAAGATGCAATGCAAGCAATCAAATGAGAATACGAAATAAAATCAAGGGAGGTGATAAATAAGTGGATAAGATCCTATATTCTAATCCTATGCGCAGGCTTGCTCGGTACAGTAATATAACCGAGATAATATGCTCTCGACCTGCATGGGCCACCACAAAAATATAGCATGCTCCAGTCCCAAAATACGTAGGACTAGAAATACGTAAGTATGCCAGCCGTATGTATATGGCAACTCCAATATATGGATACCATCATACACACGTACACTGTAATATGAATATAAACTCACATGTGGTATATATAGTGTCACAAGTCACAGATATACTAATCTCATCCACACAACAAGTCATAGAAAAGAAAAAACTAAACTAGAATAATGAGTTTGAATAATCCAAAATAATAGTCGGGTGGAGACAAATCCACTACCAATGACTATACCAATACTAAAATAAGAGAGGGATATAAAATATCTAATATAAAATAAGGTGATGATAGAAGTGTATCAGCGAAGCGATCCCTCGCTAGAGATAATCAATGATGCTCAGAAGGTAAGACCTCCTCGGAAGAGATAAGTGGTAAGTCCTGATCCGTACTCCTACGAATAGTCATGAACATCTACACCTGGAAAGGGACCAGGTCCTTAGAGGGACGTAACAAGATACATAGAAGCATACCAATTTGAATACAGTAAACATGCAATATAGACGAAAAATATATAAGTACGCTGTACAAGACAATCTATATGAATACATAATAAGGACAACTTTTTGACTTATGGGCATGGGTAGGCTACTCGATCTAAATCTCACAACTCACACACACGTCAGGGGATATCAGAAATCGACATACCTTGGGGGTAGCGACCAACGCGACACCAGAAATCGACATACCTCGAGGGTAGCGACCAGCGCGACACACTACCGTAGTGCGAGCTAGATACTACAGTTTACCAAAGTGGTTATAGCCCATACGCCTAATGATTGTCCTCCCCTCCCATGATACTAGGTGTCAAGTGTGTGTCAACATATATATATATCATATACTTATGACTGAAAGAAAACACACATGCAATGAATATACAGAAATATAATAAGCATACAAAGTACTGTAAGCAATTTGACAAGGTATCTTGCCTGGTAAGAAAGCTGCAAAGTGTAACATCCAGGAGTCAAGCACACAGGATCAAAAGCTATGAACTCAAAATGAACGTCTCCAGATGTTGAAATAAACATCATTAACGTTTCCAGAATAAGCGAGATAGCTAGAAAATACTACCCTTTCGTCCAATTTGGACACAGGGGCAAAACGGTAGTTTTGGGTCAAAGTGGGGTCCAAATGTGACCCACTTTGCACCGAAAAGTATGCCAGGAGAAAGGTCTCTAAAAGGGACAAATTATAGGTCAAACCAATTCTAAACGTCAGTACGAACTCAACGGTACGTCCAATTTTGGATTCCGGTGAGCCGAACACAAGCCCAAAAAGTCAACCGTAGGGCCCACAAATAGGCGGCTTGGTCAACTGTCTCAGAATTGCGTGAAACTTGGGTCACAGGACCAGCGTGATACCACGAATCCAATGGTATAAGTTTCGTCGTATTCTGACGAGCATACACTAAATGGTGCTGTATTTTGCAAAAGTCGCGATACGGGGTCTTTTTACGGATACGGGGTAATTCTGACGCGCACACACGTCCAAATCAGTTTTCGCGAAAGTCTACACGTCTGGACATACTATACGCGCCTTTCGGTGCAATTGGTACATGATGAGGCAGACTCGTTTGGCGGGGCGCCCTCCGTATCACAAATTTGAAGGTTGAAAAAATATATTTTTAGTAAATTTTAACCTAATTTAATTCAGCATACAACATCAAATAAAATAATGTAATTGACAGGAATTAATCTCGGTTAGGTGGTCTTCGTATACCAAAAAGAAAAACTAAATTCGGATCTCTGTGGTGGGAGATACGAGTCTTTAAACATAGATTTTTACCGCAGTTTTTTGCGATCTAAAGTTGTCATTTTTTGCCAACTTTGCCTCGGTTTTCACCTAGGGTTATGCGATATTCGAGATAAACTAATGCACAGTATTGAAAGGGGGATAGTTCGTGAACATACTGGTGAAGACGGGGTCGAGTTTGGCCGAGCGATGGCGCGGAAAACAAAGCCTGAAAAGAGGTAAGTCGCTGTTCAAACTGCTGTCGCGGCGCGCACGGTTGATATAGTCACGGGGTCACTCCGGTGCTGCGGGCGGCTACTCCGGCGGTGTCGTGGCGGCACCGCAGATTGAGGAGGTCGGCGACAGGGTCTGGGGTCGAATTGGTATGAGTTAGGGTTAGGGTTAGGGTTTAATAAGGTTACATATATATATAAAAAGGCGCACGGGGGGGGGGGAGGGGGGGTGTTACTTGCGCGCGGCTGATGCTGGTTTATTTAATAGCGGGTGCGGGTAGATTAGGGTCGGGTTTAGTCACTAATGGGTTTAGGGTTTGGTTTCCTTTAGGGTCTTGATTAATTTCTAATTTCTTTTTCTTTCCTTTTTCTTTTATTTCTTCTTCTATTTCTTTTTCATTAATCTATTCTATTTAATAAACTTTATATATATATATATATATATATATATATATATATATATATATATATATATATATATATATATGTGTGTGTGTGCATAAAATTCTAGAAATTTCATATTAGTGCATACAATAAATCTATCAATTGTCGACAGGGTCTCCTACCTAAAAATAATTAAGGTAAATTAATAATTGCTCCATAAATTCCCTATTGCACAAACACCTAGAAATAAAAATTTCATAAATTCTATTTCTTCGAATTAGCTAATAATTACTATAAATCAATTAAATAATTAATTAAATACTTAATACGGTTTTTAAGATTAGGGGTTTTACAGTCCGTTCATAGGCTGTCCTGGTGGAAAAACGGACATTGGTGGAGTAAACTACGACGGTGGTGGAATATCGTCTCGCCGGAACCTCGAGGCGTGTTGATCTGCTCGATTGCTTTGTTGAGTAGATGGATCTCCACTTAATGGCGTCACTCCATCGTCGTTGGTGACCACAACATCTTGTGGTGTTCCTACGGAAGTCTCGTCGCTGGCTCGTGGATCCATTACTCTGCATTCAAAGTAAACTATGAGAGGCGCACAGAGGAATCAAGGCTGGATGCAAATCAATTTTTTTTGAAGTCGATATAGAGGTTAAGAACAGATCAACAAGTGGATGAGATCCAATAATTTATCCTATCCTAATTGTAGGCTTGCTCGGTTCCTTAGTTGAAACCGAAGCAACATAGTCGTAGACCTGCTTGGGCCACCACAAAAACCATGTCACACCCCAGTCCCAAAGTAACGAGGGACTAGCCACGTGGCAATGGCCAGCAGCACAACTCCAATGGGCAAACCCAATTTAATGGACCCGTTAGAGTGTACTTAAGCTGTAAAATAAATACAATAGTCTAAGATACATGTCATAGTCTAATTTTAATCTCATCCACAGAAAGTAAACACAATTCAATATGATAGACTAATCAATATAAAGAAATATAGTCAATCAAAAATTCCAATAAAAAATGTCTAGGGGAACAACACGATAATAAGTTAATACAATAATCCAAGAGTCAAGATATAGAATAACTAGAAACAGAAATAACAGAGTATATAATAAAATACTCAAGAGAAATTCTCTGGCACAACCTCGTCCTCTGATGCCAATACTGTTTCAATGTCAGCTCCTGTCCTGTATATCTAGGGGTATTCCTCTTCTGTGTACCTGGGGACATAATCCAGATCCAGGTCCTCAGGGGACATAGCAAGGTACAATAATAACTCAAGCAAAATAAAATACAGTATATAAAAATAGATCCTCAGGACAAGCTATGTAACCAGCTATGTGAAATGTAAATGAGAGCATCACTAGTACTCAGGCTGAGACCACTACAAGATTTGTGTCGGGGAGCCGGTAGCAGTAATATCACGTAATGGGCCAAGCTCGGGGACAGAGACTAAAGCACCACAATAATAAATAAATATGTATGTAATCAGCCTGTAACCTGTGTGTCTCTCCCCACCCAATATAATCACACGTCTTATGTCCATGACGTCTCATGTCCATAACACGCAAGATCATGACCTCTAGCTAGTACATCGAGTCATAATAATATCTATGTATATGCAAGTCTTATGTCATGAATCCTGTAAGCCTATACATAATCACCATGAATAACTCAGAAAAGATTCGGTCACATGAATAGTATCAAGTGTCCTAGGTATGACGTACTTGGTAAAGCAAGCACGCAAAATTATATGATCGTGGTATCAACTCTCTAAGTGACGTTACACGACTCCGCGTACGACGTCAATACCCGAATCTTGTTCGGACGTTAAGCAACGTCTCACGGTCCTAGGTTGAACAGGTACAATATAAAAGTATACATATATATAAATAACTCAAGCAATTAATATCAAAGGAACTACTGCAAGTTTGGCAAGGTACACTTGCTTGTGTTCTGAGCTCCGTCAGTTGCTCCGATGTAAGTGGAATCTCCAGGTACGCCTCTGGATGCTGAAACAAATATCACCATTGCTCTCAGAATACTTAAAATATCTAGGATTGACTACCCATAAGTCCAATTTGGACACGGGGACAAAATTGACAGTTTCTGGTCAAAGCGGGGTCCATATGTGGCCCACTTCGCACCAAAAATGTGCCAGAGATAAAGTTCTCCAAATTCGTCAAACTTAGTGTCTATAAGTCTAGAACGATGATACGAACCTAATGGAATATCCAGAACTGAATTCCGATGAGCCGGTCACGAAATCGCCAGTCAAGTGGAACCGTAGGGCCCACGAAAACGGGTTTCGTCAACGTTCTCAGAATCGAACCAAACTTGGGTCACAAGACCAACATAATGCTACGAATCCAATGGCTCCAGTTTCGCTGTGAAACGACAAGCACACACGAAATTATGAAGAGTGTCAGAACAGTCCGATACGAGACTTTTCGACGGATACGCGTTGATTCTGGTGTGCACGCACATCCAAATCAACTTTTGCAAAATCCCACACGTTCGTGTTGATGATACATGCCTTTCGATATAATTCACACATGATGAAGTTGCCACGTTTAGTGTGACGCACCCTGTTTCAGAAAATTTCGGGTTTAAAAAACCAAATTTTTGGTCAACTTCAACCGTGAATAAAATACAACATACAACAAATTAAAATAAACTAATTAATGGGATTAAATCTTGGTTATGTTGTCTAATTTACTGTCAAGTGGAATTTAAAAATGTTAAGTAGGTTGGAGAAAAAATGGCCATGAACATGGGTGTTTGGGACAGTTTTCTGAACTATAAATTTGGTCTTTTTTTTCTGTTTTGCGACGCGAATTGCGACTGACACAGGACACGATATCCCGAACTAATTATACAGGGTTCAAGGGGTCATGTGGTCTTCGCATAGGATTCGACGGGTAAACATTTGGATTAATATGCAGGGAGATACGAGAGTGGGAAGTAGCATACCTTACTGCTACTATTCTGATCTCGAAGTCGTGCGGCCTCTTTGTTGTGGCGGCGCGCGGCGTTCCGGCAGATTACGGCTGCGGCGTTGGTCAGAAATGAGAGAGGGATGGTTGGTTGTGGGTTTTTTAGGCTGGAGGATGGCCGGTTATGGGGAGGGGAAGAGGGTCGGTCGGCGGTTGGGGGAAGGGGAAGTGAAGGGGGTTTGGGTGTTACAGAAGCTTAAGGGTTTTGTGGGTCGGGTTTGGGTCTGTGGGTACGTGGCTGGTTCGGATCCGAATATGAGTCCAGTAGGGTTGGGTTGGTTTGATTCTGTTTGGTTTGGTTTAGGTTGGTTTGTTTAAAAATAATGCAATTAGCTATCTAAAAATAGTTTTGGAGTCCAATAAATTTCAGAAAAATTACACAAATATCCTATTATTAGTTATACACCAAAAAATATAATATTTGCACAATTTTAATATTTATTTTAATACAAAATAAATAAATTCATGAACGAACATTTATTATAATTAACTAAAAATTACAGAAAAATCTTCCAAAATTTCAAGAATTCATAATTTCAATAATAAAAATTCTAAAAAACTGGGTGTTTACAAAGGAGGCGGCGGGAGGCGGGGGAGGAGACGGCGGTGGAGGACGGGGGAGGACGCGGAGGCGGCACAGTGGAGGACGGGGCAGCTGCTGCGCGCGAGAGCGGTGTTGGAGGACGAGGCCGCTGCTGCGTGCGGGGGCGGTGGTGAGCGGTAGGGGCGACGGCGAGCGATGGAGGAAGGGGTCGCTGCTGCGTGCAGGGGACGGCGGTGAGCGATAGGGGCGGCGACGAACGATGGAGGAGCGGGAGGGGGAGCAGGAGGAGGGAGGTAAAGAGGATGGACAGTCCTAGTAAAATTTGGTCTAGCCTGAGTAAATTTTTTTCATAACTAGACTAGTCCCAATACTGGACTAGACCTGAGTATACTTTGTAGTGCCTTTATCATGAGTTGGACTAGTCCTAAGTGTACTTTGTAGTATCTTTATCACGGGTCCACATGTCAAACAATATTCCACTTTGTATGTTTACAGGCACATAAAACTGGGACCATCTGTGATGCATTTCAACGTCTTGTGGATAGAATCAATCTAAAAAATTACACGGAAAACAATTTCGGTGAGAAAACGGTGCGCAAGTGTGCCATAGATCTCTTCCCCCACAAGCCTAATTTGTCTCACACAACCAAAAAAAACACTCCCCCAAAGGGAAAAGATCTCTCTTCCACATCTCACTTACCCCTCCAATCCTTGACCCTTTTTCTCACAACAAAGCAAAATCCTAATTTCAATGGCGGATCTCCACCCGCCGCCGCCGCCGCCGGATCCTCCGACGAACGGCGGCGGCCCCCAGGAAGCCCTAACCCTCCTTCCCTCCTCCTCCTCCGCTGCCGCCAAGCGACAGCGCCGCCCCAGCGTCCGCCTAGGCGACATCGGCGAGCAGCCGGCCGCCCTACCCCCCTCCGACCACTTCCTCCGCCGCCCCAAACTCCACCGTTTCCCCCACTCCTCATCCAAGAACCGCTCCCGGAACCTCGAAACCCTAGTCGAGTCCCCCGACAACGACAAGGAGGACAACAACAACCTCGACACGCTCGCCTCCTCCTTCCGCAAGCGCAACCGCAACTCCGGCCTCCGGCACGGGAGGCGGTTCGCCTCCGCCTGGACCTCCAATCCGGACAGCGGCGGGGACGACGCCGGCGACGAGGGGTTCAGGTCCGACTTCGACGACCTCCGGAGAGAGGACTCGCTCAGTCCTAGGGTTAGGATTTCCGAGGGGGACGCCCAAACGGAGTCCAACGGATGGGACGAGGAGGGAGGGGTCCGCCCATGGCTGAATCGGCTGGGGTTGGGACGGTACGCACCGGTGTTTGAGATCCATGAGGTCGACGACGAGGTCCTGCCGTTGCTGACTCTTGAGGACCTGAAGGATATGGGGATCAGTGCCGTTGGATCGAGGAGGAAGATGTTCTGTGCCATCCAGAAGCTCAAGAAAAACTTCACTTGAGGGGTTTTTGGTGATGATCTCTTACTTTTTAAGTTAATCACTTCACGGAAGTTCTCTTGTTGATGGAGTAGTGTCACATTACTAGATAGAATGTGTAATGTTTTTGTTGGGCTATATATATATATATATATATATATATATATATTGATTCATATATATTGATTCATATAACATTTTATTTCCGTCAAATGTTGCTAGGGCTATGCCCTTGAAGAGTATTGTAGGGTTCGACTTCTCGTGACGGATTTGAGGGTGTAGTAGTAGTGTTTTGTGGGAAATTGAAATACAAGAGGAAATTGGAGATGTGGGGTGGGAAATTGAGCATGCTAGGGTTGAGGTCGACGAGGAGGGATTTAGAGGTTGTGATGGATACAAGGTTAGTGTAGAGGGTTGGGGAAGATGTTTTTGCAATCCAAATTCCAAAAGGCTTAAGAAGAACTTTATGAGTTGTCAATGATCTCTTACTTTTAAGTTATTCTTCTTATGAAATTCTCACTTCTCTAGATGTAATTGTGTAATGTTTATGTTGAATGCCTTTATATATGTGTTCAAAATATTCAGGATCGGTCCTGAATAATTGAAGGCACTGTGCGAATATCAAAATGAGGCCCTAAATTTATTTATTCGTATTTTTTAAAGATATTATTCTATGTCTTTATCAAAATCTTTGGAGATGTTCTTGATTTTATATTAAACTGAATCTATAGATAGTTACTAAACAAAATAACTGGAGCTCAAATTATTTATATTCAAGCACATAACAAAATAACCAGAGCTCAAATTATCTATATTCAAGTACATTACATAGTATAATAAAGATGTTTTAGATAGAATACGTATCGACCGTTAAATTGTATATAAATAAAAACTAGGCTTGCATATCAATGTTTCTTAAATAAAGACTATGCCTACACATCCAAATTTCTAAATTAGATAAATAAAAGAAATCTGATCATTATTGTAGAAAATAAAACCCACGTCGGATCTTTATTATAGAAAATAAATTCATCTAACAATTGAGGGATCTTTAGAAGCAAAATAGCAATTTGAACCGGTTAGAGATGATAGACAGCACACCGGTCAGAGCAAGATCTTTAATAAATCCTAGAAATTTTGTATGATTATAAACATGAGTCTTAGAGTCGGTAGGGAATAGGAATTGAAGAATTGTAGGTCTTTTGCAGATCGTAGAGTGTAGGGATTGAGGAAGAAATGGGATGACATAAATTACAAAACTAACCATATATATATATATATATATATATATATATATATATATTTTGAGGACCCCAAAAATTGGAGGCCCTGTGCGGCCGCACTTTTGGCATGGCCCCAGGGCCGGCCCTGAAAATGTTGCATTGTTCCGTTTGTCAAAATGTCGCCAGGTGTGGCTAAGGACCTGTTTGGCAACAACACTTTCTGGAAGTTAGAAACTTGCTCTCTTTTTTTCTGAGATTCTAGAAACTAGCATAATTTGCAGTATAGACCAATATCGATACGATTCGGAATGTCTTGTTCTGATACTGACCACTACTGATACTGACTGACATCGACGTTGATGATCTCTTTTACAGTCAATTCGGTAGAGAAAATTGAATGAAAGAGACCAATCAACAAGGGTGTAAATGTATAGTAAGAGTGTAAATGAAGAAAACTTATTTATTAGGTAAACCAATCTATAAAGGTGAATGTTATTTCATTCAATTTCAAAACTACTAAAAATAACATAGAAAATACTTAAAATTATGCTTAAATGTATGAAATATATTTTGTCTAAATTTTTAATAATTTAGTAATAATTATTTGCATTTTAATACCAAAAAATTGTATATTTTGATCCAAAACTGCTGATAGTGTCGATATCGTCGTTCTCGATATTTATAGAAAGGGTCAAATACGATTCCGATACTGCGAACCTTGGACACTATAGAAATTAGGTTCCTTAGTTCAGTTTTTTGTTTGCTAGAAACTAAAATAAGAAAATTAGAGCAATAAAATGACATAATACTCTGAGCAAACTCTTAACCTGTTAATTAGCTTGGAACATTTTCAATAAAAATTAATGTTGCTCCTTCTAGTTCTCGTGTTTTTGTAAGTTTTTGATAGAAACTACATTAGCAGTTATCATTTTTGCTGATGTGACATGAAATTCTAAACTTAGTTCCTAACAACTAAACAATACACAAGATGGAACTCTATGGACTCTAAGGACCTGTTTGGCGAATGGAAAGTAAGAGGGAAACTATGACTAATTATCGTAATCATTATGACTATACGAGTTTACGTTAATTGAGTTTAAATAATAATAAAGTTATAATAATGATAATAATAAAATAATATTTTAATCGAGACATCATGCAGACACAAAGACGTGATAGAATACTTCGATATGACATGTTATCAAAATCAGATATGAATATTCATTATTGTTTAAATAAACGTTTTACGTACGCGATACACGATATGTTATTCGTATAGATAGAGAGGTGGATGGGAATTGGCGATCTTGGATTGGAGTAGAGGTAGGCGAGGAAGGATTGGAGGAAGAGGAGGTGGGCTTGGATTGGACGCTTAGGGTTAGGGTTGGTTGTTTGGTAAGTAGAAAATAAGTTAGGTTCTAGTAGGACCTACCATCAAATTGGAAACTATTCACATTCTAGATTCCATCCAAATAGATGGAAACTCATTGAAAGCAATCATGACACTTTTTTTAGTTTACTTTTTAGAACTAAATACTCTTATGTTAATATTTTTTATTCTTACATGTTACCATTTATTATAAGTTTCTATTCTTTTAGTGTCTATCAAACCAACACAATTTCTAATTAGAAACTTAGGTTCCTTAGGCTTATAAGTTAGTTTTAAAAGTTTTCGTTTGCCAAATTGGCACGGTGGAGCTATTAGAAGGTTAGATACTTGGTTCTATTGAGTTTCTAGAAACTATAGAAAGTAGGTTTCCAAGCTTAAAAAGTTGGTTGTTTTGCTATAAAGGAGAATAAGGAAACTAGAACAATATGATGACATATCATTATTAAATAATATAAATATGGACCATATTAATTAGCTTGGATCACATTCTTAAATAAAAATTAAAATAAATGTTACCCCCTAGTTTTTTTTCTTTTCAATTTCCACTAAACTAAATAGACCTCTACTTTCCACTTCATATGATGTGCTAAGAAGTTTCTAAACAAAGTTTCCAATAACTAAACATTCCACTATTTTCTAGTTCCCATGCTAATTTTTGATTGCCAAATAAGCCTTAATTAAGAGCTAGAAGGAAAACTAGGGTATAGCTAGTTTCCATTTAGTTGGCATGTTGGGTAGATGGAACTAAGTTAGGAAACTTCAAGGGTCCACGAAAATGATGGAAATTGCTCTTCATTATAGTGTCATCCAAATAGGTGGAAACAATAGGATACAATTATGATTCAATTGTTTATTACTATTACCTTTTGAAAATACCATCCAATTTTTAACCCTTTATGATAACTATTTTTATTATTAACATATCATCAATACCTACAAGTTTCTATCTTCTAGTTTCTAGCAAGCAAACAACAAATTTTAATTGGAAAATTAGTTTCCTTCAGTTCTAGAAACCTTAAGAAGAAATAAGTAAAGCACATTCCCAACTTTTATGGGGAAGAAACTTTGTAAAATGGGTAGGCAATGCTTAAGCAGCTATTGAGGACCCTTAACCACTATGCTGTGGAAACTTGAGAAAGTTAAAAAGATGGATGGTTGGTTAAGAAAGGGCCATTTAGAAAGCAGCTAAGAGTAGTTTGAATGGGCCTTGAGCTAATTTTATGCCACAAAGATGCTCTTCTGACTGGGAAATGGGCTACTTTATCTGACACCTCGTGCTTTTGCTAAGAAGGGATAGGTTGGTTGAAATGGCTTTGGTGGATGTCTTAAGGAGATTTTGATATATTGGTTGGATGGTTCTGAGATTTTGAAATAAAATTGGGAGACAGGAAGTTCATGATTTCAAGCTCACAAAGCACTAATACTCCAAAAGCTGGTGCCGCCTTTCTTGTGTTGTGTTGGATACTTATTGAACATGACTCCATCACTCCAAAAGACACAAGGACACACCAAAATTGGTCTTATATCTGTGTCGCCATGCCCAAAACAAGTTGTATTGTACTTGAGTCCATGCAGTATAGATTTTGAGTTTTTGCTGGAAATGGACGATTTTTTGAAGATTTTGTAGAAGATTTGGGTATGGGCTCAATAAGCTTCATATCTGATGATGGTCAATACACTTGAGAAAAAATATAGGGTCAAATTGAACCATCCCAACACTAATCCCGCAGTGTTCATGCTGCTCACAACCTTAGCAGTGTGAAAGGAGGCTGTGTTAAAGAATAAGGAAGAATAATGCTAAGTTTACAACCAAATGCTTACAACCTCTTCCCCCCACCCTGACAGGTGCCCCACCTGTCAGTGACCCTGGTTGTAAGAGGATTGTAAGCATTTGGTTGTAACTGTAGCATTACTCAATAAGGAAAGGCTTCATTGATTTTGTGCGAGTTGTTTTCAATCCTAGAGATCCAGTGCCACAAAAGAAAAAAACAAAAAGAAAAAAATTTCCGAGTGATGCGAATGCTATCAACTTTTATCAGAGAAGTCCATTTATAATATTGGAGCTTAGTCAAAAGGGATCGGTGCCTCCAGTCAAGTTGGTTCGGATCAGTGAGGACTAATGAGTAAGGAGGCAACTTGCTTTGATTTCGTTTAATTTGTTCTCAATCCCAAAGTTCCAGTGACAAAAGTTAAAAAAAAAAAAGACTTTTGAGTTGTGCAGATTCTATATCATCTTTTATCAGAGAGGTCACATTCATAATGTTGGAGCTAGTAAAAAATGGGTTTGATGCCTCTAGTCAAGTTAATTCGCACCAGTAATGACTAGGCAGCTTGCTTTGATTTCCTTTAAGTTGTTCTCCATCTGAAGATCAAATGACAAGTAATCTGAGTTATGCTAATTCAATCAATTTTTCTCAGAGAAGTCACATTCTTAACTTTGGAGCTAGTCAAAGAAAGGAATGATGGCTCGGGTTGGTTCAGAGTTCAGACCAGTAATGATAAGAGTAAGTGGCAACTTGCGACTTTACTGTATGAATTATTACAACTGAGTAGGCAAACCTCTCCCTCTACTTCCTATTATCATTCAGTTAAGAAAAATGTATGGAACATAATAACAAGTATTCAAGAAAATAGAGATGAACTGATGAAGAAGGATGAAAAAACTTTTGGCCTAGATATTCCTCACCTTTATGATGTTTTCAAAACTCCTCAGAAAGTATCTTGACCATGGGTATATGCTTTCGTATACTTTTGGTGTGTACCTAACGCCTGGCCAATATCTTCGGAGTGGTTGGTTTAACAAAGTTTTGAGCTTGCCATTGCATGAGGTGTAATTGGTTGGGTTGGGCACAGAGTGAGGGTTGAGTGATGTGCAATGTGGATGTTAGCATTGTGATATTTAGCTATATTGGATTCTTTTTTAACCTCCTTTGTCGGTTCCAATTATAGAGGTTCATAAGTTCCACAAAGTATTAAAAAGGTTGTTGTCGATGCACTCCACTTCAATAGAACACTTGATGTTTGCCCTTACGGTTTTTTCTCCTTTTCTACTCCCGTGCTTAAGGGTTATCTTCAATGAAACACTGACTTGACTACATGATCTATGAACGCAATGAAGGTCAAGGCTTAGATAAGAGATCTAAAAGATAACGCTATCATTGGCAGATCTCAATCCTATGACAGAGATATAGGCTTTACTGGAAGTTGACCGGATGGGTGAAAGCATTGAGAAGTTTCTGCTCACATAAACAGTTGCGTGTCTTTAAAATGTTATTTCTCATCTTAATACAGAGATTGTTCTGTATTTCTGTCTTATAGCAGTAGGATATCATAACTGGAACCTATATAAAATTTCTATTTTAATTAGGAAACTTAATAGAATAAATTTCACAAAACCCTTGTGTCTTTTGGCTATTTGACCAACCTCCTTTTCATTTTGCCATCATTAAGTCACCCTAATGTTTTCCTTTTTTATCACATCCATACCAAACATCCCTTTAAGTTGTCAATTGTCTATCTTGCCTACATCTTTCCTAAAATGCCCTTGATCAATTATTCATACTAGTGAATAGTTATATTTTTTGTTCAAGTAATTTCTTATATGAATGAAATGCTTATCCAAGAATTTAGGGATAAAGGTTTTCTTGTTCTCGTTTGTGATGTGGCTTCTGTTATATGGGTCTCAGTAGCAAGATATACATAGTACATAGCAAGGTAGTCAAAGGCGCAAGGCGCACTCGAGGCGCAAATCGTCCGAGGCGTACTTAAGACGCACGTCCGAGCGAAGCAAGGCACAAAAATTATATATATATATATATATATATATATATATATATATATTCACATCGGATTTCTGCATTGATAAACATGTGTGCTTAAAATTCTCCCATGTCTAGGTTGCAATCACTTTGAATTGAGTGAGAGAGAAAATAGTAAAAACAAAAAGTACAACAGTTCAAAAAATAGCCTAAAAACAGTACATCAGTTCAAAAAACAATCTAAATATGTTATTTTTTTCACAAGATTTTCAAAACGCGCCTTAAGAATTGCGCCACGCCTGGAGTGTCCTGGGGTGCCCCTGCGCCTAGGAGCAAGGCGCGCATTTGACAACACTGGTACATAATACATAGTATCAAAGTTAGATAGTTACTTCCGTTTATGATCTCTTTTATAATTTGTTGTTTTTCAGATTTAGATTGTCTAAAAGTCGGATATTGATCTTTGTGTAAGGTTTCAACATGTTCTGTAGGTCTAGTGAGTTAATTGTTGCCAGAGGTTCCTGCACTGAAAGTATTTTTACTTCATATTTACTTCTCCAGCACACCCTTTGAATGTACTGTGACCTATGTTACCTGGACTCGGGTATGGATGTCGGGTACGGGTACATATCCAAGAGTCGAGTCCTTCAAACTCATAATTGAATGACACAAGGACATCTCGACTAAAAAAATCCTAATTTTGGATACGGGTACGAAGATATGACTAAGATTTCATAAAAAGACGACCTGTAATTATAAACTAGTAGTTAACTTTATTAAACTAGTTGAATAAATCCCTAAGGGACCGTCCTTTCAGCTCCTCTACTACTTTACTATCAGTCTACTACATTAAAATAAACTATCTATTTCACTACCAAATTAAAATAAACTATCAACTTCACTACCAGTCTTCCGATTGTCACCAATAAGGATCCGATTGTCACCATGGAGGATCGGATACGGATCCCATATCCATACCCATACCCATATCCATACCCATACCCTATCGGGTCGACACGGTTACTTCTCCTTAAAGTGGAGAGTCCGGATAAACAAGTGATGTATGTTCTGAGATACTCCAAAATGCTTGAAAAACTCGAATGCAGGAATATTGGTCTTGTAGTGAGCAAATAACTACTCTTGAAAGTAGCAATAGCAACTACCATTTATGATCTCTTTTATTTGTTGGTTTTCAGATTTAGATTGTAGTAAAGTAAGATTTAATCTTTATGTAAGGTTTCAACATGTTCTGTTGGTCTAGTGAGTTTAATTGCTCACCAGAGGTTCCTGCACTGTAAGTTTTTTTTACTTCATATTTACTTCTCCAGCACACCCTTTGAAAGTACTGTGACCAGTGATGTATGTTCTGAGATACTCCAAAATTCGTAAATAACTCAAATGCAGAAATATTGTTCTTGTTGTGAGAAATAACAACTCTTGAAAGTAGCAAACCCATGGGGCGGTGACTTTAGGGATTCAGATGTTTCTGATTTTGTTGGTGTGAAGTGAATTGATAATGAGTTCCCCAGCGGAATGAGATTCTTAATTTTTGATCCCATGTTTAGGGTATCAAAAAACATAAAAGGGTAATTTGAAAAGGACGGTACTTTATGCTTCTTAAAGCATACCACTGAACAGTTGCACATATAAGAACAAATATGCAGTGTAGTCAAAGGCGCGCCTCAGGCGCGTCTTGCTCCTAGGCACAGGGGCAGCGCCTCAGGACACTCCAGGCGAGGCACAATTCTTAAGGCGCACCTAAGGCGCGCCTAGGTGCGCCTTTTTCGAGCGCCTTGGAATAGCCTAGACGCGCCTTGAAAATCTTGTGAAAAAATATTATGTTTAGACTATTTTTTTAACTGTTGTACTGTTTTTAGATTGTTTTTTGAACTGATGTACTTTTTTTTTTTATTGTTTTCTCTCACTCACTCAATTCAAAGTGATTGCAACCTAGACATGGGAGAATTTGAAGCACACATGTTTATCAATGTAGAAATCCGATGTGAATATATATATATATATATATATATATATATATATATATAATTTTTGCGCCTCGTGTCGCTCGGGCGCGCGCCTTAAGTGCGCCTTGCGCCTCGGGCGATTTGGACTCTTTGCGCCTTGAGTGCGTCTTGCGCCTTTGACTACTCAACAAGCTAACAACATTACAGATAAGTGCATATCAAACAACTGAAGGATTGGGGGCTTGGAAAGTATTCCAGAACCCATTGGATGAAATACTATCCTTTTCCATGTGAAGAAAGATGAGAATTGTAACTAGCATTATATCAAAAAACTGAATTAATTATCTAGCATAAAGCGTTATTATTCAGCATGAATTCAGAATGAGTTCACTTGCGTCATCAGGTAGAGACGCTTCCATCTGTCTTCTCGTCACTCGTTCTCCAGTAGCTCAGGTTCAATGGTACAATTTGTGAAATAACATATGTACTTATTTTCATTCTTTGCAGTGTCTTTATTTTTATGTTGAATATATTAGATTGTGTTTATTAGGTTGTAAGTTCACCCATCGTCACTAGCTGTACAGTGTGCTTCAGGGACTTGTTAACCCCAAAGAAGGTGTATTCTTTCCTGGTGGAAGATAAATTGTCTTGAATGAATTTTCCTCCCTTTTACCCAAAAGCTGTCTAATCATTCTTTCCTGGTGCTGCATCAATTTCTCAACAAGAACGATATGATGACACCTGAGATACACTAGTGATACATCCATCTTGCCTTGTGTATTATATGAGTGGCCTAACACGTGCCACATCATCTCGTGCTAGAGGTGTATCAGTTGGAGTCTATCTCATGTTCACCATAGGATTGCTGATTTCTCAGATTATTTAATTTTCTTACCAAAAAGCCCTATCATGCATTCATGCTTTGTGTAACCAATTTTTTTTTTAATTTTTTTTTATGACTAATGATATGTTACATGACTATGGGCAAAGATGTAGATAAAGATACAATACAGGTATGTGCAATGAATAACCACCTATGTTGCACTACACATACATGGATATAGGTACGAACACGTGACTCTTGTGGACACCATTTTCCTGTTTCCACGTGCAACATAGGACCTATCATACATTCTTGCCTGGTGCAACGTATCCATGTCAAAACCCCCTTTTTCCTACAGCTGTTATTCTAACTGTATCTGGAATATCTGGACCTTAGTGGTTTTACTCTTGTAATACTTGCACAGTGAAATAATGTGTTTCCTTTCCTCACCAATGTTCTGTAATCTTGTAGACTGATGAGCATGTGATGATGATGCTTATCTTTTAGATCCATTTTCTCATATCGTCCCCTTTTAACCCTTTCTTGTTGCTGAGTGTAAAAGTCTTGGATACTTTTTTTTACTGTGAGATAATCTGACAGATAATCACCATATCTTGGTTACAAAATTTGCTAATGTTTTCTTGTAAAGATATTTAACCTGGTTTTACTGTTTCAGCAAAGTAAAGGCTTGATTTCCAGGTTGAAAGTGCATTATTGCAGTGTAAATGTCAGCTTCTGTATGAACTGTTATAATAATCCAATGTGATTGTCAAAACATTTCCCCCTGTGGATGTGCCAACAAGGTTGTTCTATCAATGCTATCAAGATATGACAATATGGTTGTCTTTCGTATTCAAGATCTCTCCTCTTTGTCTCTCTTTCCTCTTTTGTATCAAATGTCAATGATATCTTGGTTTCAGTCATATTTCCTCACCCCTCTCCCCTCAACCAGTACTCCATTTTTTACCCGATGCATACCAATTGTTCCCATAATTGCTACTATCTTCATCAGGTTGATGCATATTAATGAAGCTAATGGCAAACTTTATTGTCTTATGACTGTAATCTAAAAGCTCAGGAATATATTTCAACATTACTATATGCTGATTGTATTGATATCAAAAATTGTTTCTTTATTGCTATCTGAGCAGTACTATATGAAACTGTCCTAATGGCTGCAGTTCTCCCCCTCTGGACAAAGTTAATAGTATTTTTCAGTTACTAGGATTTCCTGGTATTTTTTAGTTAGACGCCCACCAAATGTGCCGTTCCTGTTTTTTGTGCTAATATTGCTTGAGACCAACTTTCTTGCATGTGTGCTTATGAAGCCACAGACACCTGTATTTTGTCCTAATATTGAGCTCGTTTCAGCTTGTGCTTATAAACCTGTTGACTTTGATCTTGAAGATACACCATAATTTATATATATTCATATAATTGTCGTGCGATGTTGTAAAGCAGGTAGAATTCTAGGTGTTTATTGGGCCAGGCAGTCCAGCCCGGACCCGGCGCTGTCAAACCTTGATTGGGCTGGGCCGGCCCACAAGGAAAATGGGTTAAGGCTGGGTTTGTTCCGTTGGCCCGAAGGTCTGATCCGGTTAAAAAAATTGGCCCGGTGTAGTAAAAAAACTGGTCTAGTAAAAAAATTGGTCTGAACCGAATTCTCCCAACCCACTTGACCTGGACCGGATTGGCCTGCTCACCGACCTGCTTAAGGCTCGGTTAGACCTGAAAATTCTCCTCGACCCACTGTTTTGGGGTATTTTACCAAAACATTCCCTTTATTACCATTAATATATACGTTGGGAGGAATATTTTGGTAAAAACAAATCTTCCAACAACAATTTTATTAATTTTGAAGGGTATTTGTGCCAAAATCTCTCTAAATTCCATTATTTTTACCATTAATAAGGAGTATTTTGGTTGTACGGTTAAAAAAGACAAATACTCTTATTGGGTATTGATGGTCATTTTGCACCCGAAAATTCATGTAAATATAGCTTAATTCATCCAAAATTATCACATTTTTTTTTGTCTGTCTCTTGTATTACTTACAATCAATGTGGGGTTATATTCGGTAAAGTAGTTTCTTTTTTGTTGTCATGGAAATGAACAACTGCCACATCAACCGTAAGATTAGTAACCTCAACCCACACCGTAATAACAGGGGGTATAAGGGTCTCAATCTACGTCGCAACCTCAGGGGGTACAAGGATCTTAACCCGCGTAACCTCAGTGGGCACTAGGCTACGGAGAAGGAATTAATCATAATTGGATGATATCAGAAATTTGGTACCACTTTAGCGGAGTTTATAATGAACGTGATACTGAAAGAATAAACTCGCGTGGAATTCTTGTTGAATGCTTGCATTGTGAAAACGAATCCAATGGAAACCTACTGTAGCATAGAAAATCTACGTAGGCATCTAGAAAATTGTATCTAATATCTTGCATCTTCTTGAAAAAATGAATCATTTTTCAATGTGTTATTATTGTTAGATAGATATATTTTTTGGTGCAACTTATATTTCATGTTTTTACTTACAACCTCTCTACAATTTCTATTTGTGGTATTACAAAAGAAGTTTGAAAAGAGGATGAAAATTGAAACTCAAACACAAGTCGTATAAACAAACATTTATGTAACGAAAATAATATATATTAAAAATTTATAAATTAAATTATTATTTGTATTATTTATTTCTTACTACTGTTTTATATAATGGAAGATTCAAAGTCCAAAGTTCATAGCACCCCCTGCCCGCATCCAAAAGCCCAAAGTCGTAATATATATTTTATCTATTTTCATTTTTTTAAAGTCCAAAAACTACTTAATCCATTTCCTAGTCCATTTCCTAAAGACTAAAGTCTATTTTTTTTACATTTTATATTCATAATTTACATTAGTTTTGTTAAAGACCAAAGTCTGTAATTTTTATTTTTATTTTTAAAAGCCCATATAAACTTTTTTTTAAAAAGGGGTCAATCTGGACCTAGCCCGGTTCAGCACAGACTGCTGGGTTTGGGTGTTGGAAGTTGAGCCTAGCCCAACCTATAAGTCTTCAATTGGTCGGTCCAATCCGGCCCAGACTCGATTAAAATCGGGTCCGGACTGGTTCGGACCAGCCAAATCGGGTTCGGACTGGTTCGGACCAGCCTATTACACACCTTGAGGCTGTTGATGCAATCGTTCTAAATGTTACTTGGATACCATTAGTAAAGGCTGGTACTAAGTGCACTACACAATATGTAATGTGCTATCACAAATTTATCAAAAATATTCTAATATTTATATACCCATAATGTCCTTAAAAAATGTTAGTGGCTAGACTGACCAACTTGTTAGTGAGCCAGCGTTCCGTGCATTTTCGCCAGACGGTCTTTGCCAGTAGTGCCATCCTCCCCGCAGGCCACCCGGAGGTAAGCAAGTCAGGTAAGAAAGAAAGTAACTAATTGAGATCCAGTGCACTTGACAAGATCTCCTTCTTTAATAGCGGTATCACTACCAAAGACAACAATACCTACATTCTCATTCTCAAGATTCAAGGCTATTCCTTTCACACCGCTGGCAAATTCCACCATTTCTCCAGCTTGAATCTCGTCGGGAGCAGCCTAGTGTGAGAATCTCTCTGAGATCACCAGTTCTGTTCGTTCCGCTTCCTATGAGCTGATGCAAGATCAGGTGAGTCTTCCGCATGCACGTGCGGGTGTTCTTAAAACGCGCGCAAGCGCATACGCGTTCTTTAAACGCGCGAGCGCATGCACGCGCACATGTTCTTAAACCGCGCGCGCGTGTAAGCGCCCGCCCGTACTGTAGCTACACGTGGAACGAGGGCCTGCTCTCCCTCCCTCCCTTCCTCCCTCCCTCCATGGGTAGTATACACACACGCGAGAGGAGGGAGAGCAGTCAAGTCAATGAGCTTTCGCCTAGCCTCCGAAATATATACTACCCACATCGGTCGGTCGATTGGCGTGACTTCATTAATTACCCACAGCATGAGTAACCAATGAGTCGGATGTTTGGGATTCAAGAACCCACCTTGAACCTCACTAGAGCCTGGGCGGTCGGGGAGGTTCTCCGCAATATCCCTTTCGGGTACAGAGTTAGCGACTTAAACCTCCGCAATATCCCTTTCGGGTGCAGATTTTGTGTTCGGTGCCTTTGGAGCTACCGACCGGTTTAGTACTAAAGTCCCCGCTCAAAGCTTAATACTCTAGGAGTTACCCTCACATCCAATCGCCGCCTTCTTGTATCCGACTTAACGCCCCGTCTGTGTTAAGCATTTGTGTTAAGCAAACGGCTTAAACTTTCGGGACTAAAAGTTACTCCCTCCGTTTCCCAGCCTAAACCGCAATTTAGGCCTGCAATCGGGTCATTTTTGGTAAAAACTTCGGGAGAACTCAAACCATCCGATGTTCAGCGATCATTATATGGAAAAACTCTTCGATATTTTTTCTTTGTTGTTTCTGTTATTAGTTCCTTGAGCGGACAGTCCTGTAGCGAGCGAGCGAAGCGCAAGCGGTTAAGGGAAGGGGAGCGAGACACAGGGCAGGCATGTCAGGACATGCAGCTAAGTGAGTCGGGGACAAGGGTAAGGTTCCCTTACTCGCAGCCGAGGGATAGATAGATACCGAGGGCGCCGCAGACGAAGACCCACGAACGAGGTAACGAGTGAAGTAGGAGATCATCGGAGGCGATGAGTGAAGAGCTGAAAACCGAATGAACTCCCCACCGGCTATGCCGGGCACCGTGGTGGAAGGTAAGGACATGCTGGACCGGAGGCTCGCGACGGAGCGAAGCGACCAAAAACATGTAGCTAAAAAAATGCAGCTAATAAGTGTAGCGAGCTCCGAGCGAGCGGCTAATAAGTGTAGCGAGCTCCGAGCGAGCGGCTAAAAGCCTAAGTCGTTATATATATGCCCTAAGGTAGTCCTGTAGCTCATTTTTTAATATAACTTTATGTTATAACGAGGGGTTCCCTCGTTATTCCCTCGTAAAGTAGCTCCTTTAGTCGCTCCTTTTACTCGCTGACCTGGGGTGGATGGTTTCCCCCCAGGACCCCCCTTTCCTTATTAGCCGCTCCCTCGGAGCTCGCTACAGGACTACCTTAGGGCATATATATAACGACTTAGGCTTTTAGCCGCTCGCTCGGAGCTCGCTACACTTATTAGCCGCTCGTTCGGAGCTAGCTACACTTATTAGCTGCATTTTTTTAGCTACATGTTTTTGGTCGCTTCGCTCCGTCGCGAGCCTCCAGTCCGGCATGTCCTTACCTTCCGCCACGGTGCCCGGCATAGCCGGTGGGGAGTTCGTTCGGCTTTCAGCTCTTCACTCATCGCCTCCGATGATCCCCTACTTCACTCGTTACCTCGTTCGTGGGTCTTCGTCTGCGACACCCTCGGTATCTATCTATCCTTCGGCTGCGGGTAAGGTTCCCTTCCCCTTGTCCCCAACTCACTGTGGCGGCATGTAAGGACATGCCTGCCCTGCTTCTCGCTCCCTTGAAGGGAGCTATGATAACATCAACCATATCCCCCCTCCCACCCCTCTCAATCGGCGAGGCCTCACGTCTGAAAACTAGACTTATGGCGGCCCTTAAGATCAAAACTCATAAGTGATACCACCTTGCAAGGCTAAATACTCCTGGGTGACCGATAGCGAAGTAGTACCTTCCCCAGGATGTGATGAGTCGACATCGAGGTGCCAAATGACTCCGTCGAACCAACCGCTACAGACTGAAGTCAAAAGAACTTAGCTTTGAGTATTAAAAAACTAAATATTTGCCTTACCCACTTGTCATCTTACTCCTTCCCAAAATTCGTAGATTAAAAGAAATTATTATTTCGCGGTCCCAAATTCCTAAACCCTAATATTCTCTAAATTCTCTTATTCCAATCACACAAGGAAATTTTTTACGAATCTCAGGTAAATTTTCGGTAATGTACTCTTCAAAATTCTCCAAACAAACATGTATCAATAATGTAAAATAGATGATGAAGAACCAATTCGTCGAAGTGATCGTCTCGTCGAATATATTACCTTACATTTTCGAATATCCCAAGAACCTAAGGTTGTTTTCTATCCTTTATTTCTTTCATTTTTTCCAAAAATATCAAAAATCGCAACTTGATGAATCCAGATTGCCAAAATTTTGGTAGTCCCAACAACATTCACGACTGCCAGTCCTAAGACTCGGGGTTATATAGAACCATCTGTCTCAGATCTTGACTATTATTAGGACTGTCAAAATTTTAGCAGTTCTGAATATTGTTAGGACCATCAAAAATTTGGAAGTCCTGATTTATCTTGTTTATGATTGGGTTAGGATTAGGCTTTGTTTATTTTATACTTACATATTTATTTCTGTTGCAATATGCAAAATATTTCTTTACTATATATGGGTGTGCCTACTCCAATTATCATTTAATTAGGCCATTTATTTCTTACGGACGTTTTGTTAGACTCCCGTGAAGAAGTGAAAAATTAGTGGCAACAAATTGCAAAACAACATAACACAGTCATAGTCGTGTCAAGATTAGTCAATAATGGACGTGGTCTCAAATCATTTAAGCTTGGATGTGAGAGACGTGGTGTGTCCAAGTATCATCATAGAAAAGATGCGATCTCAAAAGAAGCAGAAGGCGAAAGAGAAGACTTGTGAAGAAGAAATATGGATGCTCATTCAAGATACAATTATTTAACATCGTCGATGACAAGTGGAAAGTCAGTCAAGAATGGAACACATAATCAGTATATCTCTAACACACTTGTCGATCATTCGTATGCAGGACGGTTGACATCGGATGAGAATGTGCTAGTTGAGCAATTGTTCAGCTGCGGGGTTGCACCACGACAAGTTATATCTACCGTACGACAAAAAAATGAAAATAACGTCAACACTAAGGACAATTGTCACGTCCTGCTCCCAAAATACAGTGAGCCGAGTACGTAACAACATTCCATGCTACACGACCTATGAATACACCAGTATGTTAGCCTAATAATTAAGTTGAGTTTTTGAATATGGCTAATCGATTAAGTTTAACATTATAATCTCACTAATAATCATGCAATCACTATAATGTTGATACTTAAACTTAGCATAGTCCTAATATGCATTAAAATTTTCATACTTGCTGCTACTACGCATATTGTTTTGTTCGTCTAGTATGTATTTACAAAAATAAAATAAAAGCAAGATAAAATATGGACATATGCAATGAAAAAATCATGATAGGCCAAAGACGGCGTTATACCACAAGATTTCTTTGAATCGTCTACGGTATCTCCGGGGCTACGCACTCGGGGGTTCCGCACTCAGGTGCTACGCACCCGGCCAACTGATGGGGGTCGAGGGGGCAGTGCCTCCCGTGGGGTTTCGTGGGCGAAGCTCCTGAAAGGTATACAGATTTTATAATATATTTATCTTTGGACAAATACCGTCAAGGAAAAAAGCCATCATCGTACAAAAGAA
The DNA here is from genome assembly GCA_036927795.1 of Iris macrosiphon. NCBI lineage: Eukaryota > Viridiplantae > Streptophyta > Magnoliopsida > Asparagales > Iridaceae > Iris > Iris macrosiphon. The sequence continues at coordinate 102,653,882 of JAYESA010000017.1, forward strand.
GGCAAGCCAAGCCATGCCATGTTTTTAACAAAGTTAAAAAATTGGCGTCGTCAAAGTGCTTCCAGTTTTATTCTTTATTATGTATTTTTTCTTTATTGTTAGGACATCTAAGTCGAGTCTGCACTGGCACTAGGAAGCTTAAAATTCCATCCTAAACCAGATTGTAGTCCCCAAAAACAAACCTGACCCAAACCTATATTTTTGCTCAGGAAAACATTCTGGTAAAGAGCTAGCCGAGCTGAGGCTGAATTCAATTATACCGAACTCAGACCAAATTTGGTCCATCTGACCCAGTTTTTAGATTTGACCATTCCCTCTTGAAGAACTGGTCTCCAACGTTTGAATTTCTGAATGTTAGGGCTAACTGAGTTCAGGCCCAATTCGGTTAGAATAGCCGTTTTGAAAAACCATAAATAGCTCTTGAGTTTGCCATTGAAACTCACTCATTCTCACTTGCAAATCTTTATACATTCTGAGCTCTACTATCTTCAAATCCCCAAGTACAACTCCCAAGCCTTCTAGTACCAAGTCGCGATTCGATTAGAAGTTTGTTAAAGTTGTAAAGCTTGGATTTTCAAGTTATTTCTATTTCGTTGTAGAAGTCGGCGAACCCTTCGGATCAAAGCTCATGGTTGTAAGAAGTTGGCTAGCACTTCTGATCAAATATCGTATATTTTGCTATTGTTCAATAGTGGATTAAAGCCGGGCAAGAGTTTCTGGGACTGTACTGCCTTCCACTAAGGATACCAGGCTACATCGCGATATTTGCGTTCCTGAACTCTTATATCTCTGATTACTTGCTTGCTGATTTTTATTTAGTGATTTGCATTGCTTTTATTGGTTAATTATTGCCTTCACCCTATTTACCCCCCTCTAGGGTTGCCTACACAGTATTTGTATCCGCGATTGTTGCCTTAAAGCTCTAGGATAAGGGGTAAAGAACGTGTTGAGTTATGGGGGACTTATTTAGTCCTACATCAGATAGAAAATAAGGAGGAGGCTAGCCTCCTATATATATATACCCCCTCTCTTGGAAATAAATCAATCAACTATTTTCTATATGGTATCAGAGCCGAATTTATGAATCTTTTATCCAAAAAAAAAAAAATCCCTCTCCCCCCTGTCTCTCACCCGACCCCCCCGTCTCCCTTTGTGAGTAGACTGCCCCCCTCATACGCCTCCCTCTATGAGTGGACGACCCCCCTCCTACGCCTCCCTCGGTGAGTGGAAGGCCCCCTTCCCCACTTACGCCTCCCTTTGTGAGTGGCAGCCCCCTCCACCCTCGGCTGTCGTCGACGTCCCATGCGGGTGTCGTCAAACCCATCGGGAGACAGGGTACGCTACTTGTCATACGCTGGTATAGGCGAGTTCTATCCATTGTGCACCTCTCTTGCTGCATGAACTTGGAGGTGTATAGATAGATGGAGAAAGCCGTAGTCACGTGTAGGCACACGGTCCGTGTTTAAGTTGCATTTGATCTCGTTCCTATGCAACTGTAAAGATAGAAAGACCTGTGACTAGTCAGGAGCTGAAGGAGATATTGGAAGGAATGACCAGGGTATTTTAGGCCAAATTGGAAGAGACCTCATCCAGTAGGACAGTCGTGTCCGTATCAAAACCGTCGTAGGTGATGAAGAAGATATAGTTACTACCCAATGACATCAAACTTGAGGGGACGAGAAACTACCTGAGTTTGTCTATGAGGGCGATGTTGAACCTTCGGACCAAGAAACTTGAAAAATATGTGAAGAGAGAGTGCCCTAAGCTAGGGGATAAGACAAGTACTGAGTGGAGCACATGGAGTCACCTTAATTCTTTGGTGGTTTTTTGGCTGTTGACTTTATGTCTCCATCCATAGCTGGAATGATGGAGTCAATCTGTAGTGCAGCCGATGTTTGGAAGATATTATGTAGGATGTACTCTGGAGTTGGGAGCGTCTTGATGATGATGGAAGTTGAGAAAAAGATTGATGCTACCACACATGGGGAAAAGACAGTACTCCAGTATACAACGGAGCTACGTTGCTTATGGGCAGACTTGGACAACTATGATCCGATTTTATTGCAAAATCCGATATATGTTCTCCTTGGAAAATAGTTCCTTGAGTGTAGGCGTGTGCCTTATTTTCTCAAGGGTCTGAACCCACAGTTTGAGGCTAGAAGGACAACAATGTGTTATCTTTTATCTTTTTCATCCCTGGATGAGGTTGTTGCATCGATGGAGCAAGAGGAGATCAGACAGAAGATGATAAAAAATGAGACCTTACCGTCTATCCGCTCGGTATTGGTGATTCCTAGTGCTCCCAATAGCGATGACATGGAGTGCTACAAATACGAAAAGAAAGGGCACCTCAGCTACAACTTCCCTCAATCCCGCAATTCTGGTCGTGGCTGAGGAGGCAGAGGAAAGATAGGTGGACGTACAGGTCAATGAGGCAGGGGATGTGGAGGCCGGAGAGTTGCTTACCTAGCTGTGGTGGAGGAGACCACTATCGAAATGACTGGAGCTGAGACGACAAAGCTGGAGAAACTACGTTAGTTCAAGCTTTAGGTTGAGAGTTCTAAAGGCAAGGGACCGGCCACTTAAGCTCTGGATGACACTACCTACCTTGATAACTTTACTGGTTATGCTGCTTATATGGGCAAAGATATCCCGGTTCAGGCACTTGCATCCCCTAAATCTCATACTGGCTGGATCATAGACTCAGGTGAATTTAGGCATATCACATGTGCATCTAGTGAGTTTGCATTATATTATCCGAGCAAGCATACACATCCTGAGACAATTCAGACTGCTGATGGGACATCCCAACCCATCAGGGGTACTGGCTCGGTCCATTTTACTTTATTTGTTACCCTGTCATCTGTATTGCATGTTCCTTCATTTTTGGTCAACTTACTTTCTGTTAGCTCTCTCATTGATCAATTGAATTATACTGTTCTTTTTGATCGGGATATGTGTTCTTTCTAGGAGAAGGCCAATGGAAAGAGGCATGGGACTGACATCAGGCATGATGACCTTTGGTACATGGACATGGAGGCTGCAATGCTCACTTCTACTAATAGTGGAGTGCCAGTGACAAGCAATGCTCCAACGCTGCAGATTGGGACATTTATCTTTTGATAGTTTGAACAATTTAGAACCTGAGATAATGAATTAAGTAAACAAAAAATATTATTTTGTAATGCTTGTGAACTTGGGAAGTATACACGTTTTACTTATAAAATGGTTGGTCATCGAAATTTTGAGCCATTTGCACTTATTCATTCTGATGTTTGGGGACCGTATCCTACTACTTCTATCAGTATATTAAGATGGTTTATTACCTTCATTGATTGCTACTCACGTATGATCTGGATCTACATGATGAAGCAGAAATATGAGGTGTACAAATATTTTTAAGACTTCTCGGTGTATGTGAAGACCCAGTTTGGAGTACATGTGAAGATTCATTGAACAAATAATGGGATCGAGTACACCAACAAGAAGTTTGCTAATTTCATCTCTACTCAGGAAATTCTTCATCAAACAACTTGCCTAGACACTCCTGCTCAAAATGGGGTGACTGAACGCAAGAACAGGCATCTACAAGAAGTGACACTTTCTTTGATGCTGATAATAAATGTGCCAAAATTCTTGTGGTGTGAGGCTGTTATAACAGCAGCTTATCTAATCAACATGATGCAGTCAAGAGTATTAGGGATGAAGGCACCATGTGAGATGCTCTTGGGCTCTAATATTTTTATTGTTCCTCCTAGAGTGTTTGGCTGGACATATTTTGTGCGAGATCATAGAATAATGGTGAGCAAGCTGGATCCATAAGCAGTTAAATGTATATTTATAGGCTACTCACTAAGTCAGAAATGATACAAATATTTGTGTCCCACTTGAAAAAGACTATTTGTCAGTATGGACGTGACCTTTCGGAAGTTTGAACCATTTTATGGAAAAAAAGACGGAGTTAAGTTTCTTGTTCGAGGATGGCTCTACTGATGCTAGTAGAGAGGGAGAGAATGAGAGTAACATCTTAGTTTGTAAACCCCCTCAACCAATTTAGGGATTATTTGTATTTTTAAAATTTGAGACTAGGGACAAACCGAGATAATTGAAATTACGTGAGACGATTTTAGGTACCCTCTGACCATAGTGCAACCTTAGCTACACAATGTGAATTAACTTCACCTTGCGCAGTTAATTATTAATTTAGTTAATTAATTTATGGCTAATTGTACCTCAACTGGACCTGACCGAACCATATCATTGAACCCTGGCCGGCCCAAACCCCGAGACCAACCCCGAAGCCCATCCCCTATATAAATACATAACTTTCATCATGAAAACCCTAAACCAACAAAACCCTCACAAACCCTAACCCTAGCCGAATACTCTCCCCCTTACAACCAAACCATCACCACCACCACCGCCGCTTGACAGCGCCGGCGCCACCCCCCCTTCGACCGACCCGACTGCTCCATCACCGTCACCGCCCCTTCGACCGACCCGACTGCTCCATCACTGCCCCTTCGGCTGAGACCCGATTGCTCCCATCACCCAGCCCCCTCGACCGACCAACACAGCCGCCCCCGCGCGCCAACTCGACCACCCGTAGCGCTGCTACCATTGCTGCCGCGCCTGCTGCAGTGCCGCCGCCGCTGCTGCCACCTCGCCGGAGCCGCCCTTCCACCGGAGTACGCCCGCGATGAGAGTAGGCCCTGTCCGAGCAAGCCACATAGAGGTAACCACATAAAACTCCCGCTTCTTCATGTTAATATCGTAGCGTCGTATCGTCGTGTCAAAATATTTTGATATCGGACAAAACCCTAACTATGTGTATGTTGGATTAATGACTAATAAGATTAGAAATTGTGTAATTACTAGCAAATCCCTTATTCATGACACATAACACCAAGGACTAGCGTTTCACCCTAAAAACTGTATATAAACCACGTACAATGAGCATAGAAACCAAGGATCATGTGTTCGCATAGAACATAGATCGTGGTCAAATCGTAACTTGAAATTATTGTCTCAAGGCCCAGGATGTTCGAGCACAGAACACGTGTGCACCTTAGCTACGTGCACATGTGACGCTGTATTCGAACAGACGTGAACTTGCGATAATATTCAAGCATCGTGTTGTAGTCGTGTATATTTAATGTTTAGCATATGATGTTAGATTGTTATATTATATTTGTGTTTAGGACCTTTGGATCAGCTAGGAGACGCTGCAGGAACCGGCTTCTGGCATTCCTAGCTTCAGGACCCAGGCAAGATAACTTGCCATATTTACTGTCTGATTTAAATTATGCATATATTGTATTATATTCTTGTTACTTTTACTTTATACAACTGTGCGCGTTCGAGATTGTTCGGGTGCAGTCGACGAATACGTCGATGAATTGTATACTGGCCTAGTACTTAGCAGACTCACCCCATTGGACGATACCCTGTTATCGTCTGAGACCTGACACCTTACACGTTCACTGAGACATATTCATATTGGGATACGGGTTTTGCGTACTCGACTAGCTATCGTTACGTGTAACGTACATCACGGTTAGTACGTAGTTCAGGTTATATTTTATTGGTAGAGACTTGGCATATATATACGTAGTATGCACGTCGAGTATTCGACTTGCGTATCAATATCGGGCGGGGAGGACATTAGTAGGCGTATGGGATACACCCATTGGAGTCCGTAGATTCCAGAGGAGCCATGGATCCAAGACTCCATTTACACTGCTGCCACGTTCTTCGGAGCGATATGGACGATATATTGTACTGCTGCCACGTTCTTCGAAGCGATATGGACGATATACTGCACTGCTGCCACGCTCTTCGGGGTATTGGATATTATGCCTAAGCCTACCCATACGTACCAAAGTTATCCTCATATTGCATTCACTTAGATAGCAAGCACACCCTTTATTGTATTTACTTTATTCAGCATTTATATATGGCATACTTCTATGTATCTTGTTACGTCCCTCTGAGGACCTGGTACCTTTCCAGATTTGGACGAGGCTTACTACCCCAAAGTATACGGCCCAGGACAGGAGACGAGATTCGCTACTGCAGAGGAGTTAGAGGTTCTACCTTCGGAGTTCCCGTGATCACTTGGTAGGCCTACTTCCTAGGATTGGGAGCATCATTATCTAGTCAGCCGATGCGCTAGTCTTTATCTTTTATCATTCATTTCAGTACTTTCTTTCGTCATAGTAGTGGGTTTGTTCCCACCAGACTTTATTGGTTGTACTATGATATTTTGAGACTGGTATTTATCTTCCAGCAGTTTATTATTATTCTTGCAGTTTATATTATGGATGAGATTAGTTACCTATTGATTCATTGTTATGGGACATGTTAGTATTTTAGGACAGCGTAGCACTCTTCATTAGGATCCATTAAATTGGGTTATCCTCGGAGACGTGACAGCTGGCTATTGCCATGTGGCCTGGTCCCGTGCATTTTGGGACTGGGGCGTGACATGGTTTTAGTGGTGGCCCATGCAGGTCGACTTTTCGCTTGTGGTATGGTAACGTACCCAATGAGCCTGCAATAGGATAGAAGTTACTAGGTCTCATCCACTTTTGATTCGCCTTTGAACTTCCTTCATACTGCTTCTAAATATCTGCATCCTGTTTGTTGTTTTCGTACTCTTTAAATGAAGTCCTATCTCTTGCAGCGAGATGAATTTGCGTAGTGGACGAGGAGCACCCAGTGCCGCGGTGCCAGATAACACCACTCAAGGAGAGGAGGTACCCCAAGGGCAATCCCCTATACAGACCCTACTGATACATTGGCACGAGACATCGCAGGACGATCCTATGCTGCAGCCCGAGGGACAGACTTCCCAAACAATCCCCACGCGACATTGTGAGGGCCAGACTTCAGGAGCTACACCGATGTCGCAGACTGAGAGGCCAACATCTGAGGAGACGCCTACTGCCCAGCCAGAGATTCTACTACCACCGCCTCCACCTTATCCACCCCAGATGACACAGATAGATGGCCAGCCACAGATGCTTCAGTTCTTCCAGGCAATGATGCAAGCACAGTGGCAGCAGACAGAGACATTGAGACAGAGTCTGATGATGGTACTAGAGAGGACACCTGTCCCAGCAACCGTACCAGCACCTTTACCAGCCCAGACATGTGGCACTGTTAGATGGTTCCGACAGATGGGACCAGATACTTTCTTAGGAAATGAGACTACAGAATAGATCTCCGATTGGGTCGCCAACACGGAGATGTTACTAGAGGCTTCACAACTGCATCCAGACCTTTGGATGACCGCAGTGAGGGCCCAACTAAAAGGCAATGCCCATCAATGGTGGGATTCCATTGAGCGCAGTGTAGGCAAGAACCAGACTTGGGAACAATTCCTAGAATACTTCCATGCAAAGTATTTCCTATCTACAGTCAGAAATGCCCTGTACTCCCAGTTCCTACATCTAGAATAGGGAAACATGACTGTTAACGCCTATGACGCGGAGTTCAGCCGCCTTAGCAGATTTGGTGCTGTCCTGATACCCAATGATCTCGAGAAAGCCCAGAGATTCCATCACGGCCTCAATTTTGAGCTACAGAGGTATACCACCACACAGGCGAGGATTTCTTATGAAGAGGTTCTTGCGGAGACGAGAATCCAGGAGGCCATCGTCAGAGGAGCTAGACGTTCCAGCACGACTATACCAGCCAGAGCACAGCCCGGAGCAGGAGGACTGATCCGACGTCCCGGAGCACAGACACAGCAGAAAAAAATGCCATACTAGCAAAAGGAGCTTCTGACTTGCTACCACTGTGGTAAGAGAGGACATTACGAGAAGGAATGCAGAAAGAGACTGAGGACATGTCTGATTTGTGGATCAGACCAGCACCAAGTTCGAGACTGCCCACAACGCAGAGAGACAGCACCGTCGGCTGAACAGAGGCCAACAGCACCAGTTCCGAGGATACTACCACCACTAGGAGGTCAACGTCCGCCAGTACCTGGAGGATTTCAGAGGGGACCACCCTTGGCCCCACAGGAGGCGTAGTTTGTCCGAGCTCGACAGCAGACCGGAGGGCAGAGGCACGGACAGGCCTTTGCACTAGCAGCTACAGAGGAGGAGACAGAAGGGGAAGCTATCACAGGTACCATTTTGGTTGCATCATTACCTGCAACTGTATTGTTTGATTCTGGAGCTACATTATCATTTATATCTAGTAGATTCGTAGCAATGCATAGAGTAGCGACTTCCCCCTTACCTAAGAGTTGGAAGATTCTTACCGGAGGAGGTATCGTGCCGGTTACCAGTACTATCAGAACGTGCTCAGTAATTGTATGTGGTAGAGAGATGAGAGAACGATTCTTCGTATTGCCTATGCCGTACTTTGATGTTGTGTTAGGCATAGACTGGTTAAGCCAGTATAATGCCGTTCTGAACTGCCGGAAGGGTAGCGTCACTTTTAGACCACCAGATCAACCGAAATTCAAGTACATGCGAGGGACCGTCGAACAAGGAGTAGGACAAATAGCGGGAACTTGCATGGCTATGGAGATTGCACCCCCGCCAATAGTTGCAGAATTTGAGGATGTATTCCCCGAAGAACTGCCAGGCTTACCGCCAGATAGAGACGTGGAGTTCACCATCAAGCTAGTACCCGAAGCAGCACCGGTATCTTCTAATGTATACCGATTGGCGAAGAAGGAGTTAGACGAGCTGAAGCTACAATTAGAGGAGTTGCAGAGCAAGGGATTTATCCATCCTAGTGCATCACCATGGGGAGCACCAGTGTTGTTTGTACCCAAGAAGGATGGAACAGTACGCATGTGCATTAGTTACAGAGCCCTTAATGCTTTAACTATCGAGAACAAGTACCCCCTGCTGCGGATTGACAATTTATTCGACCAGTTGACAGGAGCAGTGGTGTTCACAAAGATTAACTTGAGATCGGGTTATCATCAAGTGAAGGTGCGAAGAGAAGACATTCAAAAGATAGCATTCAGGACTCGTTACGGCCACTACGAGTTCTTAGTGATGCCTTTTGGACTGACGAATGCACCTGCTGTATTTATGAACTTGATGAACAGAGTATTCCACCAATACTTAGACCAGTTCGTGGTAGTCTTCATCGACGATATCTTGGTGTATTCAAAGAGCCACGAGGAGCACGAAGAGCACTTGAGACTAGTGTTAGAGACGCTAAGGAGAGAGAGGCTTTATGCCAAGCTGAGCAAGTACGAGTTTCTCCTAGATTGTGTTGCTTTCCTTGGACACGTCATCTCAGGAGATGGAATCTCTGTAGAGACATGGCCAACCCCTACTAAGGTCTCTGAAGTGAGGAGCTTTCTAGGACTTGCCGGATATCACCGGAGGTTCGTAGAGAACTTCGCAAGGATTGCAGAGCCAATGACCCGCTTGACCCAAAAGGAGCAGGAGTTCACTTGGACAGAGGAGTGTCAGAAGGCATTCGATGAGCTGAAGAAGTGTTTGACTACAACACCTATCTTGACCATACCTTCTGGACCCGGAGGATTCGTAATCTATATCGATGCATCCGGGAAAGGATTATGATATGTCTTGATGCAGCATGGAAAGGTTGTAGCTTATGCTTCTAGACAGTTGAGGACCCACGAGAAGAACTATCCCACCCACGACTTGGAGCTTGCCGCGGTGATTTTTGCTTTGAAACTTTGAGGCACTATTTATATGGAGAAAGAGTGGAGATATTTACTGATCATAAGAGCCTAAAGTACGTCTACACCCAGAAGGATCTGAACCAGAGACAAAGACATTGGCTCGAGGTGATGACAGACTTCGAGATCGAGCTACAGTACCATCCGGGAAAGGCCAACGTAGTGGCTGATGCGTTGAGCAGAAGACCCATGACATTCTTTATGACTACCCAACAATATCTGTTGAGAGAGCTAGAGCAGATGGGTATAGAGGTCATTATACCCGGAATAGATAGACAGTTGTCGAGTTTCCAGTTGCAATCAACATTAGTGGAGAGAATCAAGGCCGCCATATTTCAGAGGCTTAGACAGAGGACGGAGGCTGGAATACAGACAGGACTGAGAATACATGAAGATGGGACTTTGAGATGTGGAGATCGTCTCTATGTTCCAAATGGAGAACTTCGTCAGGAGTTGATGACAGAGGCACACAGTTCAACCTATTCTATTCATCCAGGAGGCACGAAGATATACAGGGACTTGAGACAGTACTACTGGTGGCACAAAATGAAGAGAGAGATAGCACGCTTTGTGGCCAAGTGCCTGGTGTGTCAACAAGTCAAGGCTGAGCATCAGAGATCTACAGGATTGCTTCAACCACTCCCTATACCAGAGTGAAAATGGGAGCACATAACCATGGACTTTGTTACGGGCTTTTCGAGGAGTTCTAGTGGTCACAATGCAGTATGGGTAATTATGGATAGACTTACCAAGTCCGCACACTTTTTACCCTTTAGAGTTGGGCAATCGACGGAGGCCTTAGCAGATATGTACATGAGAAAGATTGTGCGCCTATATGGAGTGCCAGTTAGCATCGTGTCCGACAGGGATACGAGGTTTACGTCTTACTTTTGGCGGAGTATGCAGGAGAGTCTTGGTACTCGCCTGAAGTTTAGCACAGCGTATCACCCACAAACAGATGGCCAGTCGGAGCACACCATTCAGACATTAGAAGACATGTTGAGAGCGTGCATGCTAGATTTTGGAGGATCATGGAAGGACCATTTGCATTTGGTCAAGTTTTCCTACAACAACAGCTATCAAGCGAGCATCTAGATGGCTCCCTATGAAGCATTGTATGGCAGGAAATGCTGTTCCCCAGTATGTTGGAGTGATATAGGCAAGCGATAGATTCTCGGACCAGAGTTGGTTGTTCGTACAATAGAGAAGGTGAAGAAGATCCAAGGACACCTACGAGCAGCACAAGACAGGCAGAAGCATTGGGCGAATGCGCATCGTCGACCCTTAGAGTTTCAGGTTGGAGATCACGTATTTCTAAAGATCTCGCCTACTCGAGGGACTATCAGATTCGGAGGCAGAGGAAAGATGAGGCCGAGGTACATCGGACCATTCGACGTATTAGAACATGTCAGAGAGGTTGCTTATAGATTAGCCTTGCCATAGACTTTGGAAGGAGTCCATGACGTCTTTCATGTATCTCAGCTGAGGAGATACATACCGGATCTGAGTCATGTACTTGACCATTCAGAGATCACAATCGGGCCGAGCTTATCATACCAGGAGGAGCCTGTTGAGATACTGGACAGAAGTGAGAAGGTATTGCGAGGTCAAACTTTTCCCTTAGTCCGCGTCGCATGGAGACATCATACACCAGGCGAATCGACTTGGGAATGCGAGGAGGATATTAGACAGCGCTATCCCAACCTCTTCGAAGGACTAGGTGCGTATTAGCACTTTATTTATTCAGTTAGGAATTCTTGTTATGCGTATGTTTTAATTTCGAGGACGAAATGCTCCAAGGAGGGTAGATTGTAAACCCCCTCAACCAATTTAGGGATTATTTGTATTTTTAAAATTTGAGACTAGGGACAAACCGAGATAATTAAAATTACGTGAGACGATTTTAGGTACCCTCTAACCATAGTGCAACCTTAGCTACACAATGTGAATTAACTTCGCCTTGCGCAGTTAATTATTAATTTAGTTAATTAATTTATGGCTAATTGTACCTCAATTGGACCTGACCGAACCATATCATTGAACCTTGGCCGGCCCAAACCCCGAGACCAACCCTGAAGCCCATCCCCTATATAAATACATAACTTTCATCATGAAAACCCTAAACCAACAAAACCCTCATAAACCCTAACCCTAGCCGAATACTCTCCCCCTTACAAACAAACCATCACCACCACCACCGCCGCTTGACAGCGCCGGCGCCACCCCCCCTTCGACCGACCCGACTGCTCCATCACCGTCACCGCCCCTTCGACCGACCTGACTGCTCCATCACCGCCCCTTCGGCTGAGACCCGACTGCTCCCATCACCCCAGCCCCCTCGACCGACCGACACAGCCGCCCCCGCGCGCCAACCCGACCCCCCACAGCGTTGCTGGCATTGCTGCCGCGCCTGCTGCAGTACCGCCGCCGCTGCTGCCACCTCGCCGGAGCCGCCCTTCCACCGGAGTACGCCCGCGATGAGAGTAGGCCCTGTCCGAGCAAGCCACATAGAGGTAACCACATAAAACCCCCGCTTCTTCATGTTAATATCGTAGCGTCGTATCGTCGTGTCAAAATATTTTGATATCGGACAAAACCCTAACTATGTGTATGTTGGATTAATGACTAATAAGATTAGAAATTGTGTAATTACTAGCAAATCCCTTATTCATGACACATAACACCAAGGACTAGCGTTTTACCCTAAAACCTGTACATAAACCACGTACAATGAGCATAGAAACCAAGGATCATGTGTTCGCACAGAATATAGATTGTGGTTAAACCGTAACTTAAAATTATTGTCTCAAGGCCCAGGATGTTCGAGCACAGAACACGTGTGCACCTTAGCTACGCGCACATGTGACGCTGTATTCGAACAGACGTGAACTTGCGATAATATTCAAGCATCGCGTTGTAGTCATGTACATTTAATGTTTAGCGTCTGATATTCGATTGTTATATTATATTTGTGTTTAGGACCTTTGGATCAGCCAGGAGATGCTGCAGGAACCGACTTCTGGCATTCCCAGCTTCAGGACCCAGGCAAGATACCTTGTCATATTTACTGTCTGATTTAAATTATGCATATGTTGTATTGTATTCTTATTACTTTTACTTTATACAACTGTGCGCGTCCGAGATTGTTCGGGTGCAGTCGACGGATACGTCGATGAATTGTATAATGGCCTAGTACTTAGCAGACTCACCCCATTGGATGATACCCTGTTATCGTCTGAGACCTGACACCTTGCACCTTCACTGAGACATATTCATATTGGGATACGGGTTTTGTGTACTCGACTAGCTATCGTTACGTGTAACCTACATCACGGTTAGTACGTAGTTCAGGTTATATTTTATTGGTAGAGACTTGGCATATAGATACATGGTATGCACGTCGAGTATTCGACTTGCATATCAATATTGGGCGGGGAGGACATTAGTAGGTGTATGGGATACACCCATTGGAGTCCGTAGTTTCTAGAGGAGCCACGGATCCAATGACTCCCTTTACACTGCTGCCACGTTCTTCGGAGCGATATGGACAATATACTGCACTGCTGCCATGCTCTTCAGGGTGTTGGACGTTATGCCTACGCCTACCCATACGTACCAAAGTTGTCCTCATATTGCATTCACTTGGATGGCTAGCACACCCTTTATTGTATTTACTTTATTCAGCATTTATATATGGCATGCTTCTATGCATCTTATTACGTCCCTCTGAGGACCTGGTACCTTTCCAGATTTGGACGAGGCTTACTAGCCCACAATATACGGCCCAGGACAGGAGACGAGATTCGTTACTGCAGAGGAGTTAGAGGTTCTACCTTCAGAGTTCCCGTGATCACTTGGTAGGCCTACTGCCTAGGATTGGGAGCATCATTATCTAGTCAGCCGATGCCCTAGTCTTTATCTTTTATCATTCATTTCAGTACTTTCTTTCGTCATAGTAGTGGGTTTGTTCCCACCAGACTTTATTTGTTGTACTATGATATCTTGAGACTGTTGTTTATCTTCCAGCAGTTTATTATTATTCTTGCAGTTTACATTGTGGATGAGATTAGTTACCTGTTGATTCATTGTTATGGGACATGTTAGTATTTTAGGACAGCGTAGCACTCTTCGTTAGGATCCATTAAATTGGGTTATCCTCGGAGACGTGAAAGCTGGCTATTGCCACGTGGCCTGGTCCCGTGCATTTTGCGACTGGGGCGTGACATAGTTGGTATGATTCCATGTTCTTTTGAGTCACCAATGAGTGATGGTGTCTCAGGGGGAGCCGATAGTTAGGGGGAGCTAAGAGTATATAGGGAGCATGAGCATGAGCAACATGAGCTTCCTTCTTCTGTTCCTATGCCAGTACCCATAAATACTGATGTCCCAAGTCCCTCTTCTCCAGGATCTTCTTCGACCCTTTCAACTGAGTCACCTGGTAACAATTTCTCCCCAGATACTTCAAATACTCCTATTTTGCTTTATAGAACTTCTAGAGCCAATGCTGAAAAACCTCCAACTAAGTTTGGCAGTTGGGATACTGACATTGTACATTATATTTTATATAAATCCATTACACCTGTATATAAGTCATTTCTTGCATCATTTCATTCAGTGCTTGTTCCTAACAACTAGAAGGTAGCTAAGCAAGATCCTCGGTGGTTGAGTGCCATGCATGAGAAACTTCATGCCTTGAAGAAGAGTGACACATGGGAGCTGGTACCACTGCTAGCTGGAAAGCGTGCTGTTGGATGTAAATGATTTTATACTGTTAAGAAGACTCCAGAGGGCAAGATTGACAGGTACAAGGCCAGATTGGTTGCTAAAGGATACAAAAAACTTATGATATTGACTTTGAGAAGACCTTTGCTCTAGTAGCAAAAAAAAGTACTGTGCAAATGTTGGTGTCTTGTGCTACCAACTTCAATTGGCAACTACATCAGCTAGATGTCAAGAATACTTTTTTACATGTGGATCTCTAGGATGAGGTGTATATGGATATTCCACCAGACTTTCCTACTTCACAAACAACTGGAAATGTATGCAAATTGAAGAAGTCTTTGTATGGGCTAAAGTAGTCTCCGAGAGCATGGTTTGATAGATTCATGCTTGCAGTCTGTGGTATGGGGTGTGGGCAGTGCAATAGAGATCATATTGTGTTTTACAGATACTCCAAGACTCATATTACTATCCTTGCAGTCTATGTTGATGATATTGTTATTACTGGAGGTGATACTGAGGAGATCCTATAGTTGAAATAAACTTAGAGAGAAATTTAAAGTCAAGGATCTGAGAGAGTTCAAGTACTTCCTCGAAATTGAAATTATAAGGTCATGAAAGGGTATGATACTTTCTTAGCGAAAGTATGCTCTGGACATTCTTTCAGAGACATGGATGATGGGTTACAGAGTTGCTTCTACTTCTATCGAGCAAAATCACAAGTTGTGTGCCGAGGGTGGTGATCCGGTGAGTAAGGAGCAATATCAAATATTAGTTGGTCGGCTTATATATCTATGCCATTTATGACCTGATATTACTCAGGCCGTGAGTGTGGTGAGTAGATATATGCATGATCCTAGAGAGCCGCATATGGAGGCAGTTCACAGAATTCTCAGGTATATTAAAGGAAGTCCAGGAAAGGGATTATGGTTCAAAAGTTCTGGACATCTGAGAGTTGAAGGCTACTGTGATGCCGATTGGAAGGGTTGTATGGACGATCGCAGGTCCAGTACAAGTTACTATATTTTTGTTGGAGGCAATCTTGTATATTGACGCAACAAGAAGCAAGATGTAGTGGCTAGGTCTACAACCGAGGCCGAGTACATGGCTATGGCAGTTAGCCTGTGCGAGATGATATGGGTAAAGAGCTTGTTGTTTGAGATACTTTTATTTAGAGGAGACTTCCTGCAACTTTGGTGTGACAACAAATCAGCAATTAATATTATAAACAATCCATTTTAGCATGATCGCACCAAACATGTAGAGATTTATCGGTTCTTCATCAAGGAGAAGCTGAATAGAGAAATTTTGACTATGAGCTATGTAAAATCAGTGGAGCAGTTAGCTGATTGTTTAACTAAAAGTTTAGGTCCTAGAGAGTTTGATATCTTTTGTAACAAGATGGGGATGATTGATATCTATCGCCCATTTTGAGGGGGAGTGTTGAGTTAGGGGAGACTTATTTAGTCCCACATCATTTAGAAAATAAGGAGGAGGCTAGCCTCCTCCTATATATATGTACCCCCTCTCTTAGAAATAAATCAACAACTCTTTTCTACGGAATGAGATGAATAACATGTAATATAATACATATCTTTCACAATATAACTAGATTTCTAAATATAAGAGATGGTTACACAAGTCGTCTAATAACTACCCTTCCATGCATAACATTACACAACATAAGCCTAGTTACAAAAGGATTATAGATCACCTAATTATATATATAAATTCTACATAAGTAATACATTCAAAAGATAGAACAATCATAAGCATTCTACTCTTGGTCTTCAACCTCATTTTCTTCTTACAAGGATATGTCAGGTTCATCATTAGCATTAATATCAAAAGAAATACAGGTTTGTCAGGGCAGACCAACAAGTGCTCGAGCAAATAGGAGGTCAATAAGAAGCCATACAAATATAATATAATTGCGTATAAAAGTGTACAGTCTTGTATATACATACATATATATATATATAAATATGAAATTTAGATCATCGCGAATACAATTTTTGGAAAGAAACTCTTGGTTACAAATTTAATCTTTGACAACCATATAGAATATAAGTGATCAAGTGTAATAAAAATTGGCAGTCTTATTCTATTCCGACACATGTTTTTAATTACGCTTGTACCTTACTAAGAAGGTGAAAAGTCTCATAAGAACATAGTTATTTAAGTCAAGTCTCAAGATATGATAATTGATTCATGTAAAGTTTCCTAATTATTTAAGTAAAGTTCATAAACAAGATAATTATTTCATTAAATGTTTTGGACATGTTAATAATTCATGTAAAGTTTTTATGATGGCATAAAAATCTCACATATCCCCGAAGAGAGCCTCAACATGGTGGCATAAAACCCGACGTACCTCTAAAGAGAGCCTCATCATGATGGCATAAAAGCTTGGCATACCTCCAAAAAGAGCCTCAATATGATGGCATAATAGTCCGCCGTACCTCCGAAGAGAGCCTATCATGGTGGCATGAAAGCCCGACTTACCTCCAAAGTGAACCTCATCATGGTGGCATAAAAGTCGGGCGTACCTCCGAAGAGGGCCTTTTTGTGTAATAATAATATTATCAATGTTTACTTGTTGATATTCTTGTACTTGTCAAGTGAATTCTCAATAGTATAACTCAGTTTAAGCATGATATATATATTATGACAGTCTAAAAGAAGTTTTCAATAAGTTTCAGGTCATTCGGGATTGTAACTCGGCTTGAACACTTTAATTGTCTCACAATTTGGACTACATAAAAACAATTTTAAGGTTATGACTTTGGAACTTTATAACTTCAATTCTTTATATTATTCTGAGATCCTACCAATTGAAAATACTTAATACATATGTTTGTAGCATACACACAAATTTTAGATAAATCAGATTTACGGTTGGCTTACACGACAATTTACCAAATTGTGACTATTTTGGAATAAAATAGAATATAGCACATGACATCAGGGTTCAACATGACATCACTCTTATCTCTGAAGTTAAAAAACTATGATATAATATATTTTTGGAAATGACAACAAATTCTCTACATGAATATATTTCCAGCTTACCAAAACTCTTCTATTCATTATATAGAAAATGGCTTGGAACAAAATTGAAATGACAGTTAACGTTTAGAAAACTTCACACAATTTTAGCCTAACACCTATGTTTAACATGATGTAACTCCTAACTCGGAGAAGAAAATACCATGATGCTATATGTTTTTTTAAAAAACGTCGAGTTCTATATATGAATATAATGGCAGATTAGCTAAACTATACTGGTTACTACTTGAAAATAAGCTTAGAACAGAACTGAACAAAATGAACACATACAGAAAACTGCTCAATGACATACTTTTAAACTCGATGATTCTTGCTAACATATCATATATCAATTAAAAGGTCTTGAGGTCTAGTTTTTGAATATAGAATTTTTTTTCTAAATTAACATAATTATATGTACGAAATTCAGGATAGAATAATATATAATATGCAAGAAATAAAAGTGTGGATGACATATTTGAAGTGGCAAGTACACTTGCCCAGAAATGGTGAAGATGAGCTCTCCTATTCATATTCTTCTTTTTATTCCAATTTTATCTTATGGCTCTTCTTCTTGGTAGAGAGAATAAAAAATGAGCGCGCGCACACACACACACACACACACACACAGAGACACACACACACACACAAACACACACACACACACACACATATATATATAGGGGGGATTGGTTTTAATGCATGGAATCAAGTCATCATATTATGCCACATAGATACCCTATGTGTCATAATATGGAGAAGGAGAATTATGGAGGAGACACATCACCATGTGAGTTGGCATGGTGTATATATATATATATATATATATATATATATATATATATATATATATATATATATATATATATATATATATACGGGAGGGATTGTTTTTAATGAATGGAATCAAGTCATCATATTATGCCACATAGATACCCTATGTGTCATAATATGGAGAAGGAGAATTATGTAGGAGGCACATCACCATGTGAGTTGGCATGGTAGGTATAGGATATTTTGGTAATTTGTTATGTAAGGGGTAGAACAGTAATCGACTAAATTGTTTAATTTTGAAGTTAGAAAAATAAATTATTCATGACTTACTTTAATTCAAAAATAAGAAATCAAATAATAAAATAGGTATATGGAATATTATATCATAAGAAATTAAAATTGGATTCATAATTTGGTCCGGATACAAATTCAATTACCAAAAATTAAAAAACTTTCGTATAAAAAAATTATAGACCATATTAAAATAATATTTAAATATTGACATAAAGTAATACGAATTTTGAGAAATGGTCTTTACACTCTACCCACTTTATAAAAATTGTCCTCAAAATTTAAAATTATAATTAAGATTTTTAAAAGAATGAAATAAATTACGAGAAAGATATTCTACCCACCTTACATAGATGAAGTAATATTCAATTAAACAATCCAAAACTCATTTAATAAAATTTCAAGAAATAATAAATCTTGGAAATACAAAAAAGACTGAAATTTTTGAATGACATAAATTTTTCAGCAACCTTATGACCTTGTATATCTCCCAATTCATAATTATATTCCTTCTCTTCCTATTTTTTGACATATTATAGTAATCTTGTTGCCTCGTTATCACGCATGTGACTACAACAAGATAATATTTCACTATCAGGATTTATGACTGCAACTCTTTGCTATCATGTCATTGATATCTATCGAATGAGTAAAAATTATGCTTATAGAGTAAACTGAAGGTTATGGTATCCTTAGCAATTCAAGACGAAATCCAATAACGGTTACTCAAAACTTAGTTCTCTAAATATTATCATCCTTATATTATCATGTTGATATCATAATCTAAAAGTCCTTTGACAAAATAGCAAAGAAAATTCTTATAAGTCCATACAATCAAACCACTTAATATTATTCTAAAGTTACCCAAATCAATAGTTGTCAAATCCAAATTGAGATAAAACAAATTGACTTGAACTACCAGAAACAATTATAAAGAACAACTATATCTTGATTCCCATAATTTTACTTAACCCTAAATCGCATTACAAGATCTTACTACTTCGTCAATCCTGATAGCTGGAGCAATCCTCATTTCATGACCCATTTGATTGACTGCAATTATCATTACTTGTCAAATCAGTTGATAGATTATCAGATCCTTAACATATTTTAAAAGCAATAAATCTTTCATTTAAAATTCAAGCAATCAATATTTGAAATAATATAAGGATATTGGATGGAGAACCATTTCTGAAATCAAGGAATGCCACTGGAAAAAGAAAACTGGATTGAGAAGCAAAGGATACAATTCAAGATGCACAAGTTAATGATTTATAGATAAGGCAAGGAAATTAAGGAGTTCAAGAAAGTCAGAATTATTAGAAATAGAAAGGAATATAAGTTATGATTTAAAATAAGATTTTAAAGGTTCACACTAAAAAAGAGAGAACTAAAATTTTACAGATAGCTATAAATACTACTATATTACTTACAAGGTATATATCCTACAACTAAATATACTACTAGCACTAACAAATCCAACTCCCTCGATGCACAACCCCCAATATATATTACACTCCACATATTTTCTAGTTTATAGCTTGCCTAATTACTAGGTATTTCATAATAACAAGGGGTAGCCTCTATCAGGATCTTTTAACATTTTCTAATCTTAACTTCCTTACTAGACTTGGTCATCAAGAAGTTCTAAACTAGCTCATATTTCTTACTGACGTCCTTAATTCCTAAATTTGACTAAGCATCTTCATATTGGTTGTTCTATATAGGATAAATAATAATTCCACACGGCTTAGGTAGACCAGTTCCTAGGTCGGGTTATCCTGATGATACTACCCATAGATTTTTCTAAATATTACTTCAATCTTTTTCATATAAGGTTTTAACATTGGACAAAGAACATACGATTAAATACAAATTACTTAAGCTATTGATGTGATTATATCGATATCCCTATCCTAGGGTTCTTTTGCTAGACCTACATCATATTCTTGGGTTCTTTATTTTTTGAGACCTATATGGGCCACCACTAAAAGACGTATCATGTACCACTCCCAGAATATGGCAATTCGAGTACGTAACGACATTCCATCCTACATAACCTACTAATACACTAGTACTTGTATCTACGATTGTAGCCTTAAAGCTCTAGGATAAGGGATAAAGAATTAGACAAATAACAACATGTAATAGAATACATAACATCTATAACATAACTAGATTTCTAAATATATGAGATTGGTACACATGTCGTCTAATAACTACCCTTCGATGTATAATATTACACAACATAAGCCTAGTTAAAAAAGAATTCTATATCACATTATTATACATCTAGATTTTACATAAGTAATATATTCAAAAGATAGAACTATAACATAAGCATTCTACTCTAGTTATTCAGCCTCATATTCTTCGTACAAGGATAAGTTAGGTTTAACACACACACACACACACACACACACACACACACACACACACACATATATATATATATATATATATATTCTCTGAGAAGGTAAATGTTATTTTGGCCCGAAGGCCTACAACCAATCCCAGTACAAGCATCAATACTTGTGGAGCAAAAATACCCAAATATGTCACGATAGACCAATAACTGCACAAGCAAAGGAGAGGTAAATAGGAAACCAAACAGAAATAATATGATTACGTACGAAAGTTTTTTTTTTCTTTTATATATATATATATATATATATATATATATATATATATATATATATATATATATATTACTATACATATATTATTTAGTGTGTCTGTATGTTTGTGCACATACAAGTATGTGCGGAGAGGTGTCGGATCTGTGTTGTATCAGTGCACAGTGGGGTAGTGCACTGTTCTGAGAGCAGCAATAACAAGAGCTTGTGTGGGGGGTTCTCATTAGAGTGTTGCATAGGTATATAATGTATATGTATATATGAATTAAATGTGGGTATCAATATGTCTATATCTATGCATAAGTATGTATACACCTATCTATGCATTATGTATTGTGTGGTTGTGGGATGTAGTGTTAAGGTATCAGGTTAATGTAGTATTAGTTGCATCAGCAATATTAAGTGCAACAACATTAGTAAAAACATAGGTGTATCAGCAGTAACAACATCAAGGAGAGGGGTAAAATCGAGCAAGGAAGTTGGGTTTCAGATATGAAATAGCAATTATTGCATAAGCAACTGAAAACAAGACTAGAATAACAACAGTATAAGAAGGTGTAGGGTGTGTTGCAGTTATTAGCAGTAGATTAGTGCCGCACATTCTAGTGTGTACCTGTTTGTGTGGTTGGTGGTGATACACTAGGAAGTATCAATATCAGGTGTGGGGAAACAATATGCTGTGCACATTTCTATGCACAGTCGAGGGTGTCCAGTGTGGTATCAAAACAGGGATGTCTGTGCATGAGGGAAGTTGTGGAGTGAGTCTGTATGAGGTACAGTCGGGTTTTTATGAATCATAGGTTAGTATGCTATTAGTCCTAAAAGTGCATTAGTAGGTTAAGAGTTAAGTTTTAGGTGTATATAAGAGCAGTAGCAATAGGATGGAAAGGGGGAAACTCTGATACATGATGATATCAGAGTTTGTAACTTTAGGTATCCAGTTGTCATTAGTGAGGTGAGAGCCTGGGTATATTGTGCACATGGTTGATTGGTAGTTTCCATTTGTGTGGAGCTATAGATTAGATATGTGGTATCAGTTAAGTCAAGTGTTAAGTGCAGTATCAGTTAAGTCAAGTGTTAAGTATAGTATTCGTTAAGTTAGGTGTTAAGTTATAGTATCAGTTAAGTTAATAACTAAAGTAGCTAAGGTAAGTTATATATATCATGATTTATTTATATTGTAATAGCATATGGTAAACGGAAATAATTATGCATCATTCGCATACCTGTGACGGCTTCGAATAGATCATATAGCAATTCCCTCTCCCTAAAAATATAGAAAAATGGGGGTTGCGCACCGATATCCGCCATAAAAGGCCCTAGCCATAATAAATGAGAAGCTATTCAACTAAGTTCCAGCATAATTACTCTAATATAACTAGCTCTTTTAGGTACTTGAACACTTTCCAATCGTTCTGGTACATTTATCGTTATTTCTTAATTAAGTCATTTTTCTTTGGAGAGATCCGCTACTTGAATGAAAACGAAATAGATTGGGGGAAGGAGGGACTTCGCTAAAGATGGTCTGTCTGTGCGCGAGGAAGGGATTTCATCACCTTTCTCCTTCCATTGAGGTTTCGCTTTGCAAGGAAGGGAAGGCATCAGTGTAGGTAGTTCAAGGCTGAGGTGAAGCTATGGGCACAAGGAGCCCACGGAATGGTATAGTAAGTTCCTTCTTCGTCTTTTGCTTTTCTCTTATTGAGAAAGAGAAATTGATGTCTTACTCCATAGATTCGAGGGAACAAGAGAACAATAGCCTGACAAATATTTTGTTCGATCCGATTCGGGTGCGAATTCAGGTGCCCAATCAAATAGAACCGACCATTGATTTGATAATCGGGGAATCTCCAGCGGCGTAGGGCTAAGGGAACCAGTCCTGTGAAAAGAGGGCCGGGCGGCGGCCCTGTGGCTCTAAGATCAGGGACAAACCCTAGTAGACACTCTACACCCACCCAAGTCAACTAGGTGAGTGAGTCACTAAACTCAGCCTGATCTGCTAAATTTACTCATGCTAACCCGGCGGGTTCCAACCGAGTCAAATCTTCCTTTTACAAAACTCAGGGGACAGCAAAACACGTGTCAGTCAGTTATGGGGTTAATTCAAAATTTGCCCCTTTTTTTATGATGATAAATAACCTACTTAACTTAGTGGTTAGTGTATTGCTTTTATACGGCGGGAGTCATTGGTTCAAATCCAATAGTAGGTAAGGTAGAACTTATTAGATACTAGAGTCGGTGGCATCTAATAAGTTTTTCTATCCATCTTCTTTTTTTTGTTGTATAATAAGATTAGACTTTATTGTGTTTTTCTGGCAGAATCTAAATATGATGTATAGTATAATAAAGAAGTTCGTTAGAAGTTCTTTATTGCTATTTGACTCGGACCTGTTCTGAAAAAGTCGAGGTGTTTCGAATTGTTTGTTGACATGGACAAAGTAAAACCTCTGAATTCAATATTGGACCTTGGACAGATAATAGTTCCGAATCGAATCTCTTTAGAAAGAAGATCTTTTGTCTCATGGTAGCCTGCTCGAGTCGGTTTATCAAAATCTTCAGAATCAATAGATTTTAAAATCTGTTCATGAGAAAGGACCAGGGGGCTTTAATTTTCGTTTCAATAACATGCTAATATGAGTTACACATATTAATTCAAATTGTCCATTAACAACTACTTATGAATCATTTTTTGGCCTACACCCTTTATCTCAAGTTTTGGATCGAACTAATCCATTGACACAAATTGTTCATGGACGAAAACTGAGTTATTTGGGTCCTGGAGGATTGACGGGGCGGACTTCTAGTTTTCGGATACGAGATATTCATCCGAGCCAAAGCGAGACTTACTATATCCAAGCAAATTATGTCCCCTATCTCCATGAAGGAATTATTCCATTATTGATTAATAATCATAGTGGAATTAATGGCACATAGTCAAAATAGGATTCTGAATTAAGGCTACTGATGAACCAAACCAATTCAATGAATACATATGTAATATAGTAACTAGTGTTAGTTAAGTACTAACTAATATAGCTAGAATAACTTAGTACTAACTAGTATAAGCTAGGTAATAACTAGTAAAAGTCTAACATTGACTAATTGACCTTGTTAAGACCTAGAGAACCTAGTATAACAAAGTATTAACCTAGTTAGCCTAGTATTGACTATTATACCCTAGTATGGACCTAGAAGTGGCCTAAAAATATCAGTAGTGACTTAGCTAGTTTAGCTTATATTGTACTGGATTTCTCCCACTTATTATGGACTGGGAGTAGATGATGGGTATTTTTTGGAGCCTCAGGAGGAGCCGCTTCCCAAAGAGGAGACACTAGTAGTGACTTAGCAAGTTTAGCTTATATTGTACTGGATTTGTCTCCAGCTCTCGATACATTGAGTTATTATTATTTCTGAGATTTATATTTGATATTGAGATTGTTAGACTCATAGGCTTATTATGATTTGACATTGTATATTTAGACTTATCTTGTTATCTCATTGCATATCTTTATCGTGCCAAACATCTTCCTTATAGATTATTGTGATTGAGTATTAGTTTTATATTTATCTTGTCCTCTTTATGGAGTTGAGATAACATTGACATGTTATATATTATTGTCAGATGTAATAGATAGTATTATTGACCTAGATATCGTTCTACAACCGATGCTGCGGCGTAGGCTGGACATATCTATGACTCATATCTAATTTTTAGGTACAGATCATGACACATGGGCTGACCTATGTCGATCGGCTATGCGTCCCTCATCTATACCATAGAGGTATGTTGAAACGAAAGTGCTGGAGGGCAACAAGAGGTTTGCATAGATCACCAAGGAGGGATCTTGCAAAGATGGCATAATACTGGAGAAACATGCTCATTGTCTATTTAATGGGCGATCGACCGTTCTATAGCCAATTCAGAGCCTATGGTAATCGAGTTTGGCGTCCACGTGGGAGTATGGAGGTTTACTCTAGGGAGAATGAATTTTTATTTGTCAGATTCAGACTGTAGGAGGATTCATAATGTATTCTCAATGGGAGGCTATGGACGTTCGATGGACGACTTATTATTCTCAAAGAATGGTGGTAGAACACTAAATACGAGCGGGAAATTTTGTACACTATTCTGGTGTGGGTATGATTTTCCTATATTCCAACCCCATACTGGAGCGAGGCAATAATGATGAAGCTTGCCATCCTGATAGATATACCTATCAAGCTGGACGAGGCTACTGCTACCATGACAAGGATTATCTACGCTCGAGTGTTTGTTGAGATTAAGGCCACCACGCCTTTACCAAAGCACGTGGAGTTTACTTTACCAGATGGGAAGATTTTGGTTTAGGAATTAGAGTATGAATGTGTGTCCCCAGTTTGTAATAAATGCTTATGCTTGGCCACACGAGATGACTTTATTCTAGGCCAGCGGAAGTCCCACCCACGACAGAAGGACCCTCATCTTATGAGGATTCGGCTTGCACGGACTATACGGAGGGTGCTGCTGACCTGATGGAGTAGGAAGCTGATCTTATACCTATATGAGAGGGGGACGACCAACACTAGGCCCTCATTATAGCTGATTAAGTGTCTCGAAGGGAGGAAATAAACTGTAAGGAGAGGGGGGAAGGGTTGGAACTATCCCTAGCCAAAGCCGTGATCAGTATGGATAAGGGCAAACAACATATGAGTAGTTTGGGAAACATGGCACCGACGACAGACTTTGCTAAAGACGAAGAACATATTTCAGGAGTTACGTTCGAGGGAAGTTTGGTGCTATTCATAGGTCAGCACCCTATGGCTATGAGGCGACAGACGAAGATGGCTGAGCGACCTAGAGGAGGGAGCAGACAGGGTCACCCCACGCCTAGCCCAGCTGGGAAAATACACCAGTACACTCACCACCGAGAGGGTAAAGATGCTTAGGCAACAGGTAGCAACGCATTGGTAGAAGATACTTTATGCAAGGACAACCCCAAGTTGAGGCTATTAATCAGTTCAGAACATCCAAATGAGGACTTGAGTACAGGAAAGGAGATCAGATTTTGGACTGAGCTCACCAATGACCTTAGGATGAGTTTGGAGAAGGATATAGGTCAAGTCAACCAGACGATTTAGTATCTATCGTAACATGGAATACGCGGGTGTTTGCTCACTAGAAAGATGGCAGAAAATTAAATATGTAGCAAAGAAGACCCAGAGTTCTATATCTGTATTTCTAGAGACAAAAATCAAATGAGCCAAGATGCTTTTCAGAAGAACACCAAACTGTTGGCAACAGTGCAATAATTTGGAGATATGTGGGGTGGCCCAAATTTGGCTGATGCGGGATAGTAGAGCTTGGGCAGGTACTATTATTATGAATACTGATCAACTTATTGCTTGTCAGTTTCCAATGTAGGGGGTTTTTCCTTTATCTTTGGTGCTGTGTATGGCCATAACGACCATCGGCTACGTATGCCGTTATGGAAAAATATTATCAGGCTGAGCACTATTGTAGAAATCCAATACCGACTCCCACTATTGCCAGTGGGGGACTTCAATGCACTGCTATTCCGCCAAGAGAAAGCCAGAGGGTGCCAAGTTGCTGACTGTATCCTAACGAATTTTCAACAATGCTTAATGAAGGCAAGGTTAAAATCCTTGGAGTGTTCGGGCCATGTCTGGACCTGGAGTAGTCGTACAATCAGCCATCGTATCATCTGCCAACTGGACAGAGTGCTAGGCATTAGCCGATGGTTCGCTACCTACCCAATGAAAATGGCGGAGGATCTAGCTTCTTCATCAAGTAATTATTCACCTATATTGGTCTGTCTTGTGACTTCAAAAGCTGTCTGCGGTAAACCTTCTAGGTTTAATAACTCGTGGCAATAAAATCGGGTTATGGGGAGACTGTCAAGACCGTCCTATGGGTTTATGACTGAGGGAACATCTAGTTCCTCCATACGTACACCTTGAAGTATGTAAAGCGTGCACTACAATCGTGGAAGGTGTCCATGGCCCATGTGGATTAGGACCATGCCCGGGCTAGTCTGCAGGAAGTGCAGGACTTGTTGCGATAGTTCCCTCAGATTCGGTCACCGCCATCAAGGAGCGAGAATTACTGGATCAAGTACGGGTGGGACAACAACTGGAGGAGGTACACTTGGCCCAGGGTACAAAGTGTGCATGGTTAAAGGATGGTGACTGTTGTACCAAGTTCTTTTACGTCATCATTCAGACGCATCACCACCAAAATAATATCTGGAAAATTATTAATGCAGCAGGACTAGAGGCTACAACAGATCAAGATATCTAGGATGCGGTGCTAGAATTCTATAAATTTATATACAATCAGGAAGGCTACCTGGCAGAATTTCTAGCGGCTACCTGTAAGAGGAGAGTCACATCAGGAGGGAACCAGCAACTCCTCACTCCTGTTAGCATGGAGGAAGTAGAATCAGTTATGAAACATGCCGATCCCAATAAGACGCCAGGCCCAGATGGCTTTAATCGTAAGTTCTTTCTAGTTCATTGGAATGATCTTAAATTTGCAATTGTATATGTGGTGCAGGAGCTTTTCGATAATGGAAGACTACTGAAAGAGTTGAATCACACTTTTCTCACGTCAATCCCCAAGAAAGAGGGGGCGACGACGCTTGCTGATTACCGATCCATTGCGTGCTGCAACTATCTCTACAAAATTATTACCTCGGTAATGTGTTGGAGGATGGAGACTATTATGCAGGAGATGATTTTTTTCAAAGTAAGCTGCCTTTGTCAAAGGAAGATTGATTGCGAAAAATAGCCTGTTGGCACATGAAATGGTTAGAGGCTTTAACAAAATGGGTGGTAACAAGGCGTGACTGAAATGGTTTATGAATGTATATCGACCCCATCCTTCTCTATATTTATAAAGGGGCAACCCGTGGGCTACTTCTCCAGTAACAGAGGCTTGCGGAAGGGGAATTCTCACTCCCCGTATTTATTCATGGTGGTCATATAATATTTTACTTGCCTTATAGACCTTGCAGTAGAAAGAAGACGGATTATTCCGCTTTATAAAGATGTTGTCCCCACGGTGTCACATCTTATTTATACGAATAATTTATTGGTGTTTCTGGTCCCGTCTGTCAGGGGGCTTGACAACTTAGTGGCGCTTATGTAGGAGTTTGGAAGACACCAAGGACTCCAGGTGAACAAGAAGAAAATTAAGGTATACTTCAACAAGTACTGTCCAAATTAGATGGAAATATCTAACATTCTATAAATTGACAAAGGAAAACTCCCTGTTAAATACTTTGGTCTTCCATTGTCAATTAACTACAGACGTGCCCATGAATGCCAG
Source organism: Iris macrosiphon (assembly GCA_036927795.1). Classification (NCBI taxonomy): domain Eukaryota; kingdom Viridiplantae; phylum Streptophyta; class Magnoliopsida; order Asparagales; family Iridaceae; genus Iris; species Iris macrosiphon. The sequence goes on from JAYESA010000017.1 coordinate 102,682,356, forward strand.
AGCCTTGTGGAATAAGTATAGTGGAGCATTGAAGGATGCAAGCCTACTGCTTGTCCTTCAGAGGACGCAATGAGTTAGTTCGGTCGGTGATTACTGCTATAGCTTTCTTCTGGCTTCAGACCATCCTGCTCCCAACTGCGACAATGCACAAAGTAGAGAAAATGTGTGCTGACTTTGTCTGGAGAGGGGGTGTACATACCATTGAGTGGAACAAACTGTGCCGACCAAAAAATTAAGGAGGGGTGGGTCTGCGCTTATTGGAATCCCTTCGTAAAGTGTGTGAGAACTATTCATATTTGAAGCGGATACGTATTTTTGTGCTATTTATTGCATTATATTGGTTCTCGAGAAAGCTAAAAAAATTCTCAAAATTGAAACTTTACTACCTGACCGGTATACCGATGGTATACTATAGAATACTGATGGTATACTGCCTGACATATTTTTTTTACTTTTCGAGATATTTTTGAGAATTTATCTATAAATAGCCATTGATTTTTCTTTTCCCTTTCTCTCTCTTCTCTTCACCCTTTTTTTTCAAGCTTGGAGCTTGGTCTTGAGACTTAGAGTGTGATTTCTGAACTCCTTCATGGTGGTGGACTAGAAGGTTTAGACTGGGAGCTCGCTTTAGGCAAGTACACCTTGCCGATTTCGTGAACTTTTTTTTACTTTATATCATTTTACTTTTCTGGAGCTTTGGTTGATACTTTTTATCTTAGACTTGCTTACTATTATTTTTCATGTCATGATTTTTTATCCTTTTGATCATTTCAATTTTGATTTCTGATAGAATCTTCTTTCGTCCCTTTTTGGTAACTCGGTAGCGGATACGGTACCGGAGATGTGACCATGAGATTTAGTCCATATTGTGATAGTTTCTGAGAGTGCTAGACTTAGCAAGACTGCCCCTAGCATAATAGAAAATGATATAGCCTTATTCTATCCGGGTCAAAATATGGCTTTCAAATTAAGTTCCGAATTAGTAGATGCTGCCAAAGGAAGTGGCGATGCCATACGAAAAAAGGAAGAGACCCATAGAAATTCAACAGACCCACAATTTTCTTCTTTTTCTTCTTGTGGAATAACCGATATGAATGAATTTTTCATCATAAAAAACTAGCTATTGCCTCACCAACGAGCTAATCAGACGTGAGCCCCTCCTCGGACGAATTCCTCCTTTTGCTCCTCAACCTACGGGGTATTAGCAACCGTTTCCAGTTGTTGTTCCCCTCCCAAGGGCAGGTTCTTATGCGTTACTCACCCGTCCGCCACTGGAACACCATTTCCCGTCCGACTTGCATGTGTTAAGCATGCCGCCAGAGTTTATCCTGAGCCAGGATCAAACTCTCCATGAGATTCATAGTTGCATTACTTATAGCTTCCTTATTCGTAGACAAAGCAGATTCAAAATTTCTTTCATTCCAAGGCATAACTTGTACCCATGTGCTTCATATTAGCCTGGAGTTCGCTCGGAATTCTTTTTCGGCTAGGCCCTAAAAGGAGAAGGAAGGCTGGAATGCCAACATATGAGACTTACTGTTAGACTTGACTTCTTGTTAGACTTGGTTTTGATAATTTTTGTGGTTTAATTTGGGTTCCGAAAATTGGACTTGACTTTAACCATGTTTATCCTTGGAAACAGGTATACTACAGCATACTGACGATATATCGGTTTTGACCGACTTAGATTTCTAGATATTTTTCTATGAACCTTATCGGCATACCGATCGTATACTACAGTGTATGGCGGTATACCGATCCTTGCCGACATTGTTAACTGACTATAGGATATTTGTCTTGGCCGGCATACCAACGATATACTATAATATACCGACGATATACCAATTTATGAAACTTTATTTTCCAGAATATTTTTTGCCTGCTTGGAACGACATACTAATGGTATACTATAGTATACCGACAGTATACCAATTTCTTAGAATCCAGACTTGCTGTGTTTTTTCTATCTATGACCGGTATACCGATGGTGTACTGGACTGTACCGACGATATACCGATCGTGCTATTTCTTTAAAAATTCTTGGTTTTTCTTGATTATATTTTGATTCTTTTGTCTTTTGCTTGGACACGCGATGACTTGACCTGACTAGACATGAACTTACAAGGCTTAAGATGACTTGACTTGGCTTTACTCGGTTTCACCCGACTATACGTGATGACATGATTGACTGGACATGACTTGGCATAATTTTACATGGCTTCATCAGACATGGATTAACTTGGTTTCACTTGGCTTCACCTGGATGGAATTGACTTCACATGGTTGTACATGGCTTTACCTGGCTTCATACGGTTTCACATGGCTTGGTTGTTGTCGTGGCATGAGTCCATATGTATAATGTATATTAAAACTTGTTTATATTACTATTAGAACTTGTTTTGTTACATCATGTCTAGGATGGATTCTGCGGAATGCCACACCCGGGTTCATACAAGAAAAATTTAGAGTTTATTAACTAGAGATTCACTTAGTACATGACTGGGGATTTTTTTAGACTACATGCAGTCCTGGTTATTCGTATAGTTATCTTGTGGAGTATCTTGAGGAGTATTCGTGGCTGGTTTGAGCGTATGGATATCCCGGACAGACTGTAGTGGCATACGATCAGAAGGAACCCTAGTATCGCGTTGCATTATAATTGTTAGTAATTCAGATTATGATAACCCTAGTTAGTTAAAGTATCAAGCCATACATATATCATTTACCGTGATTGATGTATGAAGGTTAGTCTAGCCTTTATATGATCATACCTTTATTTTTTGTACTTGTTATTCTATTTTGCTTATCAGTTCAGGATATATCTTATTGCAGGTTTATAGTATTTCTTTTATTATCCTGAGATCATTACATTTAGTCTATACTTTCAGTAGTTGTATTGCTTGAGTTGTTGGTTTAAGTTCCTAGATAGGCTTCCTTTGTGGTACTTGCTATTTGGGGTCTGACTCCACTGGTTTTGCATGGCCAGATCCAGTAGCAGCACCAGAGGATCTTCCATACCTTCTTGAGGATGGTGACCACCAAGAGCACCAGACCACTTGAGTGGATTTTTTTACTTTTCCACTCTGATGTACATTATACTTTTGTTGGCGTTTAGCCACCAAGTACATGTTTAGCTCATATATTGGTTTGATCAGTTAGCCTACGGACAATAGCATGATTGATATATTCTAGGGTTGATCATGTATAACTTAGATTCTGGCTAGTTTATTCATTTTGTGTTCACTAGCTTCATGATCATCTGTATATTATAGTTTGGGACACTTTATATTATAGTTTAGCTAATCTTAAATCTTGTTATTATTCCTGTTGTTCTTGTGATTGAGATACTAGGGTTTGTTGGGCCTAGACTTGACTTTTGGTTTATAGTAGTGACCCATCATGTCTTATAGCTTTACCGTATATGCGGAGTACAGGTATGCTCTAAGTATACCTAGCTGGCATTGTCAGTCCCGCTCTCCAGTAATCTGGTTTTGGGGCATAACATGGTTTTAGTGGTGGCCCATACATGTCTGGATTTTACAGATATATGGGGGTTGTTACTATTGCTATGTCTCAATCCTAAACTGTTTCCCTTGATCCTTAGTCATTTTTCTCCATCCCTGATTCTTGATCTGATATCTACTTATTCATTGATCTATCATGTTCTTCGATTGACTCTTGTGTCCTTAACTTTCTGGGGCACTGTTCCTGTTACTATTGGCCAGATGGATCGAGTGTAGCTCGAGGAGGGACAATATTCGGGAGCACAGCGTATTCCTGGAGATCGGTTTCAGCATTCATAGGCAGAGTCTAGAGTAGATTCGGAGGCAGATCGACCGACAGTACCAGACAGCACCGGTGCACCTAGTTCAGCCCGAGCAGCTAGAGGGTGTTGTCCAAGCCTTGATGGATGTCATTCGAGGTTTTATGATGACCCAACAGCACCAGAGTAACGTACTCACTCAGTCGATCTAGACAGCGTTGGAGTGAGGTGGTTCTCAGATTCATAATTCTTCGACCATCTTCAGGCGTCTCAGTCCTCCGTACTTCTATGGCACAAAGGACACGATTTTGTCTAATGCTTGGTTGCAGGACACTGAGACCATCTTCGAGGCAGCAGGGACTCCGACTAGAGAGCATGTAGAAGTAGTGAGGCTACAATTGTTGGACTTGGCTCGTGACTAGTGGGAAGCGCAGGAGGGTTCTCTCACAGTACCGATTCCATGGGCGGTTTTTAGTGAGAGGTTCCAGGTGACGTATTTTGATGCAGTGGTGTGCTATGAGCTTCAACAGAGGTTTAACAACCTCAGGTCGGAGGGTAGGACCGTTGAAGGTTATGTGACAGAGTTTGTGAGGCTTAATCAGTTTGCTCCCACTTTGGTAGCGACCGAGTTAGATAGGGCGATGAGGTTCCAATAGGGACTCCATTTAGTGATTATCTTGGCAGTAGAGCAGCATGAGTTTCAGACCTTTGATGCGATAATACAGGCAACCAGGAGGTATGAGTACACATCGTAGAGGATTATAGATCGAGTTAGGAGCCAAAAGAGGCCCAACATTTCTGAAGGATCAACATTCCAGTCATCAACCCCAGCTCCAGTAGTTCAAGCCCTAACAATTAGATCCTCGAGGAGGACAAAATCATCTTTGTAGTCTTCCCAGACACGCCCTTAGCAGAGGCAGTCTTCATCATCTTCTTCTTCTTCTTCCTGTAGTTATTTCTATTGTGAGAAACCTGGACATATAGTATCAGAGTGCCGTAGGGTACATTGATTATGCTTGGTTTATAGGGCATCAGACCACATGGTCGGAGAATGTCCTAGGAGGAACCAGACTAGATCATCATCAGCCCAGTTAGCAGTTCGGCCAACAATGCCACAGTACAGGGCACCAACACCAGTACAACAACAGCAGATTTAGAGGCCTTTGCCTCCACAGGCTTTGGCATTCCAGCAGAGGCCTCAGCAGTATGTGCAGGTCCAGGCATAGGCGAGACTGAGAGGTTAGCAGTAGAGGGGACCAGTATCGAGAGGTCAGGGTCGAGCCTTCTTACTATCGATGAAGGAGGCTTTGGCAGCAAAAAAGGTGGTAGCAGGTACTATTCTCGTCCACTTTTATTCAGCTTCAGCTTTATTCAATTTTGGTGCATCGTATTCATTTATATCTGCATGCTTTATGACACGAGTTGGATTGGAGTCCGAGTCCTCACCTGCAAGGTTGAATATACTTACTGGTAATGATCTCATAGGAGTAGATAGAGTATATCCTTCGTATAGAGTTATAGTGTGCGGGAGAGAGTTTTTTGTGAGGTTGATTGAGTTTTCTATGGACGATTATGATGTCGTCCTTGGGATAAATTGGTTAAGTACGAGACACACGATGATAGATTGCCATAGTAGCAAGTTCATCTTTCGTATACCTGATGGGGAAGAGTTCTAATTCTTGAGAGGTACAGTAGAGTCACCGGTGGTGACATTGATGATGGCGGAGGCCGAGAAGGCATAGTTTTCTAGGGTAGTTTATGAGTTTCCTGATGTATTTCTCGACGACCTACCAGGTATACCACCAGTTAGAAATATGGAGTTCTACATTAATTTGATCCCGGGAGTAGAGCCAGTTTTGGAGAGAGTTTATAGGATGTCACCATCTGAGTTAGAGATCTTGTACCAGATGATTGAGGATTTGAGAGCCAGGGGATTCATTAAACCTAGTGCATCACCTTGGGGAGCCACGTTTCTTGTTAAAAAGAAGGATGGTTTATCGCGTTTAGTTATTGATTATAGAGCACTAAATACGGTAATCATTAAGAACAAGTATCCCTTGTCCAGGATAGATGACTTGTTTGATCAGCTCAGTAGACAGCTATATTTTCTAAGATCAATTTGTAGTCCGGGTATCATCAAATTAGAGTCAGAGAGAAAGACATACCCAAGACGACATTCAGATCTAGATATGGTCATTGGGAGTTCCTAGTTATGCCATTTGGAGTGTTCAATGCACTAGTTATATTTATGTCTCTCATGAATAACATCTTTATGCCTTAACTAGACCAGTTTGTAATAGTGTTTATTAATGATATCTTGGTCTATAGTCAGAGTGAGGAAGAGCATGAGCAATATCTTCGTGTAGTTCTTCAGATTCTTCGAGAGCAGCAGCTGTACGCGAAGTTCAGCAAGTGTGAGTTCTGGCTTACTCATATCTCATTCTTGGGACATATCATTTCTGGTGGAGGAGTCGAGATAGATCCCAAGAAGGTGGAGGCTATTAAGAATTGGCCAGTACCCCGTACAGCTTCAGATGTGAGCAGTTTCCTAGGTCTAGCAGGCTACTATAGGCGATTTGTTGTAGATATTTCTAGGATCTTCGCACACTTGACACGACTGACGTGTAAGGATGTGCGCTTTAATTGGTCAGATGCTTGTCAGACTTCTTTCGAAAAGCTCAAGCGAAGTTTGATTTTGGCTCATATTCTGACCTATTCAATGGGACAAGGTGGGTTCTCAGTATATTGTGATGCTTCAGGAGTGTAACTAGGTTGTGTCCTTATACAGCATGGCAGAGTGACAGCTTATGCGTCTCGGCAGCTTCAAGACTAAGAGAAGAGTTATCCGACGCATGATCTTGAGTTGGCAGCAGTAATGTTTGCACTTAAGCCTTAGAGGTATCACTAACACATTTCTCGATGAGGATATTTTGGTCATTTAGTATAATTATTATTTAGTAATTAATATTTATTTATATTGTGCTATTTATTTATTTATTTATAGTTAGTGGGCTAGCCAATGTTATTTGGACTTGTCTTAGTAGAATCATTAGTTAGTCATGATAATATTTTGACCCCAACATAAGACCAAGCCCATTATACCCTCTTCCTTAGTTAATTAAGGAGATTAGTTTAATTTGTATTAGTTTAGAGCCTTTCCAATATAGCTCTTCTTAATTATCACTCATAACTAACTAGTTGAGGTACTTTAGATATTTGTTGTTGCTTGGAGAAGAAGAAAGAGGGACCCGGCCATATGAGGCATTTCCATTCTCTCTCCTCTTTATTAGTTCATTCCAATTAGATCCACAATTGTGTTCTTCCCCAAATTGACTCATCCCTCCCCAAATTTAATCTAATTCACACCCATTTTATCCCAATTTTATCATCAAAGAAGTATTGGAGCTTGGATTATAAGATCACTTAAATAAAGAGGAATTGGCAAGGAGATCGTGTCCTAATTATGTCCATTAAGTATTTTATTGGAAATCTATCTCCTAATAGATAAATTCTGAATCCAACCCTTAAATTAGACTCTAATTCATACATTTAACCATTATGAATTATCCCTTGGGTTAGGGCTACACATAGGATCAATAATTAGGCCCATATAACTTGTATTATTAAAGTTACATGGTGATTTTTGTTCAATTAGGGGGAATTACAAGATTGATACATGAATTATGTGTCATAAGACCAATTAGATCTAATTAGACTTAGATCAGGTTTGTGGGACTAGGTACATATCCATAATTGGAAAATAGTAGGCCGTATCATGGTGATTTGTGATACGGTATAATACGTGGCTCATTTTTGGGGAAATTGGGTAAATGCTTTTCAATTCTATTTTAACAAGTTGTATTAGTTAGGAATTGGTGTATTTGATGTATATGATTGTTTATTATGGAGAATGGTGAGTTTTGGCATTCCATTTGGATGTGTATCTTGAGTATCCTAGTGTTACACTGTAGGTGTTTGGTGAAATGACCATTTAGTGTGGATTTGTGCATACCCAATATCATTGTGTGTGTGTGTGTGTGTGTGTGTGTGTGTGTGTGTGTGTGTGTGTGTGTATATATATATATATAGTATGTATAACTATAATTTTATATATTTTTTATTGTGGTTATGGATGTAGAAGAGGGAGGTGTGTGTACTACATAGTGTGTACTATGTGTGTGTGTATGTGTGTGTGTGTGTGTGTATTGATTGGGAGGGATCAAGTGAACTAATGTTAGAGGTGTAGTGGTTTGTGAGCATGGGGTATCTTTATGAATGTACCCAGGGGGGTCGGGTACTGCAGTGAAGAGGGGGAGTAGTATTAGTTGATACTGATACAAGGTCAAGAGTTGGGGGAACTTGGGTAATGGATATCTATCAATTGTAGTTGCAACTTGTGCAATCTGCACTGGTTGACAGCAAGAGTAAATGAGGGGAATACTAATGATATGCAGTCAAGTGAACCAATGTTTAGGTAAGTTGGAGTGTGTGAGTATTATGAGTTGGAGTGTGTGAGTATTGTGAAACTATGGGGGTTACCTGACTGCAACATCAGTACCTTATTGCTAAAGTAGATACAGTCGAGTTGGGGGTTGATTGTTGACTAGCAATGGATGTGGGGCTCAGGTAATTGAGGATTTGAGATAGGAGCAGCATTCGTTACACCAATGAGATGGGGTATTGCACTAAGAGATGTGTACACATCTGAGTGTTAGTTTAATATAGGAATCATTGAGAAGGAATTTGGATGTGAGTGTATCAGACATTAGTGAGGGGGGAGAGTGCGTATCACTTGGATTCAAGGTGACTTAGACTGCACATTTGCAGTATATCATGCTCAAGTGAGTGTGTGTTGACTGTTAACATGGTGTCATCTTGGGTAGTTGCCAGTTGGTGTATTAACAAGTATTTTGATACCTGGAGCAACTTGAGTGCAGGGGGTTTAGGGCTTCTGCACTGAACAACAAGTGAGGGTCACAGCTGTGCAGTGATTGCAGTCCAACAAGGGGTAGGCAGAGGTGTTAATAGTTAGTAGTATTGATATCTGTTGAGATTTTAGTTAGTGTGATTAGTGTATCAATTAGTATATATTAGAGTAGGTAAGTTAGTGTAAGAGATGAGTTAGTAGTTAGCTAAGCTAGTATAGTATAAGTAACAGTGAAGTTGAGGTATCAGTTAATTAGTTAGTATATGGTGCTAAGTATAGAGAGGCATTTATAATACCAAGTTATACTAGTTAGTATAGGTATTAGCTAAGGTATCACCTATACTCTAAGGTAATGATATAGTATAGCTAGTATAAACTAGTGTTAGCTAGTTAGTGGCCAATATAGACTAATTAACTTAGTATGGACCTAATTTAGCTAGAAATAGCCTAGAAAAGCATATTTTACTGTATTTAGCTCATTTGTCAATTTATTACACTAATTTGACATGCCATTCATATTTAGGTGTGTGTGACTCCAGCTCGGATACCAAGATATACCATTTTCTCAGGACCACAAGCGAGTACATTCTCTGATAGTTTCCTTATTGATAGCATCTATGTTTTATGTATTTATTATTGATATATTTGATCCTTGATGGTTTCACAGATTGGTATACGTGGATCTTGGTCATGAGATGTTATTGTCGTGGTTATTTAGTGATCGCCGTATCGTACTTCGTAATTACTCAATGATTACCGTGATATCTTAGTGATTATATAGACCATGATCACAGTGCATGATATTATAGACCGTGCAGTATGATATACGTGTTATAGCGTGTGGTAATTTGGATCCGTGTACTAGTCAGAGTTTTAAGAAGTATTAGTAAATATGTTATTATACCTTATAGCCCGTGATTTAGTATAGCCCGTGATAGTTAGCAGATCATGTCACTCATGTGTGATCATGCTAGATCACCTTTTATATATAGCCTGTGTTAGGCCCAAGCCGATCACATTATCTTATTAATATTTTAAGGCACACATATATATATTTTTTCCTCTATTCTAGTTCATTACATTATTGATCCTCACCATATTGTTCTCAGTTCTTTCCATTATTTATCATGATGCTCTTTCTTGTGATACATGCTTGTTCAGTTACTGCCATCATTTATGTTCATTGCTATTACTGTTTTATAGTTTCTGTCAATTATTGAAACTGTTATTTGGGTTGTACTTTGCTCTAATTCTGACTGGATAATTTTTTTAGATGATTCATTAGAGGACTGCTGTCCTACGCACTACGGGCCACAAGATGGTGAGCCAGTTGAGTTAGCACCCGTAGTTGATGAGGCATAGTTAGTTTATTCATGAGATTATATATGTCAGTTAGACTTTGGCTTTGTATTATTATTTGATGTCTTGGCTTGAGATTATACTTGGACTTGTGATGTATTTGTGACTTATATTCCTTCTTTCTATTCCATATCGTGCCTTATCATCCTCTAGTTTGATATTATGATTGAGTATTGTTTACCATTACCATATTATCATATTGTCCTCCATTTAGAGTTACGATAGCATGACAGGTACCTTATATATATTGTGATATGTATAGATAGTATTGTTGACCTAGACAGTGTTCTACCGTTGATGTTACACCGTAGGCTGGATGTACCCACGTACTCGTGTCCTTACACCGGGTGCGGGTCATGGCACATTTTTGTGGTGGCCTATGGTGGTCTTCTGCTAATAGTACTCAGACTTAGAGTATTACTATAAGCCTGCTATAGGATATAGGATGAGAGGATGCTCAATCACTACTAGAAAACATTTTTTATCTATTGAAATTGCTATCTTTATCATTCAGAATAATTATTTCTTTGTAATATTATTGTCATTCCTTGATGTTATTGTATCTTGTGCAATAATGATTTTTTGTTGAATCTGTCTTCAGGATGCTTCTGAACACTCGATCGTAGCGCTCTGGAGTAGTTTCGGCGAGGTCCGTTATTTTGTCATCTTAGAGAGAGCCAGCAGTGACTGTTTTGTCTTCTTCTGCTTAGAGGATTGCTTCACTAGTCCAGGTGGACATTTCTGCAGCAGCTTTTGGGGGTACTCTACCACCAGTTCCAAGGAGTTCCATCAGTCACGGAGGATCTTCCACCACCATAACCCATGCTAGCAGACATGATACAATGTTTGCTATATTCCAGGAGATGATGGTGGAGCAGCAGAGATAGACGGATGCTCTATGTCAGGGCATCAAGAGTGCTCACCAGCTAGTATAAGCTATTATGGAGAAGGTAGCACTTGTTCAGCCACAGATCGTACTGCTTTATCCCATACCATACCAGCCGAGGTCGGGTACCATCATTGACTTTAAGAGGATGGGACCCAAGGACTTCAAGGGCGTCGAGGGAATATTGTCATGCCCCGATCCCGCTAGGGTCAATCGTCCTCACCTGTATCCTTTACAGGACCGATCGTCCTTGCTTGGGCTTGATGCCGTGCGAGCCTGGAGTTGCACTCGCACAAGGCAAGAATGTGCAGGGATAGGAACCCATTTAAAACACAAGTTAGAAAATACATTCACAAATAGTTGAACACTTGGTATAGGAAGAAAAATATGCTTTCATTGATAATTCAGATTAATTTACATAGAGTTTATATTTGATGCGCCTCTCGGCTACTTGGTTTGCATTACAAAAGAAAAACTTAAAAGGTAGGGCACGCTCCATCAGATAAGCATTGTCGTCCTTACATTATGCACTTATATAGATTGAAAATCTATGCCTCCAAAATGAACTGGGTTCAACTATACTTCAAAATATAAGATCTTCTAATGCCTTCTCGTCTATGCACTAGCGTTGCACACTCTGAGTGCCTGAAATAATTGCTCACATCGTGGGTCTGTACTCAGCTGTACTGGTGAGTGGGACAAACCCACTTGCCCAAATCAACACTTGCTTATTAGGGGCGAGCATGCATTAAAATGATCTTGCTATAGAGAACTAAGTGAATTCAGTTCATATCAGTTGCATTATTTTAGAGAAACAAAAATAATTTTGAACCCATAAAGCACATCGGTTGCTTACTCAACCGATGCATATCTTCCCTGCAACGAAACACAAGTATACTTACCATCTGCACAAGAAAATAGATTAACATGTGTTCTAGTTATATGTGCTCATTGGTGTGATCGACAACATGGGGACTTATCCAAGGCATTGCGGCACGCCCTGTCAGCCCGAGTAGCAAGTCCAGCTGAAGGTCCTACAATGCATCACGACTAGCATGATCAAATATTTTCACCCGGGTCAATACGATTTCATTACCCCAGAATACTATTTCGAGGAAATGCCAAATCTTGTGCCCAAGTTGTCCCAGACCATGCAAATGCGTGAACAGTTCAACTATCATACAATGCATGAGATAAAACAGAAGAAGTAAAGCAGCAATATATATACTTATGCAACAGTTCATATATTTTTCAAAGTCGTGTTCCGATTTTGGTATCCCGTGGGTCCAAATTCTCCGAGGCACCAGGTCGCAACCAAACATCAATTGTTGCTTTTATATTGGAGCTCGTGTTTATATCGTGTTCATGAATACAAGTTATTCTATAATTTCCATGTTCCTTTCTTAGTGGCTGGCATACATTGTGGCTAAGGATTTCTTAGGCGTTCAGCCGGACATCATCGATTGAATGTTTGAAACATTAGAGATATGAGCATGAAGAAGTAGGAAAGAAGGGTCAGAACCACTCACCGATAAGGAAAGTGCGTAAAGAAGGAGTCCCGCCTAACGACAATCAAACGTCAGTTATGCGAACCTGCAATAGCATGAGAAGCATGTTAGAATCCTTTGCCTATCCTTCCTTCCAAACTCCCCAAGAATCAAAGCTCCAAGCAAGAAACCAATAGCGAAAATGAAGCAAATCGAAAGCAACACCAAAACAAAATCCTAAAGCGACATCAAGCGCACCAAGCAATAAAGCATGAAAACTATTAGACTCTTTTCAATAGAGGCCTATCCTTGAGTTAGAAAGGATCATCGCATTTCGTCCATGGAAAAAGGATGACAAAGATTCTAAATACCAAACTATGACTCAGACGGACTAGCCACAAGCCCAATTATATAGTGCGTATCCCGGTCGGATCGGGATTTAAGACATTACATAATATACCACTAAGAAAAAGTTTCGTCCCGAAACATAAGAATAAGGTCCTACCTCCGACTGAATGAACAATGAAGGATACTTCTCGTTTATCTCTGACTCCATCTCCCAAGTTGATTCCTCAACTGAATAGTTCTGCCATGACACGCGAACCAATGATCTTTTATGGTTCCGTAACACCTTCTCTTTAGGATCCAAAATTTGTACAGGCTCCTCTGAGTAAGATAAGTCCGTGCGTAGTTCCAATTGTTCAAAGCTAACCACATGACTCGGATCATGCACATACTTCTGAAATAGAGAGACATGGAAGACATCGTGCACTTCAGCCAGGGCGGGGGGTAGTGCAATCCGATATGCCACAGCTACCACTCGCTCAAGTATTTCAAAGAGGACAACAAATCTGGTACTTAATTTTCCCTTAATACCGAAGTGCATCACTCCATGCATTGGTGTCACTTTCAAGAAGAAGTGATCCCCGACCATACACTCCAAAGGTCTACGATGAGCATCAGCATAGCTCTTTTGTCAGCTCTGCACAGTACAGAGTCTTTCTCGAATCAAATAGACTTTCTCAATGGCCTGCTCCACCTGCTCTGGCCCGAATACCTGTCGCTCGTTGACTTCGTCCCAACAGATTAGAGATCAACACTTTCGTCCATAGAGCGCTTCATATGGTGCCATCTGGATGCTCGATTGGTAACTTTTGTTGTACGCGAACTCCGCCAATGGAAGGTGCGTGTCCCAACTAGTCTTTAGATCAATCGCACACAGTCGCAACATATCCTCAAGTATTTAATTCGTTCTTTTCGTCTGGCAGTCAGTCTGGGGGTGATATGCGGTACTAAACTTTACCTTGGTGCCCAAAGCAGACCGTAGACTAGTCCAAAAATAAGATAAGAAACGTCGTCACGGTCTGAGATGATTGAGGCAGGTACTCTGTGTAGTCGGATAATCTCGTCAATGTAAATCTGTGCTAACCGATCGACGCTCCATGTAACTCTGATAGGGAGGAAGTGGGCAGATTTGGTCAAACGATCAATTATGACCCAAATCGTATTATGCCCCCATGGCATATTTGGAAAGCCAATGATAAAATCCATAGCGATGTTGTCCCATTTCCACTCGGGAATAGCGAGGTTCTGCAGCTCCCCGCCGGGCCTCTGATGTTCAGCTTTCACCTATTGACATGCCATACACTGTGACACAAAGGTCGCCAAATCCCATTTCATACCGTGCCACCAGAAGGTCCTTTGCTAATCCTTGTACATCTTCATGCTCCCCGGATGTAAGGAATAATTCGCATAGCGTGCCTCTGTCAAGCTTTCCTTTTAGAGTACTGGATCGCTAGGAACGCATAATTTTCCTTTTATCTGTAAGGTCCCATCTTTGCCTTCCACGAAGCTAGACATCTTTCCGATCGAGATTAGCCTACGCACCTTCGTTAGGAACTGATCATCTCTCTGAGCAGACTTGATTCTATCACGCAAACTCAGCTCAAGATGGAGTGGGGCTAGCTGCATTCCTCGATGCCAAACTCGAAACTCGATACCCATCGCCTCTAGATCCTGAAGAAAACTGTTGTTTATGGATAGCAAGCCCATGTGATTTTGACTCAGAGCATCAGCAATAACATTTCTCTTGCCCGGCGTATATACGATCGTCATGTCGTAGTCCTTTATTAGTTTTAGCCAGCGCCACTGTCGGAGGTTCAGTTCCCGTTGGGTGAATAGGTACTTGAGGCTTTTATGGTCTGTGTAGATTTTGCAAGCAACACCATATAGATAATGCTGCCACAACTTCAGTGCAAATATAATTACCGTCAGTTCCAAGTCATGTGTTGGGTAGTTTTCTCGTGTGGCTTCAATTATCTCGAGGCGTACGATATCACTTTGTCCCTCTGCATGATAACACACCCTAAGTCGAGTCCCGAAGCATCACTGTATTTCTGAAACTCATCTACTCCATCCAGAAGTGCAAGTATTAGAGCTGAAATAAGTCGTTACTTTAGTTCCTGAAAGCTAGCTTTGCAGTCGTCACTCTACTTGAATACAATCCCTTTCTAAGTAAGGCGAGTCAAAGGCAAGGCCAATTTAGAAAAATCTTTCACGAACCTACGGTAGTATCCCGCTAGGCCCAGAAAGCTACAAACAACACTGGCTGACGTAGGCTGCTTTCAATCTACCACCGCTTCTATCTTCTTTGGGTCTACGGTAATGCCTTCTGCCGAGATGACATGTCCAAGGAATGCTACACTGTTCAACCAGAACTCACACTTGCTGAGATTTGCGAACAACCGATGCTCCCGTAACGTCTGCAGCACGATCTTCAAGTGTTCCTTGTATTCTGCCTCATTCTTGGAATAGATTAGTATGTCGTCAATAAACACGACCACATACTTGTCCAAAAATGACTGGAATACGCGGTTCATTAAATCTATAAAAGTTACTGGGACGTTCATAAAGTCGAACGACATTACAAAAAATTCATAGTGCCCATATCGGGTTCAGAATGCTGACTTTGGGACATCACAAGAAATTTATAGTGTCCGACCTGAGATCAATTTTAGAGAATACTGTTACGCCTTGTAGTTGATCAAACAAGTCATCTATCCTTGGTAATGGGTACTTGTTCCGCACGGTAGCCTTATTCAGTTCTCGATAGTCTATGCACAGCCGCATAGATCCGTCCTTCTTCTTTACGAATAGTATAGGAGCTCCCTATGGAGAAATGCTTAGAGGAATATATCCTCGGTTCAACAGATCTTGCAACTGCACCTTCAGTTCCTTTAGCTCTACTAGGGCCATTCGATAGGGTGCCTTCGATATCGGTCGCGTATCCGTAAATGTTTCAATGGAGAATTCAATCTCTCGATCAGAAGGTATTCTAGGCAGCTCATCCGGGAACACGTCAGAGAAATCTGCTATGACATCATCTTGAGCTTTATCAGCATCTTCCTGCCGGGTGTCTCAAATAGAGACTAAGTACCCTTCACAGCCCGAATACAACATATGCCTAGCCAAAATTGCTGATATCACCATTGCCGTCTTCGGTTCAGCGCTGCACAAATAGTAGAAGTCTGCCTCACCGGGTAGACGAAATATGACTCGCTTTTTCGTGCACTCAATTATTTCATGGCAAACACCCAACCATTCCATTCCGAGAATAATATTATATTCCTTAATGTCTAGAATAATGACATCTAAGGAAAACTTTTTGCCTCCGATACAAATATAGCCGTCCCTACAGATCGCACTGGCGGGCATGTTGACTCCCGAAGGGGTACTCACGCAAAGGTTCATATTTAATGGAGTAGAAGCTAATTTATTCTCAATAATAAAATCAATAGATATGAAAATATGCATAGCACTTGCATCGAATAAGACTCTAGCAGGCAAATCATTAAAAAGTAAGGTACCTGTCACAACAATGTCGGAGGAAGATGCCTCATCCCGAGTCAATGCATAGACTCGGCCTTGGGCACCCTGGCGTTGTGGGTTCATTGGTACAACATTGGCGCCATGTTCTGGAGGTCCCTTGTTCTGGTTTGACCGTGGTCTAACGATCGGCCTGGGGTCTAGACAGTCGAATGCTTTATGGTCCAAACAACCATATTTGAAACATCCTACGACTCGACACTCAGTCACCTGATGTCCTATTTTGTCGCACCTATAGCAATATAGTCCCTGTGGCGGACCCCTGTGCTTGAATGTATGCGGATGCTTTGATGCTCCAGACCCTCCTGTTTCATGAGGCCGCTTGTTAAAATTGGTACGTGTAGTCTATACATTGGTCTTTTGTGAATTGCGACCAAAGATCCGTTCGCTATTAAGGGCAGCTTCATAACATTTTTGGTAGGTCTGACACTTTTGATTTATGACATCCCTACGCAGGTTGTCATTCAAACCCTTTTAAAAATGGTAGCACCACACCTCCTGGTTAGGCAAGAAGTATCCGATAAACTTGGCGAGTCTAGGGAACACTGAATCATAGTCATCAATATACATACTTCCTTATACCAGATTGCTGAAGTCGTCTTCCTTTTGTTGTCGCACGACCCTTGGATATATTATTCAATGAAGGCAGATTTGAACATCTGCTAGGTGATCTTGTAGTTGGGATTGGCATCATAAATCCCTTGCTTGGTGGATTTCCACCAATCATGCCCCCGTAGTTCCAGTTGCACCGATGCACAAGCCACTCGTTTGGACCCTTTAATGCCAACCAGGTCGAAAAGTCCTTTGAGTTTTGTAATCTATCCCATCACCATATCCGATTATGCTAGCCCATTGAACGTTGGTGGGTGCATCTTAGTGAACTCAGCAGCTCTGCGGGTATTCTTAGCCGGAGGCTGCATTTTCTCTGATTCATCTTCTACCGCCATAGCTGGTGGTGCGACAGACATCACCGTGGCTCCGCCGTTGCTGGGCACCAAAGATGCGATCAGTTGTATAATGGTATCCATCTGCTTCTGTTGAGCAGTGAACTGTGCCTGAATCTATACTTGTTAAGTGGTAGCTTACTATTGCTGTACCTCCATTAGGTGCATGAGTCTCTCAGTCATATTGATTGAACCCGCCCCTCCGGATTCTCCAGGACTTGTCGGATCGCTCTGGATAGGTTGAGCACTACTTGCAGCTGTAGTGCTTTTCTTTTCCATTGTTACAAATAAGAGTAGCTTGTTAACACTCCAAAAATGATAAATTTTTATTTTTATTTTTATCTATGGGCTCATTGTATAGGTCGATTTATCTCATGCAGCGGACGCCGAATATAATTCAATAGAGAGACACATCAAACTTCTAGAATATCTTTTTAAAAACCCAAGGAAGTGAAGCCGTGCTCTAATACAAATATATCATGCCCCGATCATGCTAGGGTCAATCGTCCTCGCCTAGATCCTTTACGGGACCGATCGTCCTCCCTTGGGCGTGATGCCGTACGAGCCTGGAGGTGCGCTCGCACAAGGCAAGAACGCGCAGTGATACAAACCCATTTGAAACCCAAGTTAGAAAATACATTCACAGATAGTTGAACACAAGGTATAGGAAGAAAATATGCTTTTCATTGATAATTCAGAGTAATTTACATAGAGTTTATATTTGATGCGCCTCTCGACTACTTGGTTTGCATTACAAAAGAAAACTCAAAAGGTAGGGCATGGTCCATCAGATAAGCCTTATCGTCCGTACATTATGCCCTTGTATAGATTAAAAATTTATGCCTCCAAAATAAACTGGCTTCAACTATACTTCAAAATATTAGAGTTTCTAACGCCTTCTCGTCTATCTACTAGCGTTGCACACTCTGAGTGCCTGAAATAATTGCCCACAACGTGGGTTAGTACTCAGTTGTACTGGTGAGCGGGACAAACCCACTCGCCTATATCAACACTTGCTTATTAGGGGCGAGCATGCATTAAAATGATATTGCTATAGGGAACTAAGTGAATTCACTTCAAATCAGTTGCATGATTTTAGTGAAACGAAAATTACATTGAACCTATAAAGCACATCAGTTGCTTACTCAACCGATGCACGCCTTCCTTGCAACAAAACACAAGTATACTTACCATCTACACAAAACAATAGATTAATATGTATTCTAGTTATATGTAGTCATTGGTGTGATCGACACCATGGGGGCTTATCCAAGGCATTGCGGCGCACCCTGTCAGCCCGGGTAGCAAGCCCTGCTAAAGGTCCCATAATGCATCGCGACTAGCACGATCAAATATTTTCTTCCGGATCGATACGGTTCCAGTTCCCCGAAATACTATTTTAAAGAAATGCCAAACCTTGTGCACAAGTTATCCCAGACAACGCAAATGTGTGAATAATTCAACTATTATACAATGCATGAGATAAAACAGAAGAAGTAAAGCAATAATATATATATATATATATATATATATATATATATATATATATATATATATATATATATATATATATATATATATATATATATATATATATACTTATGCAATAGTTTATATATTTCTCAAAGTCGTGTTCCAATTTTGATATCCCGTGGGTCCAAACTCTCCGAGGCACCAGGCCGCAACCAATAATCAATTGTCGCTTGTATATTGGAGCTCGTATTTATATCGTGTTCATGAATACAAGTTAGTTTATAATTTGCATGTTCCTTTCTTAGTGGCTGGCATGCATTGTGGTTAAGGATTTCTTAGACGTTCAGCCGGGCATCATCGATTGAACGTTTGAAACATTAGAGATGTGGGCATGAAGAAGTAGGAAAGAAGGGTCCGAACCACTCACCGATAAGAAAAGTACGTAAAGAAGGAGTCGCACCTAGCGACGATCAAACGTCAGTTACGCGGACCTGCAATAGCACGAGCAGTAGGTTAGAATCCTTTGCCTATCCTTTCTTCCGAACTCCCTAAGAATCAAAGCTCCAACCGAGAAAGCCAACAACAAAAACCAAGCAAATCGAAAGCAACACCAAAACAAAATCCTAAAGTAACATCAAGAACACCAAGCAACAAAGAACAAAAACTATTGGACTTATTTCAATAGAGGCCTATCCATGAGTTGGAAATGATCATCACGTTTTGTTCGTGGTAAGAGAATGCCGAAGATTCTAAACACCAAACTATGACTCAGACAGACTAGCCACAAGTCCAATTATATAGTGCGTATCCCGGTCAGATTAGGATTTGAGGCACTACAAATATTATACGCGGATGATTGGATCAAGGATGTTGAGAAAGCCCTGAGGCTAGCACAGATCCTGGAGGGCTTACAGGTGAAGGCAACGGGGAGCCAGATGTTCGATATTGTGTTGACATGGTTCCGCATGGACCCGAGGATCGCTGTACCATGACTGACTTAGGAATCTTTCAAAGAGATTTTCAAGGAGAAGTTCTTTCCAGATGTGGCTACGAGTGCCCTATAGAGCCAATTCCTAGATATCCTCCAAGGAAACATGACAATGGATAAGTATGTAGCAGAGTTATACAGACTAGGCAGATATGTAGAGGGATATAATCCTCTAGGAAAGACCCAAAAGTTTCAGAAGGATTTGATCAGGGAGATCAAATCTGTTACTATAGGACACCACATGACAATATTTGAGGATATCCTGATGGACGAACAGAGAGAAGAGAATAACTTGGAGTTAAAATCCAAGAGGATGCCAGATATGTGAAAAGAAGATGGTAGTAGTGCGGGTCCAGCCAAATGACTCAACTTCCAGCAATAGAGGACCTTCTAGCAACAGAGACAACAATTTCATGCACCATTCTGAGCACCGACACAACATGCATACCAGGCCCCGAGACTAGCACAGCTGGACCTACAGTGTACACACTGTACGAAGATTGGACATATACAAGAGGTCTACAGGAAGAGGCTTATAGTGTGCCTCTATTACGGAGAGCCAGGCCATCAGTTGAGAGAGTGTCTAGTGGCTCCAGTTCGAGCAGGTCAAGGAGTAGCACCGACGAAGAGAGCACCAGCGAGACCACTCGTGAAATAGTAGAGGGGACCTCCTTTACAGACTCAGCAGGTGCATTTTGTCTAGCACGAGCAACAGCAAAGAGGTGCACCACGAGGGCAAGATTTTTCCATGGTAGTTGGGGCGTAGGAGCCGGTCGAAGATTTGATATCAGGTTCAGTTCTCTTGATTCCATTACAGATTATGCTTTGTTTGATTTTGGTGCTTTCCATTCTTTTGTATCTGTATCTTTTTCTCTTAAGCATCGATTATAGTCTGAACCTTGGCTAGGACTTGCAAGATCACGATTGGGAGAGGCATTATCATGGTCAGTAATATTTGCAAGAATCAAAGAGTTATATTGGGAGGCCAGGAGTTGAGCCCGTGCTTACTCGTAATGCCACTTTTGAGCTACGATATTGTACTCGGGATGGATTAGTTGAGTAGGCACCATGCTAGTATAGATTATCGTGGAGGCAGAGTTTTATTTCGACCGCTAGGAGAGCCAGAGTTTGAGATTGCCTGAAGAGCAGCAGAGCAGAGCGAGGATGCCATCTGTGGAGTCATGGTGGAAGAAATGAGTTGGCACATTCATTGATAGCAGAGTTCGTGGATATTTTTTCGGAGGAGTTATTGAGTTTACCGCCAGACTGAGATATTGAGTTCTTTATAGATTTGATGCCGGCGCAGAGCCGCTATCTCAACACTTCTATGGAGTTAACACCAGTGAACTGGTAGAGTTGATAAAGCAGGTGGATGAGTTACAGGATAAAGGTTTTATTCGATCCAGTTCATCACCATGGAATGCTCCGGTATTGTTTGTACCGAAGAAGGATGGTTCGATATGCATGTGTATCGACTACAGGGCTCTGAACAACCTTACTATCATGAATAAATACTCGCTACCAAGGATTGATGATCTTTTCGATCAGTTGAGCGGAGCAAAAGTATTTTCAAATATAGACTTGAGGTCCGGTTACAGCCAGGTAAAAGTGAAGAAGGAAGATATTTCGGAGACAGCTTTTCGAACTCAGTATGGCCAGTTTGAGTTCTTGGTTATGCCGTTTGGGTTGACCAATGCCCCAGCGGTGTTCATGAATTTGATAAATAAGATGTTCCACCTGTATATGGATAAGTTCATGGTAGTATTTATTGATGATATTCTGATATATTTGAAGACCACAGAGGAGCTTGAGGAGCATCTGAGGATAGTTCTGGAGACTCTCAGGAAGAAGAAGCTTTATGGCAAACTTTTGAAGTATGAGTTCTTCCTTGACAAGGTTGAATTCCTTAGGCATGTGATTACAGGATATGGGATCTCAGTAGACCTGAAGAAGATTTTAGCAGTAGAGTCATGGGCTACTCCAAGTTCAGTGGAAAAGATTAAGAGTTTTCTTGGGCTAGCAGGTTATTACCGGAGATTTATATATAATTCTCCAGGATTGCAGAGCCGATGACTAGGCTGATCAGGAAGGATGTAGAGTTTGTCTAGACAGAGGAGAGTCATTCCACTTTCGAGGATCTAAAGAAGAGGTTGATGACAACTCCAGTGTTGACGTTGCGATCAGGAGTAGGTGTATTCATTATCTCTAGTGATGCTTCAGAAAAGGGTTTGGGTTATGTCTTATAGCAGAATAGAAAGATGATTGTCTGTGCTTCCAGGCAATTATGTCCTCATGAGAAGAATTATCCTACCCACAATTTGGAGTTGGCAGCGGTCATTTTTGCTCTAAAGCTGTAAAAATACTATCTGTACGGAGAGCGTGTGGAGATCTTCACAGACAACCAAAGCTTGAAGTATGTATTTAACCAGAAAGAGCTAAACTTGAGACAGTGGCGGTGGTTAGAGTTGATGAAGGACTTCGACATATCATTGTAGTACCATCCAGGGAAGGCCAACATAGTCGCTGATTCCTTGAGCAGGTATCCAGTGGCTATGTGATTGACTACAAACATATATTTATTGGCAGATCTTGAGAGCTAGGGTATTGAGGTGCTGGTACTAGGTGTCGAGATACAGATATGGGAACTACAGATACAGTCAGAGCTATTTGACAGGATTCAAGCTATGCAGTTTAATGATGAGTCTCTGAGGAGCATCATAGCACATGTTTGGATGTGATTATCTGAGGACTTCACTATTGCTGAGGATGGATCATAATGGCATGGTACTAGGTTGTGTGTGCCAAGTGGGACATTATGCGAGGAGGTTATTCAGGAGTTGCATCAATCGCAGTACTCTATACATCCAGGTGCCAAAAAGATATATAGAGATCTGAGGGATCATGTATGGTGGTATAGTATGAAGCGGGAGGTAGCGCACTTCGTATCTATATCTTTAGTGCGCCAGCAGGTAAAGGCATAGAGGCAGAGGCCAGGTGATTTACTTTAGCCTTTACCCATTCTAGAGTGGAAACGGGAGCATGTCACTATGAATTTTGTTTCAGGGCTTTCGCGTTCTCCAGGTGGTAAAGACACGATTTTGGTCATCGTAGACAGTTGACCAAATCAGCCCACTTCTTGCCATTCAAAGTAGGTACGTCCACGGAGAAGCTAGCGAAGATGTATGTGCGACAGATTATCAGATTGTACGGAGTTTCTATGAGCATAGTCTTATTTTAGGTTAGTCACTTCACATCCCACTACTGGAAGAGTTTGTAAGCTAGTTTGGGCACCCAGCTCAAGTTCAGTACCACATATCACCCCTAGACAGACTGGCAGTCGGATATGACTATTCAGACTCTCAAGGATATGCTTTGCACTTGTGTTTTAGATTTCAGAGGCTCTTAGGAGGATCATTTTCACCTAGTGGAGTTTGCTTATAATAATAGCTACCAGGCCAGTATCGAGATGTCACCATTCGAGGCTTTATATGGACAGAGATGTCACACTCCTCTATCTTGGGATGATATTGGTGAGAGAGTCTTGTTTGGACCAGAGATGATTGTGGATGCAGCCGAAAAGGTAAAACTCATTAGAGATAGGCTTAGGGTGGTGCATGACAGACAACAGCATTAGGCTGATAGCCACTGGAGACCTTTAGAGTTTGAGTTATAGATTTTGTTTGCTTTCTTATGATTGCTTTACTTTAGATTGAGTGTTAAGGCTGTATTTTGTTCTAGGTTGGCAATGTGGTGTTCTTGCATATTTTTCTGACAAGAGATACTATTCTTTTTGGTGGAGGCAGAAAGCTTAGTCCATGGTACATCGAACCCTTTAGTGTTCTTGCGAGGGTCGTTGTAGTGGCCTACATACTAGACTTGCTTCCTAAATTAGAGGGAGTGCATAACATGTTTTATGTGTCCCAACTGAGATGGTACATTATAGATCCTAGTCATACATTAGATCACTCAAAGATCGAGGTGGGTCTGGCTCTCATATACCCAGAGCATCCAGTAGAGATTCTGGATCGCAGGAAGAATGTGCTGCAAAACCAGACGATTCCCTTGATACACGTCGCGTAGAGTCATCACTTTCCGGGAAAGTCTACCTGGGAGAGGAAAGCATGAGATGCGCTAGCGATACCTTTATCTCTTTGAATTGTGTGGTATCATTCTTCTTGCTTACGGAGATTGCTTGTTGTTGTGATAGTTCTTTCCTTAAATTTCGAGGACAAAATTTTCTAAGGAGGGTTGACTTGTCACTACGATATTTCTCGATGAGGATATTTTGGTTATTTAGTATAATATTATTTTGTAATTAATATTTATTTATATTGTGCTATTTATTTATTTATAGTTAATTGGCTAGCCTATGTTATTTGGACTTGTCTTAGTGGAACCATTAGTTAGTCATAACAATATTTTGAGCCCAACATGAGACCAAGCCTATTAGATCCTCTTTTTAGTTAATTAAGTAGATTAGTTTAATTTGTATTAGTTTAGAGCCTTTCCAATATAGAACTTCCTAATTATCCCTCATAAATAACTAGTGGGGGTACTTTAGACATTTATTGTTGTTTGGAGAAGAAGGAAGGGTGGCGGCCATATGAGGCATTCTTATTCTCTTTCCTCTTCATTAGTTTATTCCAATTAGATCCCCAATTGTGTTCTTCCCAAAATTGATTCATCCTACCCCAAATTCAACCCAATTCATACACATCCCCTCTCAATTTCATCATCAAAGAAGCATTATAGCTTAGATTACAAGGATCACTTGAAGGAAGAGGTATTGGCAATGAGATCATGTTCTAATTGTGTCCATTAAGTATTTATGTGAGACTTGTCTCACAATATTTGTATTTTATGCGGATACATATTTTGTACTAGTCATTGCATTTTATTGGATCTTGAGATAGCTCAAAAATTCTCAAAATTGAAACTTTACTATTTGATCGGTATACCGACGGTATACTATAACTTACCGATGGTATACTGCCCGGAAGATATTTGTTTCATTTTGAGATATTTTTGAGATATTTTCTCTATAAATAGTACTCGAGATATTTTATTTTATTCTTTCTTTTTCTATCTCCTCTCTTCTTCATTTTCTCTCGAGCTTGGAAGCGCGGTCTTGAGACCTGGAGTGTAATTTCTGAACCCCTTCGTGGTGGTGGAATAGAAGGTTTAGGCTGGGAGCTCGAGTTAGGCAAGTACACCTTACTAATTTCGTGAACTTCTTTTACTTTCAGTTATTTTACTTTACTGGAGCTTGGTTATTGCTTTTTAGCTTTGACTTGCATTTCTATAGTTGTTTATATCGTAATTTCTAGCCTAGTGACCGTCTCGATTTTAATTTCTGGTAGAATCTTGTCCCGTCCCTTTTTGGTAACTCGATAACGATTATATTGTGATATGCGACTTACCCTAGACTTAACTTCTTGTTAGAATTGGTTTTGATAAATTTTGGGGTTTTGATTTGGGTCCCAAAAATCAGACTTGATTTAACCAATTTATTTTTGGAAACCGACATACCGATGGTATACTACAGTATGCCGACGGTATACCGATTTTAACCGACTTAATTTCTAGATATTTTTGTGTGAACCCTATCGGTATATCGACTGTGTACTGGGTTGTACTGACGGTATATAGATCTTACGGACATTTCTAGATATTAGTCTTGGTCGGCATACCGACGATGTACTGGGCTGTGCCGACCGTATACCGATTTGTGGAACTTTATTTTCCAGTAATTGTTTGCCTACTTGAAACGGCATACTGACGATATACTACAATATATCGATGGTATACCAATTTGTTAGAATCCATAACTTGCTATATTTTTTCTGTCTCTGGACCGGTATACCGACGATGTATTGGACTATACCGACAATATATCGATCATGCACTTTCTTTAGGAATTCTTGATTTTCGTGATTTAATATTAAAACTTTTTGCTTTTGCTCGGACACGCGATGACTTGACCTAATCTTTGACATAACTTGACATGGCTTCAGATGACATGATTTGACTTGGCTTTACCTGGATTCACTTATTTTTGTCCGGCTTTGCCTGGCTACACGTGATGACATGATTGATTGGACTTGACTTAGCATGACATTACATGGCTTCATCGGACATGGATTGACTTAGTTTCACTTGGTTTTATAGGTAGGACATGGCTTCACATGGTTGTATAAGGCTTTACCTATTTTTATATGGCTTCACTTGGATTGACATGGCTTCACTTGGCTTTACCTGGCCTCACTTGGTTTTACGTGGTTTAATTGTTGTCGTGGCATACATGAGTACTTATGTATAATGTATATTAAACCTATTTTTATTACTATTAGAACTTGATTTGTCTGCATCATGTCTAAGATGGATTCTGCAGAATGTCACACCCGGATTCATACCAGAAACTGCTAGGAGTTAAATAATTAGAGATTCACTTAATACATTGCTAGAAATTTTCCTAGATTGCATACAGTCTCGGTTATTCATACTGTTATCTTAAGGAGTATCCAGTAGTTTATATTATGGCGTACCTTGAGGAGTATTTAGTTGGTTGTGTGTTTGGATATCCTTGACAAACTGTAGGGGCATGCGATCATAAGGAACTCTAGCGTCGCATTGCATTATAAAGTTAGTAATTAAGGATTGTGATAACCTTAGTTAGTTAAAGGTATCAAGCCGTACATATATGATTTGTCATAATTGATTGTTAATGGTTAGTCTAGGCTTCACATGATCACCTTACTTTTAGTACTTGTTATTTCCTTATTGATTATCATATCCGGATATGTCTCGTTGCAGGTTTACAGTATTTATTATCCTGAGATATTTTATATTCAGTCTTTACTTTCCAGTATTTGTATTGCTTGTATTGTTGGTTTAAGTTCCTAGATTGACTTCCATTGTGGTACTTGTTATTTGGGGGTCTGACCCCACTGGTTTTGTATGGCCAGATCCAGTAGCAGCACTAGAGGATCTTCCATACTTTCCTGAGGATGGTGGCCACCAAGAGCACCAAACTGCTTGAATGGGTTTTCTTACTTCCCCACTCTGATGTACATTCTATTTTTTGGGTCTTTAGCCATCGAGCACGTGTTTAGCTCATATTTTCGTTTGATCAGTTAGCCTACGGATATTATCATGATTGACATATCCTATGGTTGATCATGTATGACTCATATTCTGGCTAGTTTATTCATTTTGTGTTTACTAGCATCATGATCATCTATATATTATAGTTTGGGAAGCTTTACTATTATATTTTAGCTGATCTTATATCTTGTTTTTATTCCTGCTGTTCTTGTGATTGAGAAACTAGGATTGTTAGACCTAGGCTTGACTGTTGGTTTGTAGTAGTGACCCCTCATGTCTTACAGCTTCAACATATATACGGAGTACCAGAGTGCTCTAAGTATACGTAGCTGGCCTTGTTAGTCCCAGCTTTCTAGTATTCTAGTTCTAGGATATGACACAGTTTTAGTGGTTGCCCATGCAGGTCTATCTTAGTGGATTATGTCTGTCTTAGCAGATTTGATCTAGTTTTTACAGATATATGGGGGTTGTTGCTGTTGCTAGATGTATCAATCCTAAAATATTCTTTTTGATCCTTAGTTATTTATCTTTATCCTAGATCCTTGATATGTTGTCTGCTTATTCGTTGATCTATCATATTCTTCGTTTGATTCTTGTGTTCTTAACTTTCAGGGGCACTGTTCATGTTACTATCGACCAGATGGATTGAGTGCATCTCGAGGAGGGTCAACATTCAGGAGCCCAGTATATTCTTGGGGATCGACCTCAACATTCAAGGGCAGTGTCTAGAGTAGATCCTGAGGCAGATCAACCGGAAGTAACGAACTAGCAGGCAGCACTTGTGCACCCAGTTCAGCCCGAGCAGCCAGAGGGTATTGCCCAAGCACTAAGTGATGTCCTACGAGGTTTTATGATGACCCAGTAGCACCAAAGTGATGTACTTACTCAGTCGATCCGGACAGCGTTGGAGCAAGGTAGTTCTCAGATCCATAATTCTGCGACCAGCTTTAGGCGACTCAGTCCTCTGTTCTTCTTGGGTACAGAGGATACGATTTCGTCCGATGCTTGGCTGTAGGACACTGATGCCATCATGGAGGCAGCAGGGACTCTGATAAGAGAGCAAGTAGCTGTAGTGAGGGTACAGTTGTTGGATTTGGCCTGTGATTGGTGGGCAGTGCAGGAGGTTTCTATCATAGTCCCGATTTCATGGGAAATTTTTACTGAGAGATTTCAGGAGAGGTAATTTGACACGGTGGCACATTATAAGCTTCAGTAGAGGTTTAACAACCTCATGCAGGAGAGCAGGACCATCGACGGTTACGCAGCAGAGTTTGCGAGACTTAGTCGGTTTTCCCCCACTTTGGTAGCGACCAAGTTGGAGGGGGCGAGGAGGTTCCAGTGGAACTTTATTTAGAGATTATCTTGGGGGTAAAGCAATATGAGTTTCAGACCTTTGACGTTGTGGTGCGGGCTGCCAGAAGGTATGAGTACACATTTCAGAGGATCACAGATCGAGTTGGGAGCCAGAAGAGGCCCAGCATTTCAGGAGGATCAGCATCTCAGTCATCAGCACCAGCTCTATAAGTTAGAGCCCTGATGATTGGATCCTCGAGGAGAACATCATCATCTCAGCACTTTTCTCAGACGCTTTCTCAGCAACGACAGTCATCTTCTTCTTCTTACCGTAGTTGTTTTTATTACGAAAAACCTGGATATATTATATTAGAGTGTCATAGGAAACAGGGATTGTGTATGATATGTGGGTCATCAGACCACATGGTCGGGACATATCCTAGGAGGAATCAGACTGGATCATCATCGGTCAAGTCAGTAGTTCGACCAGCAGTATCGTAGTTCAGGGAACCAGTACTAGTGCAGCCACAGATTCAGAGGCCTTTGCCTCCACAAGCTCAGGCATTCTAGCAGAGGTCGCAGCAGTATGCGCAGGCCAGACATAGGCGAGACCTAGAGGTCAGCAGCAGAGGGGACCATCACCCAGAGGGCAGGGTTGAGCTTTCTTGCTATCGATGGAGGAGGCTTTGGCCGCAGGAGAGGTGGTAGCAGGTACCATTCTCATCCACTTTTATTCAGCTTTATCTTTATTTGATCCTGGTGCATCAGATTCATTTATATCTGCACGCTTTACGATACGAGTTGGATTGAAGTCTGAGTCCTTACCTGTAAGGTTGAATATACTTACTGGTAGCGATATCGTGGAAGAAGATAGAGTATATCCCTTGTGTAGAGTTATAGTGTGCGGGAGAGAGTTTCTTGCGAGGCTGATAGAGTTTTCTATGGGCGATTATCATGTTGTTCTTGGGATCGATTTTTTGAGTGGGAGACATGCGACGATAGATTGTAATAGCAGCAAGGTTATCTTTTGTGTACCTGATGAGGAGGAGTTCTCATTCTTGAGAGGTGCAATAGAGTCACCGGAGGTTACATTGATGATGGCGGAGACCGAGGAGGCACAGTTTTCCAGTATAGTTTGTAAGTTTTCTGACGTATTTCCTGATGAGTTACCAGGTGTACCACCAGTTAGAGATATGGAGTTTTATATTGATTTGATCCCGGGAGCTGAGCCAGTATCAGAGAGAGTTTATAGGATGTCACCATCTGAGTTGGAGATCATGTACCGGATGATTGACGAGTTGAAAGCCAAAGAATTTATTAGACCTAGTGTATCGCCTTGGGTAGCCCTGTCACTTCTTGTTAAAAAGAAGGATGGTTCATCGCGTTTAGTTATTATTTATAGAACACTAAATGCGACAACCATTAAGAACAAGTATCCTTTGCCCATAATAGATGACTTGTTTTATCAGCTCAGTGGGACAACTATATTTTCTAAGATCGACTTGCGGTCTGGGTATCATCATATCAGAGTCAGAGAGCAGGATATACCCAAGACAGCATTCAGATCTAGATATGGTCATTGGGAGTTCCTAGTTATGCCATTTGGAGCGACCAATGCAACAGTTATATCCATGTCTCTCATGAATAACATCTTTATGCCTTACTTAGACCAGTTTATGATAGTGTTTATTGATGATATCTTGGTCTATAGCCAGAGTGAGGAAGAGCATGAGCAGCATCTTCGTGTAGTTCTTCAGATTCTTCGAGAGCAATAGCCGTATGCGAAGTTAAGCAAGTACGAGTTCTAGCTTGATCGTATCTCATTCTTGGGATATATCATTTCTGGTGGAGGAGTCGAGGTAGATCCCAAGAAGGTGGAGGTTATTGAGAGTTGGCCAGTACCCAGTACAGCTTCAGATATGTGCAGTTTCCTGGGTCTGGCAGGTTGCTACAGGTGGTTTATGGCAGACTTTGCGAGAATCTCTGTACCCTTGATACGGATGACGTGTAAGGATGTGCGCATTGAGTGGTCAGATTCTTGTCCAACTTTTTTTGAGAAGCTCAAGTGGAGTTTGATTTCGGCTCCTATTCTGACACTTCTAGTTGGACCAGATAGATTTTTAGTATATTATGATTCTTCAGGAGTGGGATTAGGGTGTGTCCTTATGCACCATGGAAGAGTGATAGCTTATGTGTCTTGGCAGCTTTGAGACCATGAGAAGAGTTATCCGACACATGATCTTGAGTTGGCAACAGTAGTGTTTGCACTTAAGCTCTGGAGGCATTACCTATATGTTAATGGAGTAGAGATTTTTACTGACCATAAGAGCGTGAGGTATATATTCACATAAAAGAAACTTAACATGCCTCAGAGGAGGTAGCTCGAGTTATTGTCGGACTATGATCTTGACCTTCAGTATCATCCAGGGAAGGCCAAAGTCGTAGCAGACACCTTGAGCAGGAGAGGAAGAGCTTACTTCTTAACAGAGGAGCGTCATATTTTGGGGGATCTACAGGAGATGGCTATCGAGGTAGTATTACCTGGTGATATCAATTTTATGGAGAGTCTACAGGTTCAATCTTCTATAGTTAAGAGGATTAGAGCATAAAAAACTAGTGATATCAGACTTCAGCAGCTCAGAGCATATGGTGAGTCAGGACACATACCAGAGTTGAGTATTTACGAGGATGGGACTCTCAGGTTTAGGAGCCAACTTTGTGTGCCGAGAGGAGATATCCGGTAGGAGATTATGTCAGAGGCCCATAGTTCTCAGTACTCAGTGGATCCAAGAGGGACAAAAATGTATCAGGATATTCATCAACACTTTTGGTAGAATAGTATGAAGAGGGAGATAGCTCAGTTCATTTTTTGGTGTTTAGTCTGTTAGAAGGTCAAGGCTGAATATCAGAGACTGGCTGGAATACTTTAGCCTTTACCGATTTTGGAGTAGAATTGGTACCATATTACTATGGATATTGAAATAGGTCTTCCTAGATCCCCGTCTAGCAAAGATGTTATATAGGTTATAGTGGATCGACTCACGAAGATTACTCACTTTTTTCCTTTCAGAGTAGGCCAATCTACAGAGCAGTTAGCCGAGATGTACATGAGACAGATAGTCAGATTGTATGGTGTACCAGTTAGCATAGTCTCAGATAGAGATTTACGGTTCACGTCTCTTTTCTGGCAGAGCCTACTACAGAGTCTGGGTACTAGGTTGAAGTTTAGTTTAGCCTACCATCCACAGACAGACGGACAGCCAGAGCATACTATTCAGACTTTGGAGGATATGCTTCGAGCTTGTATATATAACTTTGATGGATCTTGGGAGGATCACTTATATTTAGTAGAGTTTTCCTGTAACAATAGCTTCCAGGCGAGCATTCAGATATCATCCTTCGAGGCTTTGTATGGTAGGAGATGCAGATCACTGTTAGCTTGGGATGACATTGGCAAGAGGCAGATGCTTAGTCCAGAGATGATTGCTCAGTCGGTTGGAGTGATCAGGCAGACCAGAGAGCATCTTGCAGTGGCTCAGGATCGCCAGCATTATTGGGCAGATCAGCACTTTCGTCATATTGAGTTCTCTGTCGGCGACTATATATTTTTATGGATTTTGCCTACCCATGGAGTTATCAGATGTGGAGTGTGGGAAAAGCTTAGTCCCAGATATATAGGCCCATTCGATATTCTTGAGCGAGTTAGAGACGAATAATATCGTCTAGATTTTCTACCATCGCTTTATGAGGTATATGACGTCTTTAACGTATCTTAGTTACATCGGTATATTCCAGACCTGAGCCATATTCTGGATCATTCAGAGTTGGTCGTTGGTACCGACCTATTATATGAGGAGAGGGCCGTGTCTATTTTTGACCAGAGGGAGAAGGTTCTCAAGAACCGGACTATTAGGTTAGTTCATGTTGCTTTGGGACATTACTCATTGGGCGAGTCAGCGTGGGAGTGCGCGTACTCGTAATCCATTTCTCTTCGACTTGGGAGGTATACTTATTCGTATACCCATATCCTATCTTAGCCTGTGAATGTGATTGATTGTTAGCTTATCTGTTATGTATGTTATTTTTACTTTCTGATTTCTTGTTGTTGCCCAAAAAATTTTATGCTCACATGAGATTCTTGTTTATTTTTGATTTCGAGATAGTTTTCTTGTTAGTGATTTTGGATCCTTATAGAAATTTTAAGGACGGAATTTTTTTAAGGAGGGGAGAATTGTGATACTTGTCTTACAATATTCGTATTTTATGCGGATATGTATTTTGTGCTAGTCATTATATTTTATTGGATCTCGAGAAAGCTTAGAAATTCTTAAAATTGAAACTTTACTACTTGATGGGTATACCGACGGTATAATGTCCGACAGATATTTGTTTCACTTTCGAGATATATTCGAGATATAGTCGAGATAAATAGTACTCGAGATATTTTATTTTATTTTATTTTATTTTATTTTTCTCTTTCTCTTTCTCTTTCTCTTTCTCTCTCCTCTCTTTTTTATTTTCTCTCGAGCTTGGAAGCGTGGTCTTGAGGCCGGAGTTTGGTTTCTGAACACCTTCGTGGTGGTGGACTAGAAGGTTTAGGCTAGGAGCTCGCGTTAGGCAAGTACACATTCCTGGTTTTGTGAACTTCTTTTACTTTTAGTCATTTTACTTTTCTGGAGCTTGGTTATTACTTTTTAGCTTAGAATTGTGCTTCTATAATTTTTTATATCCTGATTTCTATCCTAGTGACCATCTCATTTTTAATTTCTGGTAGAATCTCGTCCCGTCCCTTTTTGGTAACTCGGTAACGAAAATAGTACCCAAGTTATGATCGAGATTTAGTCCATATTGTGATATGAGACTTACCCTAGACCTGACATCTTGTTAGATTTGGTTCTGATAATTTTTGGGGTTTGATTTGGGCACCAAAAATTATACTTGATTTAACCAAGTTTATTCTTGGAAACTGGCATATCGACGGTATACTACAGTATGCCAACGGTATACCGATATTAACCAACTTGATTTCTAGATATTTTGTGTGAACCCTATCGGCATACAGATGGTGTACTGGGTTGTGCCAACGGTATACCAATCTTGCCTACATTGTTAGATATTAGTCTTGTCTGGCATACCGACGGTGTACTGGGCTGTGCCAATGCTATACCGATTTGTGGAACTTTTTTTTCGGTAACTTTTTGCCTACTTGGAACGACATACCGACGGTATACTATAGTATACCGATGGTATACCAATTTATTGGAATCCAGAACTTCTTGTGGTTTTCCTATCTCTGGACCGGTATACCGACGGTGTACTGGACTGTACTGACGGTATACTGATCGTGCACTTTCTTTAGGAATTCTTGATTTTCGTGATATAATGTTGAAACTTCTGGCTTTTGGTTGGACACGTAATAAGTTGGCTTGATCTTTCACATGAATTTACATGGCTTCAGATGACATGACATGACTTGAATTGACTTGACTTGACTTGACTTGACTTGGCTTTACTCATTTTTGCCCGGCTTTGGCCGACTACACGTGATGACATGATTAACTGGACTTGACTTGGCATGACTTTACATAGCTTCATCAGACATGGTTTGACTTAGTTTCACTTGGTTTTTCTAGTTGGACATGGCTTCACATGGTTGTAAAAGGCTTTACCTGGTTTCACACGGCTTTACATGGCTTCACTTGGATTGATATGGCTTCACTTGGATTTACCTGGCTTCACTTGGTTTTACATGGCTTGATTGTTGTCGTAGCATACATGAGTACTTATGTGCAATATATATTAAACCTATTTTTATTACTATTAGAACTTTATTTGTCTGCATCATGTCTAGGATAGATTCTGCCAAATGCCACACCTGGATTCATACCAGAAACTGCTAGGGGTTAAATAATTAGAGATTCACTTAGTAAATGGCTAGGCATGGCTAGGGATTTTTCTAGATTGTATGCAGTCTCGGTTATTCATACAGTTATCTTGAGGAGTATCGAATAGTTTATATTGTGGCGTATCTTTAGGAGTATCCAGTTGGTTGTGTGTATGGATATCTCGGACGGACTGTAGGGGCATACGATAAGAAAGAACTCTAGCATCGTGTTGCATTATAAAGTTAGAAGTTAAGGATTGTTATAAGCCTAGTTAGTTAAAGGTATCAAGTCGTACTTATGTGATTTGCCATGATTGATGGTTGATGGTTAGTCTAGGCTTCACATGATCACCTTACTTTCAGTACTTATTATTTCCTTATTGATTATCATATCCGGATTCTCTAATTGCAGGTTTACAATATTCATTATCCTGAGATATTTTATATTCAGTCTTTACTTTCCAGTGTTTGTATTGCTTGTATTATTGGTTTAAGTTTCTAGATTAGTTTTTTTTGTGGTACTTGCTATTTGGGGGTCTGACCCCAATGGTTTTGCTTGGCCAGATCCAGTAGCAACACCGGAGGATCTTTCGTACTTTCTTGAGGATGGTGGCAACCATGAGCATAAAACCGCTTGAGTGGATTTTCTTACTTTTCTACTCTAATGTACACTCTATTTTGTGGGCGTTTAGCCATCGAGGACGTATTTAGCTCATGTTTTGGTTTGATCAGTTTGCCTATGTGCATTATCATTATTGGCATATCCTAGGGTTGATCATGTATGACTCATATTCTGGCTAGTTTATTCATTTTGTATTTACTAGCATCATTATCATCTGTATATTATAGTTTGGGACTCTTCACTATTATATGTCAGTTGATCTTATATTTTGTTATTATTCCAGTTGTTCTTGTGATAGAGACACTAGGGTTGTCGGACCTAGGCTTGACTGTTGGTTTATAGTAGTGACCCCTCATGTCTTACAGCTTCACCGTATATACGAAGTACCAGAGGGCTCAAAGTATACGTAGCTGGCCTTGTTAGTCCCGCTTTCCAGTATCTTAGTTCTGGGGTATGACAATTTTATTGGGAATCTATCTCCTAATAGGAAAATTTTGAATCCAACCCTTAAATTAGACTCTAATTCATGCATTTAACCATTATGAATCATCCCTTGGCTTAGGACTACCCTTAGGATCAAGAATTAGGCCTATATGACTTGTATTATGAAAGTTACATGGTGATTTATGTCCAATTAGGGAGAATTACGAGATTGTCACATCAATTGTGTATTATGATACCAATTAGATCTAATTAGACATAGATCGGGGTTAAAATAGGCCGTACCATTCTCAATTTGTCCACAATTAGATACGAGTAGGCCGTACCATTCTCAATAGTAAATAATCCTATATATCAAATACAACAATTCCTAACTAATACAACTTGTTAAAATAGAATTGAAGAGCATTTGCCCAATTTCTCTAAAATGAGTCCCGTATCACATCGTATCACAAATTACCATCATACAGGAGGACTTCCTTGGTGGTCACCCATCCTATGAGAGGCCACCCATCCTACGGGAGGTCACCCATCATACATGGGGTCACCCATTATACTACCAAGGACTTACCAGGAGGTCACCCATCATACGGGAGGTTCCAATTACTTCTTTGGTGGTCACCCAACCTATGGAATAGTCCTTCTGGATAGTATATATATATATATATATATATATATATATATATATATATATATATATATATATATATATATATATATATATATATATGGTAAACGAGATATGAGCCATGCACGTGTGGACCAATAGGAATGAATTCCTATATCCCATGCCAACAGACGGGACACAGATGTTCTCTATGTTCCAAGCGATGATAGCGGCACAACAGAGACAGATGAACGCTCTACGTCAAGGTATCGATAGTGCTCACCATCTAGCACTAGCTACTATGGAGAGGATAGCACTTATTCATCCACAGACCATACCGCTTCATCCCACGCCGTACCAGCCAAGGCCGGGTTCCATCATTGACCTCACCAGCAGAATAAGTCAAATTAGCGACGTCTAAAAATGTCGCTAAATGGCCAAAAAATATTGCTAAATAATTTTAGCGACGTATGTAGCGATGTTTCGATGAAGTCGCCTTTAAGCTAGTCGTTGATCGAAAAAATATCGTAAAATGTCGCTATACCGACGTTTTCTAGCGACGTAAATACGTCACAATATTAGCGACGTTTAGCGACGCAATATTGCTAAATTAGCGACATGTTGTGTGTCGCTATATGTCACTAAGTTTTTTCTTTTTAGCAACGTTGTGTGACTCATTTAGCAACATTATATTGACCTGGCAATACTGCCATGTCAGCAGATTTGTGACGGTCACTGACGTTTTTAGCGACTTATATAGCAACGTTTGTAGGGACGTATATAAATGTCGCTAAACGTCGCTAAAGATACAGTGAAAAAATAAAAAAAATGAATATTAAATTGTTTTCAAACCATTCTTCCTGAAGTTTATGAATTCATAATTTGTACAAATAGACCCGGAGTAACCCTCCGTTGAATTTGCTGGGTTCGTCGACCTCCTTCGGTTAAACACTTAACACTGGTAAATTAACAAACATTTAATATAAATAATATAGTAAAATTTGAAGAAAATAAAATATTGAGATTACAAACCGAGTCAGGACAAAATCTTGTCATAAAGAATAGAACAAATATCCACACAATTGAGTCTGAAAGCCTCGTCGTAAAGAATACAAGAAATAAAGTCTGAAAGCCTCAAAAATAAAGAATATTCATAAATGACAAATATTATAGGTCTGATACACAAAAATCAATAAACTATCCTAATTAGGACTACTACGGATCTGTAGGAGGATGACCACCGACGCACATTAGGGATAAGAACATATCATACTGCTCCCATAAAATCAACACCGATGTCGATGGAGAAGGCAGTGACATCGGTGGAGTCTGTGTCGATGAAGGCGCACCAGTAGGACGTATCTGCTCCAACTCTCCTAGTCGATGGTTGTATGAATCCATGGTAGATAACAGCCTCGTACTGCTATGAACCATTGAATCCTGTATCATCGTCAGTCTTTCGCCCATGGAAAGCTGTGATGCCTGCAGCTCCGTCACACTGCACTCTGTCGACGCTCTAAGATCAGCTGTCATATCCCAGAGCTCCATGATGCTGTGCTCGAGCATATCAAATCGTGCGATGAGCGTCGCATCGTTCGCCTGCGGCTGGGACAGGGGCTGCTTCTCTATCCTTCACAGCAACTCGTCATGGAGAGATGCAATCTGATGGTCAACGGTCTTCTAGACTCGGGCCGACGACTGCGAGGGCTGTAGGGAATGCGCACTTGCCGTGGAGGCCCTAGATGACTGCGTCGCAACAAGGGTGCCATAGGATCCCATACCATAGTACGTATCCCTCTGGAGACCACCAGCGGAGGTCACCCCACAGCTCGTCCATCGACAGAGCTGGAGAGGGCTGCGAGGAAGTACCAGCCTCTCCTCATGTAGGTGCATTAGCAGTCGCCCACTCACGCAGCCTAAGATACTCAGCCTAGAAAAGTTTGGATACTCGATAATTGCCTAAGTTATATTAAAATTAACACAATATAAAGTAATACTTACATAGGTCTGCGAGGCCCTCTCATCAATGAGATTCCCGCCATTTTGATGGGTGGCTAGGAAGACGGTCACCATGTTTACATCCTCACCCCTCTATACCTGTTAAAAATATATTATTTAGTACTAAAATTAAATATTTTATCCTACTACCATTTTATCGTACTTGCATTAAAATAATATATCTGAAATAAAAAATATACCAAACCACAGAAATATTTTGTCATCGGAATCGAGCCACCACACCACTTTGTTGCCTTCTGCCTAGCCACTTTGGCCTTCTCAGACCTTTTCTTGTACCTCGGATCGTCGAATCTAGCCCTCATCGCAGTCTACTGCTCAGGCATGATCCAACCTTGGATCAGTTTTTCTACACGATCATGAGCCTTCTGGTCATCCAGAGCATCACGGATCAGCTTGGTGGCAATGGCAGTAAACATCTGCTCGAATCAACTCGGCCTGGTGCGGTGGATAAACATATATTTGCTACAATAAATGATTTAGGTAGTTATATAATATGCATAAATTAGATGATTGATATAATGTACTTTTACCTTGAAGTGCGCAAACAAGAATGCCTTCCTCTCCTCCGAAGCATTAGAGTAGTTGATCCAAGGGCCACCATAGTTGTACCTCAGAAAGTGGCCAAGGCGTCTCTGTACCGACGAGGGACGATATCTATACAAAGATAATTTTTTTTATCAAAAAAGTCAATATATGAGGAATAAAGAAATATACGATATATATGATGCAAAACTATCTAATTGACTTACTTTATACCGTCAGCCCAAATTTCTGTCCTCGTCTCGTCCAGAGGTGCGCATGAAGGATCTAGCTAATACTGGGACGACGTTGGCTCAACCTCTGCCATATGCTATCTGTCTCCATGGTTCCGTCAGCAGGAGGAACACTGGACGAGCGAGTACTATCAGGCCTAGAACTACTCATCCCAGGAGTGCTGCCACGTAACGTCGTCACATTCGGAGATGTAACTGGTCGATATACTGGAGTACTAGGCACCGAGGATCCAGAACCAACAGTATGCAGTACCGGAGGAGCACTCCATCTACCTCGGGACCTGCCGAATGCTCCACATCGTCCTGACATACCTGATAACAATATCTGATGAATAAAGAAATACACAAATATATAGTACATTCTACCATCAAAATGTTATGCATATCTCACAACATTAATAGAATTGTATAGTAAATAACTAGCGGTGTCATAAGTCTAAATGGATAGTACATTCTGCACTCAAAATATAATACATATCTTCGTCAAAATAGTACATTCTACAGTCAAAATATAGTATATATCTTCGGGCAAATTTTTCTATTTTCAATCATCTTCAGAAAATTTATCTTGTTCGTCTTCCTCGTCCTCCTTTTCCTCTTCCTCCTCATCTTCACTTTCATCTAATTCGTCTTCGTCTTCATCTTCCTCTTCGAATAATTCTACCTCTTCTATATTATTAGTTGTATAATGAGTAACTTTCGTAGAGTCCACATCTATAATATTTGTTACAAGAGGTAGCTCGTCCTTCTGATAAGCTATTTCGTCAATGTCAAAGGTATTTCTAGCTTTAGTCTTGCATACTGTCCACCAATCCGACCTCGCAGTCCCCCATCTAGGATAAGTTGTGAAGTACACGATCTGAGCCTGACTTGATAAGACAAATGGTTCATAGCCTTGATACCTACGCTTGTAGTTTATATCCACAAGATTGTGATTGCCAATTTTTTAACCTTGATCTTGAATCGGATCGAACCATTCACACTTGAATAGCATGATCTTAGCAGGTTCTATGCCATAATTATATGTCAACTCCATAATCTCTCGTAAGATGCCAAAGAAATCATTGCCTAGATTGACGTCTTTGTAGTTCGAAGATTTGATACAAAAAAAACTATTTTTCGTGGAATCCAGATCCAAAAATCTGTCTCTGATTAGAAAATTTGTTGACTTAAAGCTAAATCCATTCACACAGTAACTTGGCCATATTTTGACAATAGTAATTGGTCCCTTGGCTAGAGTCCTAATAGATTCAGTCTTAGGTGTTATTAGACGATCGACCTAAATACTAAAGTAGCGATAGTAAGTTATTTATTGTGTAAGTGCTTACAAAAAAAGTAA
Organism: Iris macrosiphon; assembly: GCA_036927795.1. Classification (NCBI taxonomy): domain Eukaryota; kingdom Viridiplantae; phylum Streptophyta; class Magnoliopsida; order Asparagales; family Iridaceae; genus Iris; species Iris macrosiphon. The sequence goes on from JAYESA010000017.1 coordinate 102,722,150, forward strand.
TTACCAAGCTCATAACATATGCGCTCAACCAAGAAGGAAAATGGTATCTTATTTCTTGTTCTACTTCTTCGTCTGTTATGTAGGAAAGGTTATATTCTAATGGTTTCACTAATTAATCCATCCTCCTAACAATGGGCCTAATTCTTGGGCTCAATCTAAACTAATATAAAATATTGGGTTCATGCAACTAATAAATTGGTTAGGTACACTACACAAGTCTAAAATAAATCTACAACTAACAATCAATTAATAATACAATAATTAAATAATCACATGCAGAATATTAAATACAATCAATCCTAAAAATTAAAATACCCGTGTCAATTACTAAACTACCTTTGATTAAAAATGTGAGGGTGACAATTTGTCTTCTATAATACCCTGCTCCCGAATAATCGAGTACAAGTATGTGAGTATGCCCAATCAACATCGTAGTATCGACAATAATATGTTGTCTATACCTCAATAAGATAAAAAAAACATCAATCTAAATATCCATACATAAAAATCATAGATAAAGTAGCAAACTCATCCACAGAAACAATATAACGACAAATAAAGATAAGAAAGAATTATCCAGCTACATATATCACCAAAAATCCAAAATGCATCACTATCCAGAGAATCTACTAAGTCTAAGATCATTCCAAATATAGATAATAATTACATGCCATAAAAGTAACTCGAGAACAAACCCAATCAAATATAACTAAAGGGAAATACTAGCTACTATAGACTACTATTATGCCTCTCGATGGATCTCATCTTGATGTAAGTCTACACCAACACCCACCTTATCTATTGCGTCCTCCTGAGGACCGTAGTAAGTGGGGGTAAAAGTCATCCTCGCCTAAACGTCAAGGTTTATAATAGTATTGGAGCAAGCATAAATACACATAAACTACACAAAACAGTATAAAGATAATAATATCAATTTCTATAATAATACACATAAATAGAACATGTACAACCGAGAATTATGATAAAGCTAAATATTATAAAAAAGTGATAAACTAGCTTGACATGAAATAAGAGAGTACAATATTGAATCAAATAATGGTAAGTAGATCTACAACTAATCTAAGTGTAGAATATGACTTTCGACATGTAGATGACTAGGGATAAATTTGACACGCCGTACGTGTAGTGTACCACTACTATTAGTCATGACAAGTCCACGGGATAGTTCTGGGTTGACAACATACCTCCTTGTATATTCCCCACCCGATTATCACTCAAAACATATAAATCTTGATCCGGTGCAAAACTAGTGACCGCGTGTTAAGATATGACACGAGTCTGAATCAAGAAAGTATAACTCACTCATGTGTGATGCATAGTGTCATAAACAAGCATAGGACTAGTAAATAGGATATGTACTATAGAAGTTTTAAATTAATGGTTGAAATAAATATAGAGTACTTGACTCAAAGGAGTATGTCAAGTAGACGTGTCGAACACGAATATATCGACAAGAAAATGGCCCAAAATAATAAATAGGTTGAAATAAGATAAAATGTAGATACGACTATCGCCAATGAGTCTGGATAATTCCTAATACTCAAGATTTATATAAAGAAGTCCAAAAATGGGCAGGGTCTAAAGATTGACCCCTCTTGGCAGGCGTTGACCGAAAGCGGGCCCCATAAAAACAAAAAAGGAGCCAAAATAGTCCGAGTCAAAAAACTGACAAATTATATATGAATTTAGGATAAAAGATGCCATGAATCCAATGTTAATATTGGATTCAGAATCTAATGTCACGATACCAAATTAATATTTTTATTTCAACATATTTATGAAAATAACCGTTTTGATCTGCCAACTTTGGCCTCGAATTCAACAAAACAAACGATAGAGTTAGATAACAAATTTAATAGGCATAAAATTGGTTATACCAACTCTTAACAGGATGTGACTGATGGGAAATGACTCAATGACCAAAGAGATGCACCGGGGCAAAGTTGGTCAAAAAATTGTCATTGTAGAATCTAGTTTTAGACGACCAACTTTGGGGTCAATTTTCATCTATCAACGAAGTCATAGCTTGATGAAAGTTGAGAGTTTTAGAGAGGGTTATACCTTCTATTAGGTGAAAGAAATGGATCGAGAAAATAAGAATTGTATCAGAAGAAATTGGTACACAAACTCGTCTCTGTGAAACTAAATTTTAATTTTATTTTCGTGTGCATCATGATGAAATTGGCTTGAATTGAAGAAATAGGCTTCAACCGCCTTGTAGGTGATTAGATTGCTCATGAAGGGGTCGCCCAAGACTAGAGAATAGGTGGTTAAGGGGACTGTTGTGAAATTGAATAGAGTATGGAAATGGAAGGTTGTCGATACAGGGGGTTCAAGAAATAGGTTGGCTATAAGTAGGAGGGAGGAGTCGAGTCTTGAAGTTGAGTTGGTCGGGGTCAAATCGATGGGTTGCCGAGGTGGAGTGGAGGTGGTTGGGTTGTGCTCGGGTGGTCGGGGCAAAGGCTTGAGGGCGTTGGCTGAGAATGACAGCAACTGAGGAATCAATGTCTATGGGTTGGCGAGGCGCGGGTGATGATGTCAGGATTAATTGTGGGAATGGAATCAATTCTCCATTAGTTTGGAAATAGAATGAACGAAAGAGACGATGGCTGAATAGAAGGATGTTGTGAATAGATGAATAGGAAATGAATGCTTCAATAGGTTACTAACTAGGAAAAAAATGGAGGATAGAGGGATAGGATTGAGTCTGGGAGAATAGAGGGCTAGATGAAATATGGTGATGATTGGGTACGAATTCCTAAAAATTTAGGGAGGGATTAGAATGATTGATGTTCTTCATCCTCTTAACTGTTAGGTATTTACATAGAGAAAGGAAAATAATGTTTGTGTAATTTATTATTTGCAAAATAATACCTAAGATTATTCATTAGTTGTATTTATAACTTAGGAAGGAAACACAAATATGTTGTCTATACCTAATCTACATCGTAGTATCGGCAATAATATGTTGTCTATACCTCAATAAGATAACAAACCATCAATCTAAATATCCATACATAAAAATCATAGATAAAGTAGCAAACTCATCCACAGAAACAATATAACGACAAATAAAGATAAGAAAGAATTATCCAGCTACATATATCACAAAAAATCCAAAATGCATCACTATCCAGAGAATCTACTAAGTCTAAGATCATTCCAAATATAGATAATAATTACATGCCATAAAAGTAACTCGGGAACAAACCCAATCAAATATAACTAAAGGGAAATACTAGCTACTATAGACTACTATTATGCCTCTCGATGGATCTCATCTTGATGTAAGTCTACACCAACACCCACCTTATTTATTGCGTCCTCCTGAGGACCGTAGTAAGTGGGGGTAAAAGTCATCCTCGCCTAAACGTCAATGTTTATAATAGTATTGATGCAAGCATAAATACACATAAACTACATAAAGCAGTATAAAGATAATAATATCAATTTCTATAATAATACACATAAATAGAACATGTGCAACCGAGAATTATGATAAAGCTAAATATTATAAAAAGTGATAAACTAGCTTGACATAAAATAAGAGAGTACAATATTGAATCAAATAATGGTAAGTAGATCTATAACTAATCTAAGTGTAGAATATGACTTTCGACATGTAGGTGACTAGGGATAAATTTGACATGCCGTACGTGTAGTGTACGACTACTATTAGTCATGACAAGTCCACGTGATAGTTCTGGGTTGACAACATACCTCCTTGTATATTACCCACCCGATTATCACTCAAAACATATAAATCTTGATCCGGTGCAAGACTAGTGACCGCGTGTTAAGATATGACACGAGTCTGAATCAAGAAAGTACAACTCGCTCATGTGTGACACATAGTGTCATAAACAAGTATAGGACTAGTAAATAGGATATGTACTATAGAAGTTTTAAATTAATGGTTGAAATAAATATAGAGTACTTGACTCGAAGGAGTATGTCAAGTAGACGTGTCGAACACGAATGTACCGACAAAAAAATGGCCCAAAATAATAAAAAGGTTGAAATGAGATAAAATGTAGATACGACTATCGCCAATGAGTCTGGATAATTCCTAATACTCAAGATTTTATAAAGAAGTCCAAAAATGGGCAGGGTCTAAAAATTGACCCCTCTTGGAAGGCGTTAACCGAAAGAGGGCCCCATAAAAACAAAAAAGGAGCCAAAACAGTCAGAGTCAAAAAACTGACAAATTATATATGAATTTAGGATAAAAGATGCCATGAATCCAATGTTAATATTGGATTCAGAATCTAATGTCACGATTCCAAAATAATATTTTTATTTCAACATATTTATGAAAATAACCGTTTTGATCTGCCAACTTTGGCCTCGAATTCAACAAAAAAAAAATGATAGAGTTAGATAACAAATTTAATAGGCATAAAATTGGTTATACCAACTCTTAACAGGATGTGACTGATGGAAAATGACTCAACGACCAAAGAGATGCACCGGGGCAAAGTTGGTCAAAAAATTGTCATTGTAGAATCTAGTTTTAGACGACCAACTTTGGGGTAAATTTTCATCTATCAACCAAGTCATAGCTTGATGAAAGTTGAGAGTTTTAGAGAGGGTTATACCTTCTATCAGGTGAAAGAAATGGATCGAGAAAATAAGAATTGTATCAGAAGAAATTGGTACACAAACTCGTCTCTGTGAAACTAAATTTTAATTTTATTTTCGCGTGCATCATGATGAAATTGGCTTGAATTGAAGAAATTGGCCTCAACCACCTTGTAGGTGATTAGATTGCTCATGAAGGGGTCGCCCAAGACTAGAGAATAGGTGGTTAAGGGGACTGTTTTGAAATTGAATAGAGTATGGAAATGGAAGGTTGTCGATACAGGGGGTTCAAGAAATAGGTTGGCTATAAGTAGAAGGAAGGAGGAGTCAAGTCTTGAAGTTGAGTTAGTCGGGGTCAAATCGGTGGGTTACCAAGGTGGAGTGGAGGCGGTTGGGTGGTGCTCGGGTGGTCGGAGCAAAGGCTTGAGGGCGTTAGCCGAGAATGACAGCAACTGAGGAATCAATATATATGGGTTGGCGAGGCGCGAGTGATGATGTCAGATTAATTATGGGAATGGAATCAATTCTCTATTAGTTTGGAAATAGAATGAACGAAAGAGATGATGGTTGAATAGAAGGATGTTGTGAATAGATGAATAGGAAATGAATGCTTCAATAGGTTATTAACTAGGAAAAAAATTGAGGATAGAGGGATAGGATTGAGTTTGGGAGAATATAGGGCTAGATGAAATATGGTAATGATTGGGTACGAATTCCTAAATTTAGATAGGGATTAGAATGACTGATATTCCTCATCCTCTTAACTGTTAGGTATTTACATAGAGAAGGGAAAATAATGTTTGTGTAATTTATTATTTACAAAATAATACCTAAGATTAATCATTAGTTGTATTTATAACTTAGGAAGGAAACACAAATTTATAATTAATAAAAATTAATTTATTATATATTTACTTATTTAATTAAAAAAATTATTTGGTCCTAAAATAATTAAATATTATGTTTGATTAGGGTTTTGATTTAGAAATTTATTCAAATAGGAAAAATAGGGTTACAAGGCATCATAATTTGAATACAAAATTTATTAGAGTAATATAGTCAGGTATTTTTATTGCCTTAGGATATGGAATAAGTGTAGTACTTTTTAGTTGTCCATGGGAGATAAGTTATTAGGATGTTTAAGTATGACTTATGAGTTAGCTAGCCTTAGTAGCTAGGCAGATATTCCAATATTGAGCATTAGGAATCCATAGAATAACCTTAAGAAGAGTTTGCCTAGGTAGTTTTGATAAGAGAAGAGATAAGATAGCGATATGAGAAGGTAAGGCTCAAAAGTTATTTGGTTCTTGAAAATTTTGAGTGATTGCTTACATTTAGAATAACAAAATTTATTATTGGATTTAGTGATTGTTTCTTTTCCTTCGGAAGTATCATTTTTACAAAAAAAAACATGCTACTTCTTATAAAAATGAAAGGGTAGGGGGGGTAGAAACTTGTTTATTTTTCTTACAAAAAATCATAGATACATAAGAAATTCTAAATACAAGCAAGGATAAAAAGATTCTAGGAAAGTGGTAGCGGTGGAGATCAAGTCTGTGGTTGACTTCTTTACTCCGTTACTCCGTTGACGATCCAGTATGAAGATGGAAGAAGCCTCCCGACTCTATCTCACAAACACTGTAGAGGAGAGTCTAGTCACTCAAGAAGGCTCAAGCTCTCGATAGCGTACTAGCTTTCAATACTCTCGTGCTTTATCTTTAGAAGTCTTTTCGACCTCTTTTTGACCTTTTTTTTCTTATAAATGGCACAAGTCTTAAGGTATTTATAGGCAAAACTGCCAGCCTAGGACTTATACGTAGAGTGTAGATAAAACTCACTATTTTTGCCTTCCTGCACTATTGCGTATAGAATCATTAACTACGTCGGCTTCGGTATGTGTGACACGTGTCACTTATTACGAGGAATATAATTAATTTTATGATTTGCTCTGATAGTTGTGCTCATGACTAATTGGCTGTCTGCGCCATGACTCTTGTGACTATGCACTCATCAGTTGGCAGCCTGCACCACTACCTTGGCAGTTGTGCATCACGCAAAAGGGGGAAACACGTAGAGGCCTATGCTGAGGCCATGTCACATTGCTTGCTAGGAAGTATAACAGTTGTGTTAGTCGACAGTCTACGCCATTACTCTGGCAGTTTTATATGGTGCCAAAAGGGGACACATGGCAGCCTATTCTGAGGCCATGTCATACCTTTTTAGTGGGGATCATAACAGATGGGCACATATCACGATCGTATACCGTCAAGGAGGGAGGAAAGGTGGCAACCTATGCTACTTCCTTGCCCCAAATTTCGTCAGAAGGTGGACAGGTGTCCGTCTATGCTACTTCCTTATTCGAGAAGAAATCATTAATACACTTACATTAGCATTGTCTTTTCCACTTCTTATGCTAATTCTATGTGTCAGAGGGGCACGGAGCATGATCATCTGTTAGTCTTTGTCATTTAATGCTCTGTCAGCATTTGATTTGACCTTACATCCACGTAGGACAGTGGCATAGAAGTCTGATATCCCAATGGCACTGTCACTACCATATTTTCTAGGAAAGGGTATTTTAGTAATTTTATATTTAATTAAATATTGTGCATGATAAATAATTATTTATTGTATTATTTAATTATTGTTAGATGTTAGTTATTTATTTTAGACTTGTATTAGTGGACCTAACTAGTTTGTTAGACTCATGGATCAACATGAATTAATTGTTAGAATTTAGCCCAATTAGAAAGCACATTGTTAAGGAGATGGATTAAATTAATTAAACCATTAGACTCAAAGCTTCCTTCCTTAATTATTTCTTCATGAGAGGCCCCAAGGGGTATATTAGACAATTCATAGTAGCTTGAGGAAGGGAGAAGGGGGGCGGCTTATATAGAGGGGGAAAATTTATTTCTCTCACCTCTTTTCATTTGGAAATTAGATCTAGAGTTTCCCTCAACCAAATTCCTTCATTCCCACTTCATTTTTCTACCAAATTTTATTTCCATTTTCTTCCTAAATCATCATTGGAGGCTATTGGAGCAAGGAACTAGAAGATGAAAGCAAGGATCTACAAAGAGGAGCAAGGATCTACAAGTTGGAGCCAATTTCATCTCATTTGGATGTTGCATTGGGAATCCATCTCCCAATAGGTACAATTTAGTTTTTCTCCTTAATTTAGGTTCTAAATATGAGATTTAACCATAAAAATTTAACCCATATGCATAGGCACCCATAGGATTTGGTTTGGTGTTCATATGAGGCCTATTGAGAAAGTTATGGTACTTTTTGTGTCAATTTTAGGGAAATTTCGAGATTGACAATTGTTGTGTGTGTCAATTGGTCCTATAGATCAATTTGACATGTGCTTGTGTGTTTGAGGCTAGTGTCGTGTCCACAATTGGGTACGTGTAGGTTGTATCCCAACAATTTGGTGATACGTGTTGATTTTGGGGGTTTTTCCTCCGACACGGAACTTTGTACATGTCATATTTTGATACGGACACGTATATTTATTTTTGAATCTTCGTATTGTGTATTAATAATATATATGACTTGTTCTTGTCCTTCGGGGTACGTCTGGATGTGTGGTGTACTCGTATCGCAAGCGTATCCTAGATCTAGTGGAATACGGGGTGATACGATCTATGTGTTGGTATAATTTAAATATTAGATCTATTTAATATTATAGTATGTATATATATATATATGTTGTTATATATATATATATATATATATATATATATATATATATATATATATATATATATATATATGTATACATATGATTGTATGATTATATATACATATTATTATATATGTTTATTATGTACATATATTCTATAAAGTTGTAACTATGTATATATATGATACTATGTTGTTATATGTATTATTGTGTAAGTATATATATATATTGGAGCATTTATAGATATATACATATATTTAAAATGGATATTTTATGTTGTTATATTTATATTTATATTTATATATGTATGTTATATGATTATATATACATATACATACATGTGTAGTTATCTATATAATATTGTGTACATAATACTTGGTGAGGGTGTATGTATAATTATTAGTAGTAGTTATACATATGACATATATATATATATATATATATATATATATATATATATATATATATATATATATATATATATATATATATATATATATATATATATATATATATATTATGGATTGTATATACATAGGTTATTATATATATATATATGTATCAGCGACAACAGCAAATGTGACACAGCAGAGCGTCACAACAGTAACAGCAGCAGCGGAGGCAACAATGACAGCCATATGTTAAGGAAAAATAGCAGCATCGACAGCGAGAAGCAGTGACAGCAGCCAGCGACAGTTTCAGAAAAACTGTCGCTGAAACAGCAGCGTATCAGGGCTGTAGTGACAGTTTTTAGCGACAGTGTAGGGAACTGTCACTAAAACAGTAGTATATCTTAATAAGCAGCAGCTTTCAGTGACAGCAGGAATAGTTATAGCGACAGTTTGGCAGTTTATATATATATATATATATATATATATATATATATATATATATATATATATATATATATTAGTATTAATATATGAGTAATGTATCTTCTAAATTGCTAACTACATTATAGTATAATAATTAGTGTAGTATGTATGTATGTATGTATATATATATATATATATATATATATATATATATATATATATATATATATATATATATATTACGGGTAGTTAATATAACAAGGTATTGGATATTACCTTGAGGAATCAAGGTAATTGGGGATATCCAAGGTATTGAGTTTGGGTATCAAGTTTTTGAATTATTGTTGTGATACCAAGTTGGTTCAAAACCATGATACCTATTTAATGTTTGTAATTATGATTCTATATTAGTAATAATTGTTGATATATATATATATATATATATATATATATATATATATATATATATATTGATGTTTTACCTATGGATTCACGTATTCGGAGATACGGTATCCTAATATTTAAGATATGGTTTTTATGGCTTAGACTTTAGTATCTTGAACCCAATATTTTTGTGTTAGACTTATGCAACCTAGAAATAGGTAGTTGACCATAGTTTGACTATAGTTGACCATAGTTTGACTTTTGACTTAGAATTAACTTTTGACCTAAAAGTTGACTAATTTAACTTATTCTCTTTCCGGAACCTTGTATTGATATTATATTCCATATCTAGGTCTTCGAGGCACCATATCAGACATCTGTGAGACTATTCTTCGGACTTCAGGCGATTACATTCTCTGATAGTTTCTCATTTATGATATCCTCTATGTTCATTGTATCTAGTGTAGATATCCATGTTCTCTTGACACTATGGTTACACGGATTAGTATATCCGGATCTCGTCATGAGATATTATTCCTTGGTATATGGTGTATATGGTGCAAGTATTGTTTCATTGGTTATCTTGTACATGTACATACACTGATTCTTGGGAAGACTAGCTATCAGAGGGTGGAGAGTACTTTAGTGTAGATATGTGATCAATATCCCTATTTTATCAAGTACTGTTATTGAATAGTATTGATCATACACCGCACGTATGATTAGCCAGGCCATATATATTGTATCATGTTCCCAAGTCGATCACATGTTAAAGCTAGTACTCACACACTTAGTCATTAGTATTCTTGTTCATTGGCATATTGTTCATTATTGTATTTATTCCAGTATTTCCTTATTGTATATATATCTCTCGTATCTATTGTGTATCTTCTATATTCATATCTATTTACTGTTACATTTTTTTATCATTGATTAAAACTTCTGTTAGAGATATACTCTGCTCTTTTCCTGACTGGATATATTTTTCCAAATGACACTGAGGAGTGGTACCCTACCTATTATGGACCTCAGGATATTGTGGGTCTAGAGTCTGAGACCCTGGCTCAGGAGGGACTTATCCCAACTGAGACAGTTGACCCGGGTTTAGTAGCTTCTTAGTATTCTTTGTATTGGATTTGTCTCCAGCTTATTTTGTTATTTCTTTCAGACCCATTGATGTATTATTTTAGACTCATGAGCTGTATGTGACTACTTCTATTCTTTATTTGATTCGTGCTCATTTCCATCTTAGATCTGTGATGAGTATATTATCATTGTTGGTGGTTCATTATATTGTTAGATAGATTACCCAAACAACGTTCTACCGTCGATTCTGCGGCGTAGGCTGGGCGTTGTTTCCGACCTGTACCCATACACCGGGTGCGGGTCGTGACACATTTTTAGTGGTGGCCCATGTAGGTCAATCTTTGTAAGTTATACAATGTTGTGGTAGTGCGACGATTTAGTTGTACTACTGCGAGCCTGCGATAGGATATTGGCTGAGATACTCAATCACATCTAGGAAAATTCTTTTGATTCAACTATTCTTCTTTGATATTGATACTTGATCTCTTAAACTGTCCTTTCCTTGAATGTCTTACATCATGTGCCATATTGATTCTTTCTTTTGCTTTGTCTCAGGATGCCGCCTAAGGCTAGATCACAGCAGGAGAAAGCAGCTTCTGAGAGGTCTGCGACATCCTGAGGGCCTGCACCAGTCACTTCTTCAGTGATTGGAGTGTCAGTTGCTTTCGTAGGTCCACCACCAACTCAGAGGACTGTGCCAGCTGTATCTGAGGGGCTTCCACCTCCACCTCCTATGCCAGCAGAGGCGACACAAATGTTTATACTATTTTATGAGATGCTCGAGGCACAGAGGGCTCAGTCAGAGGCACATCAGAGGTAGACCGACGTTCTACAGCAGGGTATCGAAAGTGCTCATCAGCTTGCTCGTACCGTGGTCGAGAGAGAAGTTCTGGTCCAGCAGCAAGTTGCTCCTCAGGTTTCTCAGCTTCAGCCAGGCAATATTTAGGACTTCAAGAAGCTGGAGCCTAGGGTTTTCAAAGGGACGGAGGGCATCATCTATGTTGATGATTGGCTCGAGGACATTGAGCGTCTTATGAGGGTGTCCCGTCTTTCTGAGGATATGAAGGTTGAAGCGGTAGGACTTCAACTGTTCGACGTCACTCGTACTTGGTTCAGGAATGAGCCGATTCTGGTTGACGCGGGACAGTCTTGGGAGGTATTCAAGGACCTCTTCAAGGAGAAGTTCGTCGCTCGGGCAGACATGCTAGACTTGGGGAGGCAGTTCGAGAGTCTCATTCAGGGGAGCATGTCTGTGGAGGAGTATGCTGCAAAATTGGGTAGGTTGAGCCGCTTTACAGAGTATTTGGTGAGGGAGCCGGAGGTTCGAGCTATTCGTTTCTGTGAGGGTCTAAACTGGGAAGTGAAGATCCTCATTCTGTCTTTTTATGAGACATACTTGGAGATACTTGTGGAGGCACGCAAGATTGAGCGGTAGTTGGGTTTGAAGCCCAAGAGAGACCGTAATTCTTTTATGGGGGCCAACAGTAGTGCAGTATCTGCAAAACGTCTTCATTTCTAGTCCAGACCTTTCCAGTAGCCACAACAGAACCAGACTCCAGCTAGGGCACCTTTTCACCAGGCACTACAGTAGCAAAGACATTTACAGCAAGCTTTCTGCCACTACTGCAAGAAGCCTGACCATATCTGGGAAGTTTGCAGGAGAAAGATAGGAGTTTATTTGTATTATGGTACTGAAGGGCATCAATCGAGAGAGTGTCCTCGTCGTGCAGTTCAGGGAGCAACTTCAGTTCCGAGGGCACCGACGAGACCACCTGCAGTACAGCTGAGGGGACCACTTCCGACACAACAGCAGCATTTTATCCAACATCAGCAACAGGGAGGTGCACGTCAGGGGCGAGCATTTGCTATGACCGTCGAGGAGGAGGAACCCACCGGAGATGTCATCGCAAGTTCTATTCTTCTTGATTCCATTTCAGCTTTAGCTTTGTTTGGTAGTGGTGCTTTCCATAGATTTGTATCTGTTTCTTTTGCTCTGAAGCATGGTTTGGTAGCTGAGTCTTTGCTTAGGACTTGCAAGATCATGACAGGGGAGGCATTATCCTGGTTAATGATATTTGCAAGGATCAGAGAGTTACTCTGGGAGGCTGAGAGTTGAGTGCGTGTTTACTTGTAATGCCACTTTCGAGCTACGATATTGTACTCGGGATAGATTGGTTGATTAGGCACTGTGCTAGCATAGATTGTAGAGGAGGTAGAGTTTTGTTTAGTCTGCCAGGAGAGCCAGAGTTTGAGTTTGCTAGAGGAGCTGCAAAGGAGGGAGAAGGCATTATTTGTGGAGCTATGGTGGAAGACAAGGAGTTGCCGCATCCATTGATAACAGAGTTCTTGAATGTGTTTCCTGAGGAATTGCCAGGGTTGCCGCCAGATCGAGATGTTGAATTTTCTATAGACTTGGTGCCAGGTGCAGAAATAATTTTGTAACATGTCTATAGAGTAGACAACAGCGAGCTGGTCGAGCTGAAGAAGCAGGTGGACGAATTACAAGATAAGGGGTTTATCAGATTGAGTTCTTTACCGTGGGGAGCCCCGGTATTGTTTGTACCGAAGAAGGATGGATCGGTGCGCATGTGCATTGATTACAGGGCTTCGAATAATCTCACTATCAAGAATAAGTATCCTTTGCAATGTATTGATGATCTGTTTGATCAGTTGAGTGGTGCGAAGGTATTTTCTAAGATAGATTTGAGATCAGGCTACCATTAGGTGAAGGTGAAGCCGGTGGGCATACCAAAGACTACTTTTAGAACTCGGTATGGTCAGTACTAGTTTATGGTGATGCCGTTTGGGTTGACTAATGCACCAGCGGTATTTATGAATTTGATGAACAAGGTGTTCCATCAGTACCTTGATAAGTTCGTGGTTGTGTTCATCGATGACATACTCATATACACGAAGACACCGGAGGAGCATGAGGAGCATTTGAGGATTGTGTTGGATGTGCCGAGGAAGGAGAAGCTGTATAGGAAGTTGTCCAAGTGTGAGTTTTTTCTAGACAATGTGGAGTTCTTGGGGCATCTTGTGACTGCAGATGGTATTTCAGTCGATCCGAAGAAGATCACAGCAGTGGAATCTTGGAAGACCCCGAGTTTGGTAGTAGAGATTAGGAGTTTCTTGGGATTGGCAGGCTACTACAGGAAGTTTGTGCAAAAATTTTTGAGAATTGCCGAGCCGATGAACAGACTCACCAGAAAGGATGTAGAGTTTGTTTGGACGGAGGATTGCCAGGTTGCTTTTGAGAAATTGAAGAGGAGGTTGACGTCTGCTCCTATTTTGATATTGCCATCAGTCTCTGGAGGTTTCACTATTTATAGTGATGCATTGGGGAAAGGTTTGTGTTGTGTTCTTCAGTAGAATAGAAAAGTGATTGCCTATGCATCCAGGCAATTGTGTCCTCATGAAAAGAACTATCCTACCCATGATTTAGAGTTGGCAGCAGTCATATTTGTCCTGAAGTTATGGAAACATTATTTGTACGGAGAGCATGTAGAGATCTTCACAGACCACAAAATCTTGAAGTACATTTTCACACAGAAGGAGTTGAACATGAGGCAGCGTCGGTGGTTGGAACTGATGAAGGATTTTGATATATCTTTGTAATATCATCCTGGAAAAGCTAATGTAGTTGCCGATGCTTTGAGCAGGTATCCGGTAGCTATGTTCTTGACGCATGATCGATATTTGTTAGAGGACTTGGAGAGCTTGGTCATCGAGGTGATAGTTCCTGGTTGTGCTATACAGATGTGGGGATTACATATACATTTAAATTTGATGGACATGATCAAGGCAGCACAGTATGAGAATGTATCCCTGAGGAGTATCAGAGCTCAGGTGAGAGAATGATTGGAAGATGATTTCACTATTGCTGAGGATGGATCTTTGAGGCATGGCGTTAGATTGTGTGTGCCTAGTGGAGAGCTGCGTGAGGAGGTATTATAGGAAGTGCACCGTTCTCAGTATTCTATGCATCCAGGTGCCAACAAGATGTATCGGGATATGCAAGAGAGTGTGTGGTGGTATGGCATGAAGAGGGAAGTGGCACAGCTTGTATCCAGATGCTTGGTGTGCCAGCAGGTGAAAGCCGAGAGGCAGAGGCCAGGAGGTTTACTTCAGCTATTACCCATTCCAGAGTGGAAGTAGGAGCACATTACTATGGATTTTGTATCCGGACTTCCACGATCTCTAGGAGGGAAAGACGCGATTTGGGTCATCGTTGATAGGTTGACCAAGTCGGCCCACTTTTTGCCTTTCAAGGTGCGTTTGTCTACGGAGAAGCTGACAGAGATGTATATGAGGCAGATCATTAGGATACATGGAGTTTCCGTCAGCATAGTCTCGGATCAGGATAGTCGTTTCACTTCTCATTTCTAGAGGAGTTTGTAGGAGAGTTTGGACACTCAGCTCAAGTTCGGTACTGCATATCATCCCCAGACAGATGGACAGTCAGAGAGGACTATTAAGACTCTCGAGGATATATGGCACACTTGTGTACTAGATTTTGGGGGTTCTTGGGAGGACCATCTATATTTGGTAGAGTTTGCTTACAACAACAGTTACCAGGCCAGTATAGAGATATCACCTTTTGAAGCTCTGTACGGTCGGAGGTGTCGTACTCCCTTGTCTTGGGACGATGTTGAAGAGAGAGTTTTGCTTGGGCCAGAGATGGTTGTGGATGAAGTAGAGAAGGTTCAGTTGATCAGAGACAGACTTCGTGTGGCGCAGGACAGATAACGGCATTGGGCCGATAGCCATCGGAGACCTTTGGAGTTCGAGGTATAGTTTAGATTTTTGTTTTGTGTTTGTTCTTGGTTGTTTGATATAGATTAAGTTATTAAGGGATGTTTTTTTCTAGGTGGGTGGTTTGGTGTTTCTGAGGATTTCTCTGATACGAGGCACGATTCGCTTCGGTGGAGGCAGAAAGCTTAGTCCGCGATTCATCGGACCTTTCACTATTCTGGAGAGGGTCGGTGCAGTTGCTTATAGAATAGACTTACCACCTGCATTGGAGGGAGTGCACAGTGTGTTTCACGTGTCACAGTTGAGACAATACATGGCAGATCCTAGTTATGTGTTGGATCACTCGGAGATAGAGGTGGGCCCTACTCTTAGTTATCCAGAGCAACCAGTTGAGATTCTGGATCGGAGAGAGAAGGTGCTGAGGAACCAGACTATTCCTTTGGTGCATGTCTCATGGAGGCATCACTCTTCGGGGGAGTCTACCTGGAAGAGGGAGGAAGAAATACGAGAGCATTATCCATATTTGTTTGTGCCTTGAGGTATGTTATTTCCTAGTTATATTCTGTTCATTGTTATGTTCTTTCATAGTTAGTTATGATTCTTTAGTTCTGTTCTTCTATTATTTTTTGGGGGTAGTTTTCGTCTTTGAATATCGAGGACGAAATTATTTTAAGGAGGGTAGACTTGTCACTACCATATTTTTTTAGAAAGGGTATTTTAGTAATTTTATATTTAATTAAATATTATGCATGATAAATAATTATTTATTGTATTATATAATTATTGTTAGATGTTAGTTATTTATTTTGGACTTGTATTAGTGGACCTAACTAGTTTAGTTTGACTCATGGATCAACATGAATTAATTGTTAGAATTTAGCCCATTTAGAAAGCCCATTGTTAAGGAGATCGATTAAATTAATTAAACCATTAGACTCGAAGCTTCCTTTCTTAATTATTTCTTTATGAGAGGCCCCAAGGGGTATATTAGACAATTCATAGTAGCTTGAGGAAGGGGGAAGGGGGCTGGCCTATATAGCGGGAGAATTTATTTCTCTCTCCTCTTTTTATTTGGAAATTAGATCTAGAATTTTCCTCAACCAAATTCCTTCATTCACACTTCATTTTCCTACCAAATTTCATTCCTATTTCCTTCCCAAATCACTATTGGAGGCTAGTAGAGAAAGGATCTAGAAGGAGGAAGCAATGATCTACAAAGAGGAGCAAGGATCTACAAGTTGGAGCCAATTTCATCTCATTTGGAGGTTGTATTGGGAATCCATCTCCCAATAGGTACAATTCAATTTCCCCCCCAATTTAGGTTCTAAATATGAGATTTAACCATGAAAAAGTGGAACTTAATGCCATACTAGTATAACATTGCTATACCACAATATACCACTGGTATATTGCCCGACTGTCAATGATTCAACCATTGGACAATAACCAAATCATTCTTTAGTCCATTGGATACTTGGTTTTATTTTATAGGCTGAGATCATTTGGGGGGGGGGGGGGGGTTACAGATCAGTAACATGGCACATCCAAAGGCCATGGATCACTCCCTCCTCCCTTTATAAACCCCTATTATTTTCTCTCTTCTTTTCTTCCTTTTTTCCTTCTTTATTTTCTCTCTCATTATTTCCTCTCCATTCTTGAGCTTGGGCTTGGACTTGAGACCTAAAAGTGTAACGTATGAATCCCTCTTGGTTGTGGATTAGAATAGTAGGCTTATAGCTTGACCCAGATAACTACATCTTGCCATCTTTAAAATAAGTTGGGTTTTCTTTGAATATCGAGTTTTTTTTATGAATAATCTTGCTTAATTTTAGCCAAAGCTTGAATCTAGATTTTTTCACATTTTATTGTAGTAATTTGGGTGGATTTTTTAAAGGTTTTGGCTTAGTTTCCATTTCTAGATCATAAGTGAGATATGGAATTTTAATCTTGGTATCGATTGCGATAATCTTATTTTTCTTGTAAAACCTAGTTCTACATGTATAGGTAAATTACCCCTAGTATTGTTTCTTGTTGATTTGGTGAAATTGGGACCTTTTTCGCTCCAAAAATCTAATTTTTGAGCCGTTCCTGTGCTAGTTCAGTGCTAGCAGTATACCGCGGTATACCACCAGTATACCGATATATGCTATTTTGCAAGGTTCAGACTTGCTGTCTTCTTGGTTGGTATATCGCATGTATACTGGCCTATGTCATTATGTACTCTGGATCTTGTTGTCTTAGTTTCTGTTATATCGCCGGTATATCACAATATACCGTCGGTATACCACTTTGATACCCAAGTTTTATGTTTATAATTTTTTCTAATTTTGTCGATTCTTTTTTGATTCATACTTACTTGATTATTCATCTAACATAATTTTCGTATGATTAATAATCTTAATGATTTATTGTGGCAGTATCTGCGTCTGGTGCACGAGGGTACTACTATTACACATTGATTGCCTGTTACGTGCTGGAGCACCCTATCACGTTCTATTTTACTGTCATATATTATACTGTATTGTTCCGTCACTACCAAAATATGATGAAATAGCGATGTTTTTAGCGACGTCATAATAAAACATTACTAATATTAAAGACTTGAGCGACTCCTAAAATAAACTTTGCTATACGTCACTATTGGTGACATATAGCGACGTTTAGCGACTGTACTTCAGTTTTTAAAGAATAGTCGCTATAAACTTCTTTAACGTAATTAAACGTCACTAATTTTTATGATTTAGTGACGTTTAGCGACGTATTTACTGACATTGCTTTTTTGATATTTAACACCGTATTTAGCAACATCTCTAACGTCGCAAACTTTTTAATTAGCGACGTTTAGCGACATCTAATTATGACATCGCTAATTTTTTTAATTAGCGACGCTTAGCGACGTCTATTTATGAAGTCACTAAACTTTTTAATATAGGGTTCAGGGTTTTATTTTCCCCCATTCTCTCATCCTAAAATTAAAAAAAAAACCCTTACCCCCCCTCGGGCAAAGTACCCCCTTACCCCCCGTCCGGCGAAGTACCCCCCCTCCTCCTCCTCCCCCTACCCCTGTCCCTACCCCCCCCAACCGACTCTCTCCCCTTTGTGCTCCGGCTCCCCCCCTTTGTGCTCCAGCTCCCCCCTCTGTGCTCCGACTCTCCCTCCGCCTACGACTCTCCGATCAGTCAGCCCCCCTCCTCGGTCAGGTAAACCCCAACCCTAATTCTCATGTATATAAGTTTTAAGTGTATATATATATATATATATATATATATATATATATATATATATATATATATATATATATATATATATATATTGTGTGTGTGTGTGTGTTTTAGCTTTATGGTGTTGGTGTTATGACATGGAGGTGACGAGAAGGGGATGTGGTGCTCGGGTTTCAGAGCAGTACAGTACTTGTGGAGAGTATTATTAGCAGTGGAGGTGAGTATTCTCAGATATTAGGGTTGATCGGGCAAGTTATAGGTGACAACAACTGTTATAGTACCGATAATTAGAAGAGCAGCATCAACAACAAGCATTAACAGCAGCAGTAGCATGAAAGCATAATAGCAACAGAAACATTTAGTTGCAACAACAACAACAATTTGTAATTAGAGCAGCAGACAATTGGGAGGCAAGGCATCAGTTGTTTGCAATGCCTATAAATGGCATCAGCTTAGGCAGCACCTGATGAGGGTAGCAGCATCTAATGCATGAGAGGAAGGGTGGGCATAGTGTGGGGTAGAAGAAATTATATATGAGTTATGTGAGGAATATTGAGTAGTACAACAATAGCAAATCATGGCTAGGGAGCAGTTAATTGCATTATTTGTATCATGTCACACTAACACGCATATACCAACCCTAACACGGACACAAACACACACACACACACATGTTTATATCATGTCATCTCATGATACGTATGGTAAAATTGTAGGACACATGGATATGAAAGGTTAGGATACGATATCGAGGATAAGGTTGTAAGTATTTTATCGGACATGGACACACTCATACATGTCAAGTATGGATATCCAGGATTGTATCAGTAAGTGTCAACTATGTATCCTGGACCAAAAAAATTGATACTGGATATCCATGACTTGACTTTCAATTAGAAAGTCATGGCCTAAAAAAATGTCAAGTGTGGATATACAGGATAGAAAGTTGAAACTCACTGATACACTGCAATATGAGTATCAAGGATCAATATGAGTATCAAGGATACAGAGTTGAACGAAAAAGTATCAGTGTTAGGACTAGGTGTATTAGTGCATGTACTATATTCCTGAGTATTCTTATGTGTGTGTAGATGAGTAGGTATATAACATAATTGGGTATTATGAGTATCAATGATAGGACTAGGAGTATTAGTGCATGTACTGTATTTAAACGAAAAAGATAAATTTTTAGAAGAGGATTGAAAATATTAATATGAAATCTATTTAGACTTGTGACATATACTGTAATTTAACTATTTTCTTGAATGATGTCTATTCATCTTTGCATATCTGGAGTAAGTATCATATGGATAATATATACTACTAAATATTCACATGAGTATATACTTGAATGATGTATAATCATCTTTACAGAAGTATCTAGAAGTGGATATAAATTACTATCTGTGTCATCATTTGTGGATGTACAACCGTCATCCTGATAATATGTGCAGTGTACGGGATAAATTCATAGATGGTGCACAGCAGTTCCGGCAGTTCGCCAAGGCGTTCTCTCAGTACATAGACGGTACCAAAATTAAGTATCCGTGTGTGAGATGTCGTAACTTAAAATATCATCCAAAAGTGGAAGTCACATATCATTTACACTCGAAGGTTTTTATGCCGAATTACTATCATTGGACCGCACACGGAGAACTTGTGTCTTTAGCATCGTAGTCAGAGCCTTATGTGGAGCTGTATATGGATGTCCACGACCACACTGCTTATAACGACAGGTGGGTGAACATGGTTTTTGTTGCGACGGGGCCTAGTTTTGATCCAGACAGTCATGATGCAGCTGAGGAGGCACCGAATGTTGATGCTGTAAAGTTTATGGAGTTTCTGGAGAAAGCAAGGACTCCATTATATCCTGGTTGTGAGGATCATTCACCGTTGGAGGTGGTTACAAGATTGCTGTACATCAAGTTCGATTTTAACATATTGCAAGAATGCTATAACCGCCTGATGGATTTGATTATAGAGATCTTGCCAGAGGGTATAAAGTTGCCTAAAGACTCTACCGATCTAAGAGGATGGTGAGATTGCTCTAGATAGGATATGAGAAAATTGATGCGTGTCACAACAAGTGCATTTTAGACTACAAAGACGACAAGGATGAAGACGTGTGCAGATTCTATGGTACTGATCGCTACAAGGCCACTAGTAGAGGAAAGTCTTTCGGTGCAAGGAAGCCTATCGATTTGATGCACTACTTATCTTTGACGCCGCGGTTGCAGAGGTTGTTTATGGTAAAGAAGATTGCAGAAAATATGAGTTAGCACAGGCAAGAACAAATCGAAGGAGTATTGGATCATCCATCCGATGGAGAAGCATGAAAGCACTTTGATCGAGAGTATCCATATTTTACTTCGGATCCGCATATTTTCATATTGGGGCTCTCCTCCAACGATTTTACCCCATTCGGACTTTCGGGCTCCCAATATTCGTGTTGGCCTGTGATCGTCACTCCGTACAATCTACCGTCTTGGATGTGCATGAAGACTCCATAAATGTTCCTAACTGTTATTATTCTGGGTCCGAACAATCCGAAGAGAAACATTGATGTGTATTTACAGCCTTTCATAGATGAGTTGAATCAGTTGTGGAAAGTAGGTGCCAACACGTACGATATTTGTAATAAACAGAATTTTCAGATGAAGGCAGCACTTATGTGGACCATCAACAGATTTTTGGGCTGTAAAATATTATCGGGATGGAGCACTCATGGTAGTCTCTCATGTCCATATTGCATGAACCGTACTAAGGGTTTCCGTTTGAAACACGGAGATAAACCGTGCTTCTTCGATTATCATCGACAATTTCTGCCGAAGGATCATCCGTACCGGAGGAACATGAATGCTTTTCATGCGGGCATTATAGAGAAGGCCAATCCACCACCAAGGTAGCCCAGATACACGATATGGAAAGAGGTACAAGATTTACTAAGTGCTATCGAAGAGCCTACTAAGGGGTACAAGTGTGACGAATTTGGTCGTACCCATAATTGGACGAAGAGGAGTATATTCTAGGATCTACTATATTGGAGCACCAATCTGATCAGACATAACCTTGATGTCAACATGGTGACCATCTTTCTGGCCCCTATCGAAAGGGCGGAAATCTCATTGATGAGAGGGCATCGCAGACCTATGTAAGTATTACTTTACTTTGTGTTAATTTTAATATAACTTAGGAAATATAAAAATAAATATCCATGTAGTTAGTAATAAATATCTTAGATACATTAGCAATTATCGAGTATCCAAACTTTTCTAGGCCGAGTATCTTAGGCTGCGTTAGCGGGCGACTGCTAGTGCACATACAGCGGGAGAGGCTGGTACTTTCTCGCAGCCCTCTCCAGGTCCATCGACGGACGAGCTGTGGATGATCGCCGCTGTTGGTCTCCAGAGGGGTACGTACTATGGTATGGGATCCTCTGGCGCCCTTGTTACAACGCAGTCCTCTAGGGTCTCCACTGCAAGTGCGCATTCCCCACAGCCCTCGAATGTATCGGCCCGAGTCCAGGAGATCGTTGACCATCAACTGCGTCTCTCCATGACGAATTGATGCAAATGATGGAGGAGCAGCCCCTGTCCCAGCCGCAGGCGGACGATGCGATATTCATCGCACGATTTGATACGCTCGAGCGCAGCATCATGGAGCTCAGGGATATGATAGCTGATCTTAGAGCGTCGTTAAAATGCAACATAATGAAGCTGCAGGCATCACAGTTGTCCATGGGCGAGAGGCTAACGATGATGCAGGATTCAATGGTTCATAGCAGCATGAGGCTGTTATCTACCATTAATTCATACAACCATCGACTAGCAACGTTGTAGTAGATACGTCCTCCTGAGTGTCTTCATCGATACAGACTCCATCAACGTCACTGCCTTCTCCATCGATATCGGTGTCGATTTTATGAGAGCAGTATAATTTATTCTTATCCCTGATGCGCGCAGTGGTCATCCTCCTGCAGATTCGCAGTAGTCCTAGTTAGAATAGTTTAATGGTTGTTTGTGTTTTGGCCTATGATATTTGGGCATTTATGAATATTCTTTATTTTTGAGGCATTTAGACTTTATTTCTTGCACTCAGTTGTGTGGATATTTATTGTATTCTTTACGATAAAATTTTCTCCAAACTCAGTTTGTAATCCCTAATATTTTATTTTCTTCAAATTTTACTATATTATTAATATTAAATTTATGTTAATTTATAGGTGTTGAGTGTTCCACCGAAGGGGTCGACGAACCCAGAAAATTCAACAGAGGGTTGCTCCGGGTCTATTTATATAAATTATGAATTCATAAACTGCAGGAAGACTGGTTTGGAAACCATTTTATATTCTTTTTTATTTTTTACTAAAAAATTAGCGATGTTTAGCGACATTTATATACGTCGCTAAAAATATCGCTAACTACGTCGCTGAATATCGTTAAATACGTCGCCGAATACGCCGCTAAATACGTTGCTGAATGTTGCTAAATTGCTGACATGACAGTATTTGCTAGGTTAATAAAACATCGCTAAATGTGTTGCAAAACGTTGCTAAATAGACAAATTTTAGCAACGTATAGCGACACACAACACGTCACTAATTTAGCTATGTTGCGTCGCTAAACGTCGCTAATATAAAAAATATTAGCTTAAACCAACCTTTATTAAAATATCGCTAATTACGTCGCTAAATTTTTTAGTGACATTTTTATGCCATTTAGCGACGTTTCCAGACATCGCTAATTTGACTTATTCTGTTAGTGCGTTCTGTCCTGTACTATATTGATGCTATGATGATTCCTATATTGATTTTCGTTGTGGCTTGTCGTAGCGCACTCTTGATTCTTGATTTATTCTTGTTGTGGCTAGCCGTAACGCACTCCTGTATACTGATTATAAGAACGTGGTTTGGTAACCTACCTTGGTTACTAATTATGATTGTCAAGCTATTGTCATGTCTTATATTTTTCCAAGGGGAAACTCATGTCAAGGATGGATCCCCGGATGGCCACGATCGAGAATCCTCGTAAAATATTTTAGTATTAATGACTAGATTGATTCACATAGATGCATTAGAAGGGAAGGTTTCCAGGTTGCATGCAGTCCCATTATCCTTGCTAC
Organism: Iris macrosiphon; assembly: GCA_036927795.1. Taxonomy (NCBI): domain Eukaryota; kingdom Viridiplantae; phylum Streptophyta; class Magnoliopsida; order Asparagales; family Iridaceae; genus Iris; species Iris macrosiphon. Next base: position 102,745,822 of record JAYESA010000017.1, read on the forward strand.
TTATGAATTTGGAGCTCTTTATCGTAAGGAGCACACTTTCAGCACACTATCGAGTATTGCAATAATATACTAATCATGATTCCTGTATAGCCTGGACAGACTATAGTGCATATTATTGTTGGACCTCTATTGCATGTACTAGTAACCAAGATTATGATTACCCTAGTTAGTTAATTATAGAAAATCATAGATTATGATTAGTCGTGACTGATTGATTGCCATACTACTTTAGTCTTGTTTATATATTTTTATCAGTTTATATTCCATATTACATATTCTCTCAGTTACTTTCTTTACTTCTATTGATTTACAATCTTTATATGTTTGCATGCTAGTTTTAGTTCACATGTTTATCTTCATTTGTGGTACTTGCTATGTGGGGTTGACCCTACTGATTTTAAATGGCCAGATCTTATAGCAGAACCAGAGGATCTCCTGTGTCTTCCTCTTGATGGTGCATACCAGGAAGAACACCTACTGAGCACCTGAGTGGATTTTTATTCTCTTCACTCACTAATCATCTATATATTCTTTTGCGGCATTTAGCTATCGAGCATGTGTTAACTAGTATTTTGGGACTCTATTTCCTCCTAAGCACAACATAAATATGTATAGTTTAGACTGCATCTAGAGCTGATTATATATTTTTGGTATACTTTTGCTAGTACTTTATTTTGTATTACTAGATTTATGATCATATATATATTTATAGTTTGGGGCGCTTTACTATTTTATGTCTAATGATCAAATATCTTATACATTGTTGTTTGCTTGTGATTGAGACGCCTATGATTGCTTGATTGCTTGACCTTGTATTGCCTATTGGATTGTAAGATAACCTACATGTTTCTACAGTTGTGACAGTATCTTGGGATGCAGATGTACTCTAATATGCATAGTTGGCCTAGTTTCGTCCCCTATGGCAACATCAACCTCTATACCATCAATACCGATCAAACTCATATTTTTAGGTTGAGTTATGACCACCTCATCCTCCTGGTATGCTAGATCCCCAACATTATATATGTTTCTAGCTTTAGTTTTGCATAAAATCCACCAATCCTTATTATTGTGTCATCGACTAGGATAGCTCCTATAATACACTTGAACCATTTGATTAGCCAGCATAAATGGTTCGAGACCTACATATTTTTTTCCATAATTTATATCAACAAACCCAAACTGGTTGTCAATTTTTCATCCTTGCTTGGGTGTTGTGTCGAACAAATCATATTTAAACAACATAATTTTGTCTCATAAGAGTATTCTAGCTCCAAGATATCTTTTAGTAGAACGTAATTATCAAATTCTGGATCCTCATCGTAGACTGAATCCCTCACACATACTCCAGAATTCTTTGTATAATTAGCCTCATCATTGATAAATGATTGATTAATAGGATTATCAGTGGTTCTAAATTTGAAGCCATTGATGGTGTATCCATCCCAACATTTTGTCCTCTTGCTTGATCCGATAGCTAATGCTCAAAGTTATTCGCATATCATAGAATTCTTTCGCATAAGGATTCGGATCCTCCGGATCAAAACTTTGACCGGCCGCATCAAATACCAACTCACACGCCAAATTTTGTGGTCAATATTCAAAGTTATCTCCAAGAGTGGACTCTTCTATCTCCGTATTGAAGGAGGAATGATATTCAGGAGTCAAAGGTTCTCCTTGAGCCATCCACATTTTGTAGTTTGGTAGGAAACCCTTGTTGTAGAGATGCTTCCTAACGAGATCCACCGCTTTGAATGGTATATTATGATATTTGACACAAGGACACTTGATGAGCCTCACATCCATAAAATAAGGTTGGCTACTGGCATATTTGAGAAATTCCTCAATGTCCGTCCAAAAATTATCTGTCAAACTAATCATACTCCCATGTCGTCGATTATACATCCACGATCTGTCAACTAAGTATCGACTCATTGTTCAAACCAATTCTGTATGTACGTACCCTATATATTCAAACAATATGGATTAAATACAAGTATCAAAAAACTTAAAGAATAAGAATATTATAACTTAGTACTTAATTGTAATAACTAATTATTATTCACACTAGTTCGATAAAGTAACTACACCATATATGTTGATACCCCTAAAACACATTCCTAGTATTTTTCTAAAACGTTAATAATTTACTAATAGTTATTTGTTTTCGATACCAAAAAAATTGATACTTCGGTCTGATACTGCCGATATATGCTGATACCACCGATCCCGATACTCATAGTAATGGTCCGATATCGATTTCAATATCGATACTTGTTCATGTATGTACAACTTAACTCCTAACAAATCAAAAGTTGAAACTTTCTACTTCTATTTTATCATATTTTCTTTCTTCCCTAATGCAAGGCACGTAGGCAATTATTGCTTGGCCCTGGCAACCACTCAAAGCAATCTATTATTGGCTTATTTATTGATTATGATATAGGACTAGATGTAATTTTATTACTTAGAATTTATTTTAATTTCCGAATAAATTCCTCTTCTACCTATTCTTAAATCCTACATTCTAAATAAATTTTACTTTAATTTTTTTAAAGCCAACCCATAACTAGTGTCCATATAACAAGTTTGTAGCTTGCCAACACGATCCAAAGCAAACCTGTGACTAGTATTTATAACCTAAGGTTTATATGTGTCTTCTAGTGTCTTGTGTCATGTGTCTTCCCATAAAATTCAAATATATTAGATAATGTGTCATGTGTCCTATGTAGTCTTTCCCCAAATAGATATGTGGAGGGTTAGGGTTAGGGTTTACCAGCGTATCGTGTCCATACTGTCCATGTCCAGCATATTGTGTCTGTATCCAGCATATCAAAAATACTAAAGCATTCATTTTCTCTTCGTGTCCATGTCCAGTGTATCGTGCCTGTACGTGTTTGCAGACCCCCACAATCCAAATGCAATAATTAACCAATTCAAAATGAGGGTTAGGGTTTCCATAGTCCGAGGAGAAGGCGATCTGACAAAAGCGGAGGGGGTCGGGGTGGAGAAGGAGGGCTTAGGGGTCAGACGTTGAAGGAGGAGGAGGAGGAGGAGGAGGAGGAGAGGGGGGCGGGGGGGTCGGGGCTCGGTGGAGGAGGAGGAGGAGGAGAAGGAGGAGAGGGTGAGTGAGGGGGAGGGGCTGCCGGAGAGGGGGAGGTCGCCGGAGAGGGGGAGGGGGTCGGGAGTGGTGGAGGAGGGCTTGGGGTCGGACGCTGGAGGAGGAGGAGGAGGAGGAGGAGGAGAGGGGGTTGGTGGCCGGTGGAGGAGAAAGAAAGGGTGGGTGAGGGGGAGAGGCTGCCGGAGAGGGGGAGGTCGTAGGAAAGATGGAGGGGGTCGGGGGGAAGTCGTCGGAGAGAGAGAGAGAGAGAGAGAGAGAGAGAGAGAGAGAGAGACGACGGATTAGCGACATAATATTAACAAAATATAATATATTTTGTTTACATAAATAATTTAGTCGTGATTCTGTCGAATTTTTGTCACTGACTCTGCGACGGATTAGTTTTCATCGCTGAGATCTATCGCTATTTAATAGTATTTTTGTAGTAAAGTTATAAATAGAAGAGAATAGATAGGAGAAGTTGGATCTCTGCTTGCTGGGTGATAAAAATTACTGTTGCTCAAAGCAAGATTCGTCCCACACGATCGGCTCCCAGGCACCAGCAAGTTCTTAAAGAACTTCTAGAACGCTCGCGTCAACTCCTTCTAGAACGAACTCGTACGAACTCCTAGATTCCAATGGCGGCAGCACCCAAACCTCTCTTCATCTTTCTCCTTTTTGAAGTAAGTTCTCATAGGGGCTACGAAAAGAATATTTATAGAGGAACCTGACCGCCAACTATTATAGGAAAGATATAAACGAATTTAATTCAAATTCTACAAAAAAGGATCCGAATTAAAGACTTAATGTTTCCATAACAGATCATATATCATAAAATCATGTCTGTGCACAGTAGCGTAGCAGCACAGCAGCGCATCGGCGTAGCGGCTCAACTATGCAGTAGCCCAACACGCAGCAGCGCAGTAGCCCAGCGCAGTAGCCTAGCACACAGTCGCGCATGCGTCGATGCTGACGTGCTAAGTGCGCCATCAAAGCATCAATTTGTGCCCTCGAGCCAGAGTCCGAGTCTGAATTGCTAGCCCCAAAGGGGCTTAGCTCCTAAGAAATTTTTTTCAAGAGAATGACAAAAAACATAAATACTTTCGTTGAGAAGTTAATCCTTTTTTCTCCTAGGAAAATACCATCACATGTGCATAAATACACCCATGTGCCTCACCACAGACATGTGCACACCTCAACACAAGTAAAGCATCATATTGAGATATCCACTTAGTGGTGTAGCCAATGTGGGACTATCTTTACTAGCCCAAAGGCAATAACACCAACACATTAACTGATTTGCCTAAACTCCCAAGGATTCGGAGACCTGTTTCACAATCTTTATGTGCCATTCTTGAGGCATCTCATTAGTGTATATCATAATTCTACCGTCTACTTTTCGTTCCAATATATGGGGGATGACGTCTAGGGTAATCGTCATCTCCCTACATAGAAGATGGAAGGTATTGGTCTCCGGAGACCACCCTTGACGAATATGGGTATTAGTGCATCGTCCACCAAATTATATGAGTAGTTTGTTAGATAATGCATACCGGTTGGTATAATTTTATCCTTGACGATGTTGTCCAAGTTGTTGAATCCACATGTATGACACTTCTAGCCATGGTTAATGACTCTTAATACCCGTCTGGTCTCCTAAAAAATAGATACATGAAATAAAATTAAAATTAATAAATTTAAATTTAAAAAAATAAAAAGCATAACATAATGTACTTGCATTTTCATTCCATATCTTATAGGCAATATAGTCTTTAAAGGATTGTAGGAGATAACAACCACTAGGACGAGTCTCTTTAGAAGGTTCAGACCCATCATTCGATGTTCTTTGGTGGATGGACACTTGTTCATTTTTATCGGAATACATTGTAGCTGGAGATGGAGGAGATTACTTCTTCGAATGCATTACAATGGTACATGGTCGAAGTAATCAACTCGGAAAGGCCGTCGTCTGCTCTATTTTGTTTAAGCGCTTTGCACTCCGACATCGTCGGGGACTTCCTTTTCTTTCCTTCAACTTGTCCCTTCGAGGGGTTTCTCTCGTCTTCACTTTGGCAACTGCAAAATTTTTTTTATTAATATGTTGATTGAAAATTATATATTTTAGGACCGCCAAAATTTTGGCAATCTTAACACGAAGAGTTTTTTGTCTTAGAACTGTCAAAAGTTTGACAGTAAACATTATAGATAAGACTGCCAAAATTTTAGAAGTTTTGTTGGCAGTCCTGTGTCATCCCTATCCAAACAGTTCCTAATTTTGAACCTTCCAAACTCCTATAATGGGAGTTCAAAACCACTAATAATGGTGTTCAAAAGGAATACGTTATCAATATAAATTAATTTAAATCTAAAAATAAAAATAAAAAGGCAAAAAAATCCTAAAATTTGTGTGTTCAATTCTATTTTAAAAAAAATAGGAAACTTATTTTGAAATATAGATAAAGAGAGATTTATCTTGGTTTTGAAGAAGTCTTAAATTGTGTAATCTTCGATAAGGGTTGCAAGAGGAAGATGAAGTTGTTGAGAGAAGAAAAAAGTAACGGGTGATGAAAATGGGAAAGGAATAGACGTTTGGATTTGAATTGTTGTGCTCCGTAACAAATGGTGTAATATCCTCTAACAATTTCAAATTAAGATTGATTCAAACTACATATCCACTACCAAAATTTAATGAAATAACAACTTTTTTAGCGACGTTCCTCACTGACGTTGCTATAATTTATGAATTTAGAAATGCTAGAAAGGAACGTCGCTGTTAGCGACTGTCCGCGACCCTTAGCGACCATAAAAAATATTATGGAAGCACATATCGCCAAATGTCATAAAAGTTTGCCCTTATTTTTATTATAGCGACATTTAGCGACGTGATTTTCTATACGTTGCTAAATATTATGAAATCAACGATGTTTAGCGACGTCTTTTAAAGACGTCTCTAAAGTTTTTAATATAGGGTTTGAGTTTTTATTTTCTCCTCAGTCGTTTTGTTCCCCCAAAATCCCTAGAGACCAGCCTTGCCCCCGCGATCCCCCTCACCCGCCCGTCCCGGCGTATTGCTCGCCAACAACATCCTAGCCCCCCTCGCCGACTGTCGCTCTTCCTCCCCAGCGACAATCCTCCTCCCCTTCGGTGGTCGCGGTCTCCCTACCGACCCTCCTCCTCCCCACCACCGGTCCTCCTCTCCTCTGGTCGACCCCTCCTCGGTCAGCCCCTAGCCATCTCGATAAACCCTAACCCTAACCCTATCTCTTTCTCGTAGCACAAATACGTTACAACAGACACACTGATACGACACTAACACAGACATAAACACTAACACTGACCCTGACACGATACATATACGCACACAATTTCACAGACACATATATGACACAAACACACTAACACGGACATTATCACGCCCCGCTCTCAAAATACTGAGTAAATACGAGGACTGACATTGTCACGCCCCGATCTTCCATAGGTAATTGGCTCTCCTTGCTAGGCGCGAATCACCGTGCCAGCGCTCCCGCGGGATGATCTTTGTATCTGGACGTGATGCCGCATGAGCACAAGTTGCACCCTTACAAGGCCATGATCCGAACATGCGATAAATGTCTAAGCCACAGAGTCGCACAGATAGTCCGAATGCAGCGGAATAAGAAATGAACATGCAATTGGTAACAAGTTCACAGAGTCGTCAATAGCGGAAGCATTAAATAACACAAGTATAGAAGTAAAATAAGCTCTTTATTGATATTGAACAAGTGTTACAAGGGGCGTTAGGCCGAGATTTCAAGTCGCTCAAGACCTCTCTCTCTAAACAATAAAAGTGTGCCCAATAGCTATATTTGTGGAATAATACGTAGGCGATGTTCCAATATTATGTCTTGTATATGTGCTTCAGTTCCGGATGAAAGGTTCTAAGGCTCCAGAGTGAACTCTATGCCTTAGCTCGCACGAAGGAGTTTTTGTACCAAACGAGATTCTTCCACACCCTATAAGAAATCTGGTGGGTTATCAGTACATGATGCACTGGTGGAGAAACTTCTCGCCCGCTCGGCAAATCCAAACACGTTATAAAGGTTCTGTGCACCATCTATTAATTTATCTTTCTAGTCTTGCCGTAGGATCAGTTTTATGGCATAATAAAAAGCCTAAATCTTCTGGCAGTACACTGTGCGTTATAAGTGTAATACGATGAGACCTACCAACTTACCATTCGTCCTTCCCTATCCAAGGCAAACCAAGTTAAACCAAGTATGAGTATTTATAATAAAATTCAGGGCAATAGCATAAGCAAACACAAGTGTACTAAGTGAGGTACTGTTTCAGGTGCATGAGTTACACGGATTATTCAGAAGTGTTGTAGAAGATGTTCAAGTTTTCAATTATAAACAAGTGTGTTATAATCATATCCGTTCAGGTGTTTCAAATGCAGTTATAGGTATATGTGTGTTACACGGAGCGATCGTCTATAATGCAATGACTCGCACGCGGGTTGTCGCAATCGAACCAACTTAATCTATATGACAAAAGGTTACTGGAATGACTTCCATAGTGGATAGTGTAGTCTCGAGACGAAGATGGTGTGCAAGCAAAAATATAATATGGTTGGCATTGCACCCATCCCGTCGATAACAAACGACTACCAGTTGGTTCCGTCGAGATCGGATCGGCCCTATTGTCCCGGCGACCGTCCACGGAATTGAATTTAAAAACTACCTTGTGCACAAGTTGTCCGTGACCATACATATCCTTAATTTTTCTACATTCTTGTATGTACCGATACAGTTACAAATTCATATTCAGTCAGTACAGTATTGACTTCCCGAGCCGTCAGATTTAGTACAGGACGAGTATTAATTTTTCAAAGATGTTGTGATATTATCTTGCTTAACTGTCCATTGATGCAGTCCCCTAGTTCGAGAAATGCCTTGGCGACCTAACGGTCCCAAATATTTTCAATGTTCTACACTTGGCTCGGAATGACTTTCTTGATAGCATTCCTGCCTCAACTGAGTGAATAACAGATAGTTAAGTGCGATAAATTATGGCATGCATATAAGTGACAAGCATTAAATCGAGGCAACGAGTATAAGTAGCATATAAGCAAGCAAGCATTGCATTTGTGTGAACTTAACCATAAGGAAATGAGCGGTATAGTCTACTTTAGAATATAAGCTTTTAAGTTTACATGAGTCTAAGGGGTAGTACAAGGAATGAAGCCGTACCGGGACATATCGAGCGACATAGTTCTTAAGGTGAGCAGTATAAATAAGTGAAGCAGTGCACTACAAAGAGTATAATATTCTACTCGAGGCATAGCGGGGTCTACTTGCAAGAAGCAAAGGTAGCATGCGAGGATCCAAGTCATAAGCCAAGTTTTATTTCCATGTTCTAACACCAACAATACAAGATAGAATTATTCCCTTAGCTAGGTGCATTGTATTCTTTATTAGCATGCTAGGGTAATTAATCCAGCGACCAACATGTATCATCTATATTTTAAGTATGCTGGCTAAGCAAAGACAAGTTCATCGTAGCCACCCACCTTAGCGATGATTCACCTCGGTCGAGCGATACTTCGAGTGAGCCTTTGAAAGTCTAAGTCTGAACTCCTGAAGGGCCAAGTCTGGAATCCTTTGCCTCAAACGAGTCTTCTCGCTGAGAAAAGCGAGTCGGGTCGTTGTACTTGCACCATTTGAATCGGCTGTCCGCTTGAACGGAATAGGTCGTTACATTATACACCACTCGAAAAAATTCTCGTCCTCGAGACTTCCTGAGCGCAAGCCATCTATCGCACTATCGAACCCATCTCAAGCCTAATCATCCATGTTGCTAGATCCGTTCGAACATAATTTCCTACTCGTTCCTTATACTGTGTCGCGTGTATACGTCATGTGTATGCTGGGTTTGTCTTATTGAATGACTCTATCATTCAATCCAAGCTCTGGCTCGGTCTCTATTGCACCTTAGTACAAAATATATATCGCTTAATATGGGGTACGGTATGAGCCATCATGAATAACGATCTAAGGCAGAGGCAAACTTATCCAAATTGTTATACTAGTCAATGCGAATATAATATATTGACTTACATTAGCAATCAAGATCATCATATCGCGAGTCTGGATCGTGCACATATTTAAAGCGTCTCTCAAACATATGCATGTCAACCAAATTAGCGATAGCGAAGTCTTTGCACTCGAGTTCAACATATCACTGGGTCTTTGATTTTGTACGCGTTCAAGGGGTCCCTCAAACATTTGCATTCAACTAAACTTAGCGATAGTGAGTTCGGATAAGCTACTTGCAAAAATCTGAAAGGTTATAGTCTTTTGAATCGCAATGATACTTCCAACATGGTCAATAAAATTCTAAGTTATTTCTATTCCAATCAAAAATCAAGCATTGCGCTACCGTTAAGCAAGATCTATCCGATTAACCAACTAACGTCCATGTCCATTCGTGTCAAACATAGCACACACTAATCGTTCCATGTATAACACCAAGTCTTGCTGTCCCAGTTCTATGGCTTGTTCAAGCAACATTCTAAAGTCGGTTACACAAGTTCTTTCACTCGACACAGGGTCATGTCACGACCCACACCCGAAATTTGGGACACGAGTATGTGGGTACGTCCAGCCTACGCCACAATATCGACGGTAGAACGCTGTCTAGGTCATAATACTATCTAGTCAATCTCACACGAGTATCCAACTCCATAAGGAGACACAGATCTCATAAATAATATAAAAATACTCAAACACAGAACTAAAGTACAATAAGACATCGAAGAAAATAAATAATTAAAATGCAACACAAGTCTAATAAAATAATATAACTCAACAATAACATCCAATTCTCTAATATGTCGGAAAAAAATCCGGTACCATAAACTACTAAAAGAAACTAACTGAATAACTAGTGATCCCGGCTAGACCTCCCAGAATCATAACTGAACTACAAAATCCAAGGCTGCAGCTACTCTCCCTATGGTCCATAAAATGTCGGACACCAGTCCTCTAAGTCGCAGTCTGGAAAAATATTTCTAGTCAGGATGGAACGAAGTATATCTCTAATAGCACTTCTAAATCAATGATATAAACTATGTAGCAGTAAATAGATGTAAATATACAAGATGCATATATATGTATAAGAGATACACAATAAAGAAAATACTGGAAATAAATATGGGAATGAATAATATGACAATGAACAAGAATACTAATGACTGTGTGTGAGTACTAGCTTTAATATATTATCGGCTTGGGAACTTGTACACGAATAATGGCCTGGTTAGTCATACGTGCGGTGTATGACCAACACTAACATGAGAACAAGACTTGTACATGAAGGGTATGATCACATATCTACACTAAAATACTCTCCACCCCCGACTGGTATAGTAGATCCAACCATGGTACGCTACGACATGGGATTCTCTAGGAAGGTAGCAAATCTCCTCGAGAATCAGTGTATGTACATGCACAAGATAATCAATGAAATAAGACTTGCACGAGATACACCATATACAAGGAATAATATCTCATGACAAGATTCAGATATACCAATTCGTGTAACCATCGTGTCAAGAAATATGGATATCTACACTAAATACAATAAACATAGAGGATATCATAAACAAGAAACAATCAGAGAATGTACTCGTCTGGGGTCCTGAGCGGGCAATACCAATGTCATGTTCCTGTAGTCTCGCAGAATAATCCAATGGTCCTATATACATATAATATAATACAATATAGCATCAGCCATTACACTAGCACACACACAAACACAATTTTACTGAATTCAGAAGCTACGCTAGGGGTGATACGGGTTATCTAGCAGGGTCAAACGTGCGTCTAAATATACGGGTGTTATGTCCTTGATTACTGTGCATAATCAGACAGTCAATTACTAACATATGTCTAGCCAGTACACAAGGCAGTTAACTCACTAATTCTCAGGGTCACATAGTCATATGCAAATATGGGATATCCCCAGTTAATGCCTAGGGTCATACAGCAAATATTTTACGGTCACACCTAGTACTAGCAATTGATTACCATACAATGTATATATACCAATTAATTATCATACACACACGCACATGCACACTAGTCATTAGGTTAACCGACACGGGTCTTATGATCAACTAAACCGAACCATCATGAAACGATATGCTAAACCCTACACTATTCACACATGCACATACACACAACTATAAATGAAGGCTAGTCAAACCTGCGCGTTAGCGTGCACGTGCACGAAATCGAGGGTGACTTTTGTAGGTCATCTCCGACGAGGTAGGACGGGTCGACGATGACGACGATGACGACGATGATGGTGATGATGAAGGTGATGATGATGGTGATGATGATGATTATGAGGATGAGGATGATGATGATGATGATGATGATGATGATGATGGTGATGATGAAGGTGATGATGAAGGTCAGTCGAGGATACTCCGGGGATGGCCGAAGAGGAGAAGGAAGTCGGGGAGAGGAGTCTCAGGCGGTCGGGGATGATGGCAGCAGGGTGGCGGTGGTGGAGTCTCAGGCAAGGAGGTGGCTCAGGAGGTCGGGGACGGTAGTGATGGTCGGGTCAGGGGGTGAGCGAGTCGGCTGGAGGAAGGTAAAGGAGGAGATGAAGGAAGGCGATGATGGTTCAGAGGCGGGGGCTGCTGGGAGGCGTGGTGGCATGGTGGGGACACTGTGGAGTAGAGGTGGTGATGGGGAGGTCGAAGAAAAGTTGAGGACGAGGAGGACGAGGAAGAGACGGCTGTCATCGGTGGAGAACGGGAACGATGTCGAGACGGGGTTATGGAGGCGAGGATCCGGCGGAGGACACTGTGGTCGATGGAGGACTCGGCGGTTGCAGAGGTCGAAGGGATCACCGGAGAAGATGAGTCGAGGGGAGAATGGCAGGATGGTGAAGTTAGGATGGAAGTCGGGGTTATGTCGTGGAGGTCTGGCGGATGGCTTACAGCGGTGGAGGAGTCAGGGCGCTGCTGCTGTGTCGACGAGGAAGTCGGTAGAGTGAAGTTCAGGTGACGGCTCGGCGGTTGGGAGCCGCTCCGGCGGGTGGTCAGGCGACCGGGGGTGATAAAGATGTTGAAGGTTAAAGTCGGCTAGGGTTAGGTTGTTTTTGTAGTTGGACTTGATGAAATAATATGTAGAAAATACATACATATATATATATATATATATATATATATATATATATATATATATATATGGAGAAAATGGGTTAATGTAGCCCTAGGGATTTGGGCCGCCCAAGTACACCTTGGGATGGGGTTGCTTTGGAAAAAGGGTTATGATGTGTGATATATATAGGAAGTGTGGGTGGTTAGGATGTTGCTCCATTTAAATGGAAGGCCATGATTAAATATGGAGAAAATGCACAACAAAAAGGAAGAGAGAGAGAGAGAGAGAGAGAGAGGACCAGTCAATGAGGGCGGAGGTGAGGTCTTCTTCATTGGTCTTGACCAATATGATGGTGACACATCATTGCACTTTTGCAATAAAGTCCCCAACAATTAGAAAATTGCACAAAAAGTGGGTTTTAGGATTGGATGAGGAAAAACACTATGTTCGGTGTGATGCAATGGTTAAAAATGGTGTTTGGTATTTAGTATGAGTCTTGAGGGTGTGAATGGGGGTTTGGTTTTATGTTGGGTCTAGTTTTGGGTCAAGTTGGGTCCTTGTACCAATTTAATTAAAATTAATATAAATGGTGTTCTAAAATTAATTGGAAGTACATGGGATTAAAATTAGGTGGGACACAAGTATCATGGACGTAGAAGGCTCAGAATAGAATATTATCATAATTTGGGTTGCACAAAATGGATCAAGATTGTGTCTCCAATTTTGATTGGAACGCACAAAGATACGAAGTTAGATTTATTTGGAATTAAAAATAAACGTCCGCGACGAATATTGTGCGACTAAAATGAAGCATAAGAAAGCATATTTATGAGTTACACAAGGGTCCGAATGGTAGGATGGCACGTCTAGGACAAGGGTGTAAAATTTATTGGAAGGCAAAAGCTAGGGTAGCGCTCCAAATATCGAAGCAACGATAAGGCACAATAATTAAATAAAATCACGACGATTAATTATAATCCTCAATTATTTAATCCTGAATAATACAAATAAAAATCCATAATCCTATATTTTGGTCAGGGGTTCATCTAGTGGGTTTCTAGATTTAGTCTACTAACTCATGCATTAAAGAACACTATAATATATATATATATATATATATATATATATATATATATATATATATATATATATATATATACACGCATATCATACAATTATTTAAAATAAATACACACAATACTTATAATAAATAAAAATATCAAAATTACCCCTATTTTAGAATGTGGTAGTGACAGGTCATCTGCTTAATTACTAGGCTAGCTCACAAGGTTATAGGTACAAGTTCAAGCACACGATTCATCCTATAAATTCGTCGCACGATGCTCGCCCCAATTCCTAAGGTTAAACCGTTGTTCATTTGCACGAAATATTCTACCCAAGCTTATTTCACTCAGATTTCTAAACATTGTGCACAGATCATCCTACACACAATAATATGTTCGTTATATAGGGTTCGAGTCTGTTTAGTCAAATCCATGATATATCCAAGTCGTATAACAAACCTACCAATTCGCATAGTCTATCTCCTTCAAACATGTTTTAATAGAATCCATATATCCATTCTAAGTCTAGACCACCAAGCCATGATTCAATTTTAAATCTTTGATCATAACTCCAAGTCGTCCAATAAGATTTATGTATTCGTTCATGAAACCATTAAGCGTGACTTACTCCAGGTTCTAGGCTAACTTATCCCTGAAATACTTTTGATTCACTTATATTTTCAAATTTGTCTTATCATATCGAACCACAAGTCAAGACGATCCTTCAGTTGTCATACTCCGGTCACCCATAAATTTAAAAATCCTTGTTAGACGTAAGATCACCACACCAATGCTCCCACTGGATAATCGTCCTAATCCGGGCGTGATACATGTACGAGCATAGAGTTACGCTCGCACAAGATAAGAACGTCGAACGTTATGGTTATCTTCGAAACGATCGAGACACCTTATCATTTTACCTTGATCCATCCAAGATATATATTAAAATCCATCAAGTCATGTTCGTTCATGCCGTGATTATAATTCGTCTAACAAAATTATCCAACTTCAATGTTACCTTTTGATAAATCCATTATCTACTTCTAGCATTCCTCAAGCAACTAAGTTCAATTATTCAAGCCAAAGTCTATCCACTTTTGATATATTCTATTTTATTGAGTTTATTTGGAATAATCATCAAACATATTCCAGTGATTTCGATTATCCCCGCCAGACGTGAAATTACCACGCCGGTACTCCCGTAAGATAATCGTTCTTGGTTGTGACTGATTTTGAAGGTTATCTTTCCGAACTAGATTCAAGATCGTTCTATCAAACTGTAGATCAATTCTGTTATTGCTTACCACTTTCATCAAAGCACAATATTTCTTTCTCAGGCTAACTTCTATCGAACGATATCCTACTCATGTTTCAATCTATTTGATTTAATTTGAAATCGCTCGTATGATCCATCAAGTTTCCTTGACCAAGATATCTATTTTTATTTCCTTGAATCCCTATTCGATATAAGTCTTATCACTTTGTTCAAGATATTCTCAAATCATTCAATCCAAGTATCGCACGAGGCCTATGAATTCATTTGAACACTTCCAAAATGATCCATACACCACTCAGGAATCGAGTTAACCAATTAAATCCTCAATTGGTGTTCGCATCAATCGCTAGCATATTTACCAAGTCGTTACTTAGAATTCCTACACGATACCTAAGCATCGCCTGATAAATTTTAGTCTCGTATATATCCTTTTGATAGTTATCTAAGTAAACCATATCTGATTTGTATCTTCCAATACGAAGTACCGTCCGAGCTATTTCTCAAAATTCAAGCACGATTCTTTATATTCTCCTTAGTGATAATCTGATAACGTTTATATCAGTTGCCATTCTAAGTCTGACTTGTCCTTATCTGAATGGTATCCCAATCTCGCTTGCAAACTTGCTCGCACCAAAGGGTCTTGGCACGCGATACTCAACACAACTTAGCCGAAAGGCTGTGTGCATAGCTAACCGCCAGAACGATATTCTATCTCGTACACTAACCAGATGGATAATCATATATAGGTATTCAGGTTTGCACTTAACTTGCAAATTCTAGCACGAGTCTATTCCTATAAGGTCTAACACAGGTTGAAATGAGGGTCTTTGCATAACTATCCAGTTCAAGCATCATATCATTCACATGCACTCTTAAAAGTATTTAGACTCATTGTATATAATATCCCAATCGAGTCAACGAGAGAGAGTGTATACACATAACCTATGAATGAGATTTCAAAACTGAGAAAATCGAAAAGAAGTCCAAAGACGTAAAGCCATGCTCTGATACCAATATGTCACGTTCCGATCTCCTACAGGTAATCGACCGTCCCCGCTAGGCATGATCACCGTGCTAGTGCTCTGTCACGCCCCAGTCGCAAAATACGTAGGACTAGGAATACGTAACACGCCAGCCGTATGTATACGAACTCCAATATATGGAAACCATATACACACGTACGCTGTACATGAATATCCAATCCACAGTGGTAAATATATGTCACAATAAGTCACACGCAGTTCTATATCTCATCCACAGCACAAATATTAGAAGAATGGAAATCAATAAATGAATATCAAAGAAGTAGTCTCAAATAGTAATCTCAAAGTGCAATAGTCGGGTGGAGACAAATCCACTGCAAATCGACTATAATAAACTACTAAAGAGAGAAGAGAATAAACTCTAATATAAGAATAAATGTCTAGAAAAGAATAGCAACTAAAATCTCTAAACAGCTGCAATGAATCACATATAATCAGAAGGTAAGATCTCCTCAGGCTGATAGGTAGCATCAGGTCCAGGTCCATACTCCTGCGGATACTCCTGCTCACCTATATCTGGAAGGGACCAGGTCCTCAGAGGGACATAACAAGTATACTTAAACACATGCCAATAAAGTACTGAAGTAAATATCCAATGGGGTCGCCTAACCATCTACGTGAATGCAGTTAAGAACAACTTTCCCCACAAGTGAGCTATCTGGCTGAAAACCTGTGATTTGGCATGGTTCTCTTTTGGAGATCCAGGGGCCTAAAAGGTACGTCGTCTTTTGAACGCCGGTGGCCCGCCTGATAGTACATAATATATAGTGGTCATCATGACCCGTATCTCCAGCGGAGAATCCGGGCGTACAGGAGAAAAAGTGTAAAGGAGCTCAAATGCGGTACTTGTTGTTCTCCCCACCCAATGCTCTAAGCATGTCATGTCCTTGACACGATAAACCTCTAATAAGCGCCAGGTCTACTAGCATGCAAAGTTTCTATTGGCAGTTATCCCTATCCGTCGCACGACCTATACGTACCGGGGGCCAGCCGTGTACGCAAGTCCGTGTCCTACATGTGACTCACACTCGTGTAAGAATAGTGTCATGGCCAATGAAACATAAATGCCTCATGAAAATAGGGTAGTCTTATAAAGTAGGTCCAATGCATATACATAAATAAAAATATAGTACGACGACACCGTCGTTGCACCCAAGTTTCCTTGGACGCGCAGTTTATATAGCAGTTAAAATAAATGAACTAAATAAATAGAAAATAAACATGCATGCCTCATATGGAATATAAATACAGTACAATGGCAAGGTATACTTGCCTGGCAAGAAATCTATAAAGTGTACGCGTCCAAATGTCAAGGACACTGAACCTGAAACTAAGGACTCCGAACAAACGTCAAAAAGTCGAAAAGCGTGCCAAGGGTAACAGTCTCTAAATGGGACAAACTATAGGTCAAACAAATCTAGATGTCAATACGAACCCAACGGTATGTCCAAATGTGGATTCCGATGAGCCGAACACTATTTTGTCCAAAAAGTCAACTGTGGGGCCCGCCAATTGGCGATTTGGTCAATCGTCTCAGAATCGCATGAAATTTGGGTCACAGGACCAGCGCGTTACCACGAGTCCAGTGGCGCAAGTTTTGTCACAATCTGACAAGCGTGCACAAAATACGTGCGAGTTCCACAAAAGTTGAGACACGAAATGTGTCCGCGGATACGGCCTGATTTTGGCGCGTACACGCGTCCGAATCAGTCTCCACGAATTTTCACGTGTCCGATTATGCTGCGTGCACCATTGGGTACACTTGGCACACGGCGGGGCGGTCCCGTTTGGCGGGGCGCGCTCCGTTTTCCAACTTTTGGAAACCGGAAAAAGTGGGTGCGCACAGTTTTGTGACGAATATAACTATGTCCACAGCAACTATTAACCTAGGGTTATTTTACAGAAATTAAACTAGGTCAGGTATTCTACAGGTATCAAAAAGATTCACCGAATTCGGATCTCTGTGGTGGGAGATACGAACTCGGCAATATGGGTGGTCATTATGGAATTCTGCGATCCCAGAATTGGGTCTGTCCGTCCACTTTGGACGCTGTTTTACACCTAGGGACACACATTTTCTGAGGTTGGCTATAAAACGAATATTGAAGAGGGTTAAGGGATGATCATACCTATGAAAACGGAACAGCGTTTGGTCGAGCGAGTCGACGAGAAATTGCGCCGGAGCGAAGGTGCCTCGAGTGGGAAAACTGCAGGATGCGAGGTCGGCGTCGACGGGATGGTTGGATAGCTTGGCAGGACTTCTCTGGCTGCGGTGACGGCTCTTAGATGGGAAGAGGAAGTCTGGAAATAGTTTAGGATTTTATGAGAGCTAACTATATATATATATATTATATATTAAGGGAGAGAGAGGGTGGAGCGGATTGGGTTCGCGGTTTGGCCGCTAAAGCATTTGGCCAAGGGGGTTTCGGGTCCCTGGAAGTTATTGAATTCCTAACGTGGGATAGCAGGCGGGTCCTGGGAACATATACTTAAAGGGGTGGCGGCAAGTTTGCTAAAGGAATGGTAGAAGCATTTATTAGTTGTTATTATTACTACTAATATTATTCTTATTAGTTACTTATTAATTCTTATTAAATAATTTCTTTCTTAATCTTTTCTTTTCCCTATTATTATATGCATGCATATATATTTGTATATATATATAATATATATACTCATAGAAAATTTTCTAGATTAGAATAATGCACACCATTAGGCTAGCAACTGCTCAAGGGGGTCTTCTACATGGAATAAAATCCGAAAAATTCCTGATGGTCCCATAAGTCATCTAAGTGCCCGAACGCCTAACATAAAAAAATTATTAAAAATCTATTTCTCCTATTTAGACCTAATTACTACAATTTAATTAATAATTAATAAATAAAAAGGTATATACGATTTTCTAGGAAGGGGGTTTTACATTCTACCCAACTTATAAAAATTTCGTCCTCGAAATTAAAATTAAGCCACGATAGAATGCAATGATGGTATAAGATTTGTATTGTTTAAAATGCAAGGCTAGGTTTAAAGGGGTGGGCGATGTTGCACGTTGTACATCCCGGGAAAAAATCATGGAAAAATCCATATGAGCGAAAAATAGGTTTCTTCATGTGTCATGTCCAATGGTGTGGATACATAAATGCTCTTTTGTATAAAAGCATCCAACAATTGAAAAATTGCACAAAGATGGAAATTGGATGATGGACATGTCTAGGACAAGGGTGTAGAATTTGTAGGAAGGCAGTGGCTAGTGTAGTGCTCCAATTATCGGAGCACGGTAAGGGCGCTAAGTGATATAACTATTACAAAATTAAATAAAATATCGTGTTCTATCTCTAGCTGGACTCAGCTAACCTTAGTCTCACTAACTCAGCCAAGTAGGTCAAATTCTTAGGTGAGGGGGTTTCACAATTCAGCCAACTTAAGACAATGCCGTCCTCAAAATTAAAATAAGGCAGAATCAGTTAATCCTTTATGTACAATAAGGCAAGGCAGTCGCAATCTTCTTGCGATAACTAAAATCCTAATCATTTCCTTTGCAATCACTTCTAGGTTAAGATGACCACTGCTCCATTCAAAATTTAACCTATGGTTATCTCTTCTCCCCTTATTTCAAATTGTCCATATCCACATAACATCTCCAAGATTTACATACGCATATAACTTTTACCTCACGATCTCTAACTATCATAATCTCCTTTAGAAGTGGTTTGAGTCCAATATATTCCCATTTTCACTTATAATTTTTTGTATGCTTCAACTCTTTAAATTTCATTCACATCCTCATTATTTCAAATAGGTCGTCCAACCAAAATTTTAATTCTTAATTCAAGTCACCAAATTAAAAAAAATAATTTAAATGCAGTCCACCAATATTCAAGTCTGAAATTCTATATTTATCCTCTAAATTCAAATTGGTGATTCTACCTTCAGTGTTCAAAATTTTACTCATGCACTTAAGGTATAAATATTGGGTCCTTAATATCAATTCATTGATCCTTATCATCTTAGTCATCCTTCTAAATTTCTCAAAATTACAATGGCTCGAACCTCTCCCAATCTAATCTTACTCGATCATAATCTAAAAGAAATTCCTTCCGAGTTGACAATGCACTGCTACCCAACTTAGAATTTACCCATCTTTCATCTAAGGCTATACATCTAAGAAGACTATGTCCCAAATTATTTAATCATGCTATTGAATCATCAAGGTCTTTAACACCAAACATATCGTCGATGATGTTCCCTTAATCATTTATAAAAGGTAGTCACCAAACAATGTGATTGGCCTATGGGGATATCTAGTACTATCTATATGTCAAACTTATACCAAGCAAGAGGTTTCGTCTTTCCGAAATAAGGGAAGACGGAAAAACAATAATAAAGTATTCGAAGTGGAGGTGATAGAATACAAGTATGGGGGTCAAGGCGTTTCAAGGAATCCAATTGGGAATTGTCAAGGCAGTTGTGGACTGAAATCCTATTTGGTAAATCCGTATTCGTATGCTCGTATTAGTACAGTCATGTAACCGATACGATATGTCAGACATGCCTAGGGCAAGTATATTCGTCTACTAATCACTACATATCTCAATCCACGTAAAGTAGCGTTACGAAGGGCGAATCGAGCGCACTAAGGTTAGCTAGACCTTCATACACTGATTCTGAAATGTATTATTGTGGGCGCCCACTAATACATATGTAGTGAACAAGCTTGATAAAGAATAAGCTTGCAAAAACTAGGCTATAATAGCAGCATAAATCACGGTAGTACAGCAAATATGAATACGCTAGATTATGATGAAAGAAGGTTCAAATAATTCAAGTTGCAAAAATAAAACAACATGAGCAATCAATAACAAAAGACTCTACAATCTCTACAGTTATCATATTAATTCCTTGTCTAAGTCGATAGTCGACAAAGTAGGGGTGTGAGCCTCTAAGTTCTATAGTCTGAATAAACACTATCATCTTATGTTAGCATACAATTAATGCCATTCAGTTACACTTCATCAATGGATTCACAAGGGCTATATGATACCAGGTGGTGAGGTATACTACCCAACTTAAAATAATTAAACTAGTACTGTGACAGCCTTAAGAGGATCCTACAAAAATAACCTTGCACATGTAAATAAAACAGAAACTCTTTATTAGGGTATACAAGGAAAAAAAATCTTGGTATTGATTAGGGTATCCTTTTTATGTAGGTAATGGTCATCCTAAGTCTTAGTCATAGCACTTATAAGCAAGTGTCAATGGTAAAGATAGGAGAGTTACTGGCCGTTAAGGAGGAAGGGTCTAACTTGTATCGAGGTGAGGGTACAAATTACGCAATTTAAACTAAGGGTTAATCATTGGTCACAATCTACAAAACAACTTAAACTTATCAAGTTCTAGCTACCAAGCAAAAAATTCACACTCAAGGCCACAACTATAATCTTAGCAAACTATGAGCCCTTAACAAAGAAGAAAATTACTTGGCCTACTATCCGAAGTGTCAGATGGCACGAGTTGAAAGATGAAGAGAAGAAACGTAATTAGCCGTCGCAAAATAGCGAGCGCTATGGTCGCAGGGAAACAATATATAAAATAAAGATAAAGGGCTCTAGATAGCATCATGGTTCTCTAAGGGGAGTGAGGTGTTAGTTGCTATGTTCGGGGTATGATCAAGGGAGAAGTGTTGATTGCATTTCTCTAGGCTTCCTAGGGTGCTGTCTACTAATAACAAGACAATGATATAAGTTCATAGTTCCAATATCATCTAACTATGAAGGTTAGGTTCAGTCCAAACATTAAGTTTTGGTTTTCTATTGGTTCCTCCATACTAGGGTCAAACATTATGGTAAGCTTCTAACTAACTCTAGTAGTATCTATACTACTCTCAAGTCCTCATAATACATCCGGGTAATGGTAAACCAATTATAGGGATAAGGGATTCTAGGGTTCGCTAGATATTCTAAACTTAGTGGTGTATCTACAATCTCGTTGTATTCTAAATAGGTGTGCTACCATAATTATCATCTAACAACAGGAACTTCTATATTCTAGGAGAAGGCTATACTTAAAGAACTATTAGGGAAGTACAGGAATCAAGCAGGATACAATTGTTCAATTAGAACAGATAGGTGGAAGATGAATCATAGTCAATTATGGATGAGATCCTATGCTCTAGTCCTAGGTGCAGGCTTGTTCGGTACAGTAACGTAACCGAGACAATATATTCTTGACCTGCATGGGCCACCACAAAAATATGTCACGCCCCAGTCCCAAAATACGTAGGACTAGGAATACGTAACACGCCAGCCGTATGTATACGAACTCCAATATATGGAAACCATATACACACGTACGCTGTACATGAATATCCAATCCACAGTGGTAAATATATGTCACAATAAGTCACACGCAGTTCTATATCTCATCCACAGCACAAATATTAGAAGAATGGAAATCAATAAATGAATATCAAAGAAGTAGTCTCAAATAGTAATCTCAAAGTGCAATAGTCGGGTGGAGACAAATCCACTGCAAATCGACTATAATAAACTACTAAAGAGAGAAGAGAATAAACTCTAATATAAGAATAAATGTCTAGAAAAGAATAGCAACTAAAATCTCTAAACAGCTGCAATGAATCACATATAATCAGAAGGTAAGATCTCCTCAGGCTGATAGGTAGCATCAGGTCCAGGTCCATACTCCTGCGGATACTCCTGCTCACCTATATCTGGAAGGGACCAGGTCCTCAGAGGGACATAACAAGTATACTTAAACATATGCCAATAAAGTACTGAAGTAAATATCCAATGGGGTCGCTTAACCATCTATGTGAATGCAGTTAAGAACAACTTTCCCCACAAGTGAGCTATCTGGCTGAAAACCTGGGATTTGGCATGTTTCTCTTTTGGAGATCCAGGGGCCTAAAAGGCACGTCGTCTTTTGAACGCCGGTGGCCCGCTTGATAGTACATAATATATAGTGGTCATCATGACCCGTATCTCCAGCGGAGAATCCGGGCGTACAGGAGAAAAAGTGTAAAGGAGCTCAAATGCGGTACTTGTTGTTCTTCCCACCCAATGCTCTAAGCATGTCATGTCCTTGACACGATAAACCTCTAATAACCGCCAGGTCTACTAGCATGCAAAGTTTCTATTGGCAGTTATCCCTATCCGTCGCACGACCTATACGTACCGGGGGCCAGCCGAGTACGCAAGTCCGTGTCCTACATGTGACTCACACTCGTGTAAGAATAGTGTCATGGCCAATGAAACATAAATGCCTCATGAAAATGGGGTAGTCTCATAAAGTAGGTCCAATGCATATACATAAATAAAAATATAGTACGACGACACCGTCGTTGCACCCAAGTTTCCTTGGACGCGCAGTTTATATAGCAGTTAAAATAAATGAACTAAATAAACAGAAAATAAACATGCATGCCTCATATGGAATGTAAATATAGTACAATGGCAAGGTATACTTGCCTGGCAAGAAATCTGTAAAGTGTACGCGCCCAAATGTCAAGGACACTGAACCTGGAACTAAGGACTCTGAACAAACGTCAAAAATATGTCACGCCCCAGTCCCAAAATACGTAGGACTAGGAATACGTAACACGCCAGCCGTATGTATACGAACTCCAATATATGGAAACCATATACACACGTACGCTGTACATGAATATCCAATCCACAGTGGTAAATATATGTCACAACAAGTCAAACGCAGTTCTATATCTCATCCACAGCACAAATATTAGAAGAATGGAAATCAATAAATGAATATCAAAGAAGTAGTCTCAAATAGTAATCTCAAAGTGCAATAGTCGGGTGGAGACAAATCCACTGCAAATCGACTATAATAAACTACTAAAGAGAGAAGAGAATAAACTCTAATATAAGAATAAATGTCTAGAAAAGAATAGCAATAAAATCTCTAAACAGCTGCAATGAATCACATATAATCAGAAGGTAAGATCTCCTCAGGCTGATAGGTAGCATCAGGTCCAGGTCCATACTCCTGCGGATACTCCTGCTCACCTATATCTGGAAGGGACCAGGTCCTCAGAGGGACATAACAAGTATACTTAAACACATGCCAATAAAGTACTGAAGTAAATATCCAATGGGGTCGCCTAACCATCTACGTGAATGCAGTTAAGAACAACTTTCCCCACAAGTGAGCTATCTGGCTGAAAACCTGTGATTTGGCATGGTTCTCTTTTGGAGATCCAGGGGCCTAAAAGGCACGTCGTCTTTTGAACGCCGGTGGCCCGCCTGATAGTACATAATATATAGTGGTCATCATGACCCGTATCTCCAGCGGAGAATCCGGGCGTACAGGAGAAAAAGTGTAAAGGAGCTCAAATGCGGTACTTGTTGTTCTTCCCACCCAATGCTCTAAGCATGTCATGTCCTTGACACGATAAACCTCTAATAACCGCCAGGTCTACTAGCATGCAAAGTTTCTATTGGCAGTTATCCCTATCCGTCGCACGACCTATACGTACCGGGGGCCAGCCGAGTACGCAAGTCCGTGTCCTACAAGTGACTCACACTCGTGTAAGAATAGTGTCATGGCCAATGAAACATAAATGCCTCATGAAAATGGGGTAGTCTCATAAAGTAGGTCCAATGCATATACATAAATAAAAATATAGTACGACGACACCGTCGTTGCACCCAAGTTTCCTTGGACGCGCAGTTTATATAGCAGTTAAAATAAATGAACTAAATAAACAGAAAATAAACATGCATGCCTCATATGGAATATAAATACAGTACAATGGCAAGGTATACTTGCCTGGCAAGAAATCTGTAAAGTGTACGCGCCCAAATGTCAAGGACACTGAACCTGGAACTAAGGACTCTGAACAAACGTCAAAAATATGTCACGCCCCAGTCCCAAAATACGTAGGACTAGGAATACGTAACACGCCAGCCGTATGTATACGAACTCCAATATATGGAAACCATATACACACGTACGCTGTACATGAATATCCAATCCACAGTGGTAAATATATGTCACAATAAGTCACACGCAGTTCTATATCTCATTCACAGCACAAATATTAGAAGAATGGAAATCAATAAATGAATATCAAAGAAGTAGTCTCAAATAGTAATCTCAAAGTGCAATAGTCGGGTGGAGACAAATCCACTGCAAATCGACTATAATAAACTACTAAAGAGAGAAGAGAATAAACTCTAATATAAGAATAAATGTCTAGAAAAGAATAGCAACTAAAATCTCTAAACAGCTGCAATGAATCACATATAATCAGAAGGTAAGATCTCCTCAGGCTGATAGGTAGCATCAGGTCCAGGTCCATACTCCTGCGGATACTCCTGCTCACCTATATCTGGAAGGGACCAGGTCCTCAGAGGGACATAACAAGTATACTTAAACACATGCCAATAAAGTACTGAAGTAAATATCCAATGGGGTCGCCTAACCATCTACGTGAATGCAGTTAAGAACAACTTTCCCCACAAGTGAGCTATCTGGCTGAAAACCTGTGATTTGGTATGGTTCTCTTTTGGAGATCCAGGGGCTTAAAAGGCACGTCGTCTTTTGAACGCCGGTGGCCCGCCTGATAGTACATAATATATAGTGGTCATCATGACCCGTATCTCCAGCGGAGAATCCGGGCGTACAGGAGAAAAAGTGTAAAAGAGCTCAAATGCGGTACTTGTTGTTCTCCCCACCCAATGCTCTAAGCATGTCATGTCCTTGACACGATAAACCTCTAATAACCGCCAGGTCTACTAGCATGCAAAGTTTCTATTGGCAGTTATCCCTATCCGTCGTACGACCTATACGTACCGGGGGCCAGCCGAGTACGCAAGTCCGTGTCCTACATGTGACTCACACTCGTGTAAGAATAGTGTCATGGCCAATGAAACATAAATGCCTCATGAAAATGGGGTAGTCTTATAAAGTAGGTCCAATGCATATACATAAATAAAAATATAGTACGACGACACCGTCGTTGCACCCAAGTTTCCTTGGACGCGCAGTTTATATAGCAGTTAAAATAAATGAACTAAATAAATAGAAAATAAATATGCATGCCTCATATGGAATGTAAATACAGTACAATGGCAAGGTATACTTGCCTGGCAAGAAATCTGTAAAGTGTACGCGCCAAAATATCAAGGACACTGAACCTGGAACTAAGGACTCCGAACAAACGTCTCCGGATGCTGAAATAAACATCACCAACATTTCCGGAATGAGCAAAATAGCTAAAAAGCACATCCCTTTCGTCCAATTTGGACACAGGGGCAAAACGGTAATTTCGGATAAAAGTGGGGTCCACGTGTGGCCCACTTTGCACCGAAAAGCATGCCAAGGGTAACAGTCTCTAAATGGG
The DNA here is from genome assembly GCA_036927795.1 of Iris macrosiphon. NCBI lineage: Eukaryota > Viridiplantae > Streptophyta > Magnoliopsida > Asparagales > Iridaceae > Iris > Iris macrosiphon. Next base: position 102,771,838 of record JAYESA010000017.1, read on the forward strand.
ACAAACTATAGGTCAAACAAATCTAGATGTCAATACGAACCCAACGGTATGTCCAAATGTGGATTCCGATGAGCCTAACACTATTTTGTCCAAAAAGTCAACTGTGGGGCCCGCCAATTGGCGATTTGGTCAACCGTCTCAGAATCGCGTGAAATTTGGGTCACAAGACCAGCGCGTTACCACGAGTCCAGTGGCGCAAGTTTCGTCGCAATCTGACAAACGTGCACAAAATACGTGCGAGTTCCACAAAAGTTGCGACACGAAATGTGTCCGCGGATACGGCCTGATTTCGGCGCGTACACGCGTCCGAATCAGTCCCCACAAATTTTCACGTGTCCGGTTATGCTGCGTGCACCATTGGGTACACTTGGCACACGGCGGGGCGGTCCCGTTTGGCGGGGCGCGCTCCGTTTTCCAACTTTTGGAAACCGAAAAAAGTGGGTGCACGTAGTTTTGTGACGAATATAACTATGTCCACAGCAACTATTAGCCTAGGGTTATTTTATAGAAATTAAACTAGGTCAGGTATTCTACAGGTATCAAAAAGAATCACCGAATTCGGATCTCTGTGGTGGGAGATACGAACTCGGCAATACGGGTGGTCATTCTGGAATTCTGCGATCCCAGAATTGGGTCTGTCCGTCCACTTTGGACGCTGTTTTACACCTAGGGGCACACGTTTTCTGAGGTTGGCTATAAAACGAATATTGGAGAGGGTTAAGGCCATGATCCGAACTGCGCCCGTGCAAGGCCATGATCCGAACAGGCGGTAAATGTCTAAGCCACAGAGTGGCACAGATAGTCTGAATGCAGAGGAATAAGAAACAAACAGGCAATTGTTAACAAGTTCATAGAGTCGTCAATAGCGGAAGCGTTGAATAACACAAGTATAGAAGTAAAATGAGGTCTTTATTGATATTGAACAAGTGTTACAAGCGGTGCTAGGCCGAGATTTTAGGTCGCTCAAGCCCTTTCTCTCTGAACAATAAAAGCGTGCCAAGTGGATACATTTATAGAATGATACGTAGGTGATATTCCAACATTATATCTTGTATATGTGCTTTAATTCTGGACGCAAGGTTCCAAGGCTCCAGAGTGAACTCCATGCCTTAGCTCGCACGAAGGAGTTTTTGCACCAAACGAGATTCTCCTGCACCCTACAAGCAATATGGTGGGTTATCAGTACATGAATGCACTGGTAGGGGGGCTTCTCTCCCGCTCAACAAATCCAAACACGTTATAAAGGTTCGTGCACTATCTATTAAGTTATCTTTCTAGTCTTGCCTTAGGATCAGTTTTATGGCATAATAAAAAGCCTAAATCATATAGTAGTGCGTCGTACGATATAAGAGTAATACGGCGAGACTTACCAACTTACCATTCATCCTTTCGTTTCCAAGGCAAACCAAGTTAAACCAAGCACGAGCATTTATAATAAAATCCAAGGCAATATCATAAGCAAACACAAGTGTACTGAGCGAGGTACTGTTTCAGTTGCACGAGTTACACGGATTATTTCGAAGTATTACAGAAGATGTACAAGTATTCAATTATGTACAAATGTGTTATACTCATATCCGTTCAGGTATTTTATATACAGTTATAGGTACAGGTGTGTTACACGGAGCGGTCGCCTATAATGCAATGACTCGTACGAGGGTTGCCATAATTGAGCCAACTTAATCTATATGATAAAAGGTCACTGACATGACTTCTATAGTGGACGGTGTAGTCTCGAGACGAAGATTGTGTGCAAGCAAAAATATAATACGGTTGGCATTGCACCCATCCTGCCGATAACAGATGACTACCAGTTGGTTCCGTCTAGATCGGATCGGCCCCAATGCCCCGGCGACCGTCCGCAGAACTGGATTCAAAAACCCACCTTGTGCATAAATTTTTCTTGACCATGCGTATCCTCAAGTTTTCTAGATTCTCGTAGGTATATATACAGTTACATTTTCAGATTCAATCAGTACAATATCGACTCCCTGAGATATCAGATTCTGTACAGGACGAGTATTAATTTTAGAGATATTGTGATATTATCTTGCTTAACTGTCCATTGATGCAGTCCCCTACTTCAGAAAATGCCTTGGTGACCTAACGGTCCCGAATACTTTCAATGTTCTATAATTGGCTCGAAACAACTATCTTTATATCCTTCCTGCCTCAACTGAGTGAATCACAGATAGTGAAGTGCGATGAATTATGGCATGCATATAAGTGACAAGCATTAAATTGAGGCAACGAGTACAAGTTAGCATATAAGTAGGAAAGCATTATATTTGTGTGAACATAAGCATAAGGAAACGAGCGACGTAGTCTACTTTAGAACATAAGCCTTTATGTTTACAAAGGTCTAAGGGGTAGTGCAAGGAGTGAAGCTGTATAGGGATATATCAAGCGACATAGTTTTTAAGGTGAGTAGTGTAAACAAGTGAAGCAGTGTACTACGAAGAGTATAATGCTCTACTCGAGGCATAGTGGGTTCTACTTGCACGAAGCAAAGGTAGCATGCGAGGGTCCAAGTCATAAGCCAAGTTTTATTTCTATGTTCTAACACAAGCATTACAAGATGGGATTATTCCCTTAGCTAGGTTCATTGTATTCTTTATTAGCATGCATGGGATGATTCACCTTGCGACCAGTATCGATGATTAACCTTGGTCGAGCGATACTCCAAGCGAGCCTTTGAAAGTCTAAGTCTGAACTCCTAATGGATTGAAGGGCCAAGTCTGGAACCTTTTGCCTCAAACGAGTCTTCTTACTGAGGAAAGCGGGTCGGGTTGTTGCACTTGTGCCGTTTGAATCGGCTGTCCGCTTGAACAGAATGGGTTATTGCAGACATGGCCAACTGCACATTGCAGAATACCGAAGTAAGTCGCAATATGTTAAGGTTGTCAAGAAGACAGATGGGTGAACTCTAGCATGCTATAACGTCATTCCTAAGGATGAAAAATCTTAGTATCTCAATCTAGCAATATAAATACAAGAGTATATTATACATAAAAGTAAAGAGGCATCCCAAATTACATATAACAAATGAACATGAAGCTAGTGAATACAAAATGTTGTACTAGAAAATTTTAAATATACAAGATCAAATATACCAGCCATGGTCTAATATATACATCATGTTGACCGTAGTCTCAAAAATATAAGGAGCTAACTCTGCTCTTTGCTAAACACCACAAAATGAAGTAATCAAGATGATGGGTGGAAGAAGGAAACCCACTCGCACGCTTTGACCGTAGTTCTACGAGTGCGAGCCATCTTGTTGGAAGGACGGTAGATTCCCTCGGGGTAATCTGGCCATACAAAACCAGTGGGGTCAGAACCCCAAGCAGCAAATACCATAAATGAGCTCAAGGTGATAGACCAAACACATCACAACATAAGCAAAAGAGACATATAAGAAATAAATACAGATCGAAACTTGTACTGTACCAACGTACTTGTCTCAAGAATAATACTGGAAAAACTGATAATAAGTGCAAAAATAAAAGTAAGGCAACGAGCAACAAGAGAGCATAGGAACTACTCTGGATCGGGACCACAACTCTTAAACCAAAAAAGGACCGGGTTGCAGACCTTCACCCAAGCAGAACTTAGCACCCTAACCACGCACCGAAGAATAAATTAAAAGGGCAATCTTAACGAATAGGCAAATATTGTACGGCCATAATTAACTAACTAGGGTTATCATAAACCTAGTTACTAACAATTGAATGTTTTGAAGAATATCGCTACCACCGGTACTGCAGTTAAACCGAATGGCCAAGGGTACACTTGTCTAGTACTTATAGTGAATATAACAAACAATGATGGATAAGGAAGTAAAGTAGATAACTGATACCATAACACAACATAAAGTAAGCATAAACTAGCCTTTGAAGATATAAGTAAATTTTTGTAAATGAGATTGGTTTTAAAATCAAAAAAGGGTTTTATAAAATGGAACTAATTTTGTAAACAAAAAAAGAGATTTTGTAAATGAAACTGATTTTTGTAAACATAAAGAGGTTTTGTAAGTGAAACTGATTTTTGTAAACATAAACTTATCGGTAAATGGTCTTGTAACATAACTGAAACTGAAACATAACAGGAACATATACTTGAATGCATATACTGAAATACAAAACAACAACTTGTAGTGCCGCAGCATGAGTAAACTTGGTCAGTCATGGAGCCCCTGCCTAGCAGGGTTGGTCCATGCTGCATGGGGCCCTTAGAGATTGGGGTAGCCGGTAGCACAATATTCTTCCCTTCCAATGATCTAGGTAAATATTATCTTGTTTAATCATCACTAAATTATTTCAAGTTCTCGAGTCATGGATAATCGAGAACTTTCCTAGAATGACGAATCAGGGTATGAGCTTTTCATGAGTTATTGTATCCGTGACTCGCGATACATTGGACAATACTCACACTCGATTGTCCGATGCAAAATATAATAGATTTTCATACACAAATATTTCCACGAAGTCGTGATGATTATGAAATAGTACATAAACTTGTATGGTAACGTAAACTTGAATCGACATAAGGAAGCATACCACAATAATCACAAAAAAAAAAATTACTAAATGAAACATAATAAAAAGGAACACAAAATACACACAAGAATTTCTGGCCGCATGCGCCAACTGGCAGCATGGACTCACTTGCCACATGCACCCACTGGCCGCATGCACTTACTTACATCATGCTCTCACTGGCTGCATAGAATTATTTGTCGCATGCATCCACTGGTCGCATGCTCAGGGTTAAAGTCTACTCCTTGGGGCAAGTGATGAAGTGACGGCCAATAAATGAAGTGTCAGTGAAGTAAGATTGATGTGACATGCCATAATATATGTCAGAAAGAAAAGACAAAACCATAAAAAGATGTGCAAGGGTGAAGCAGAGTTATGCGGCCAAAGAAAAGAGGTGCATAGTGCCAATGTCGCATAAGTCAGCTTGCCGCATACTCAGATTGCCTCATAGATGCCTCTCTTGGACTTAGCGAAATTTTTATTCGTTCAGCGAGTGAAAACACAAGCAGTTCAAGGATTAGCTCCAGAATACTTTGGGTGATGTACATTCATGCATCTAACAAGATGGATGCATGCTGTCAGTATATGGGAAGTAGTTCAGGCCGCATAACCCTCTCGGTCCGCATAGCGCTCTCTGCCGCATAGGTCGCTGGCCGCATTAAGACTTTGTCTTCTCCAACAGCAGGTTAAGCCATGGCCGAAAGCTCCAAAAATAAAAAAATTATTTTTTTCATAAAAATATTATTTTAACTCCAAATTAAGTGAATCAAAAGCCAAAATGCTCGAAATAAAATATTCTAACATAAGGAACAACTAGTTTTCAAAAACACTAAGTTTTAATAGATCAAAACAAAAAAAACTCATAGAACCCACAAAATCCTAAATTTAAAATTTAGTTCTACAGAAATCTATACATCAAATCCAAAACTCCAAAAACTAAATATGATCAGCAACTCAAGGATAATATTTTTATTAAATACATTTTTTAAAACAACATATATAAAAAATCCAAAAAATTATGACTTCACCATTGAGCAAGATGTACTTGCCTTGGGTGCCTCCTAGCCACTACCTCTCATGTTCCAAGTCACAGCAACTTCTCCCTAGGGTTAGGGTTAGGGGGAGCTTGAGGGAGAGGAGAAAGAAGGAAATAAAAAATGAACAAGAAAGAGAGGAGGGAGAGAATCTCATATATATACTAAGAGAGGAGAGAAAGAGGTTTAGTCATAGGTTTGATCAAATAAATCGAACTAGGTGTCCATTCTACATGCAGATCCTAAACCGGGGCTATGGCAATGCCAATGGACATTCTATTGGTCTCGGTTAGTCTCTCTCAACAACAACAAAAATAATAAATAAAATAACAGGAACCAATATAAGAAATAATACAGGAATATATTTTCAAAAAATATTAAATCCTAGAAATTCAAGAAATACCAAATCTGGAATCGTGTGTGACAGATATGTTTAAGTTGGACAAGAACACGGACACAAATACTGACACACACACAGACTTACACACACTGACACTGAGACTGACACACACACAAGCCCTATTTTAATTATATATATATATATATATATATATATATATATATATATATATATATATATATATATATATATATATATTTATTTAAAAATTTCTAATATAGTTTAATTTAACTTTCTAGAATTATATGTTCATTTGTAAAAGAAACATAGAGATAGTAAATTCATATGTGCATGTTTATATAAAGAAAATTTTATAGTATAATATGATTTAACCCCTATTTCTCATGCGATAATGTTGATAATCATGCGACTATAATTTATCTTTTAGCATTTGCATCAAATGTCAAATAGAGTTGGTTTAAAATTATAACACGTATTTAGTGACTATAGGAGATATATATGAAATTGGTGTGATTGTGAAGAGGTAGTAGATATATATGAAATATGAGTGTCAGGGGTCTTGGTATGATAGTACTGATAGAGTATTAGTGTGTACCCCCATATCAAAAATAACCAAGGACAATATTATAGTATACACGAACACAGAAATGACTCTTCAAAGTCGAGACACGACACAGTATTGGCTTCTTCTAGAACTCTTATCCAACTTGGGTTAGAGCAGTGTCAAACCTATCCTTGATACAAGAGTTCATGTTCGGGTGGTTGTGGCATGACATTGGTATATGTATTGCGTAACTAGGTTTATGTTACAAGCTAGATAAATATAAGTTAAGTGGTAAATAGTTTCACATGGATAATACTTATTATAAAAGTAGAATAACTAGGATCCTGAGGAAGACAATGAACATGTGACAACACCTATTTAATAGGGTTAAAATTAGAGTTGTCCACATGTCTACTAGTTTTTGGATAGTCACGAATTATAAAATGGATACTCATGAACCATGATATGGATACTTGCGTATCACAACTCGAATACTCAAGAATCAATTGTAGTTGTTAATTACTTTGATGAACATGTGTATCTATCTTTGCATCCATTTTGGATAATATACTTAAACGATGTCTATTCATCTTTTCAGAAGTATCTAAAAATGTATCTGAATTACTACCCGCGTCATCATTCGTTTTTTAGCACATTTAATAAGGAGGTATGGTCTATGGGACCAAACATAACAGATGGAAAAGTATAACAGGAAATGAGACTTTATTTCCCTTCTTGGTTTAGTGCATATGTAAGGATCTTTTTGTGTATGCACTTGCATAATATTTAACAGAACGTTGAACTTAATATCGTTCCCTTGGTATTTAGGTCGATCGTCCCCACACAACACTCGAGAATGAGTTTATTAGAACTCTAGCCAAGGGACCAATTTATGTCGTCAAAATCTGGCCAAGCTACTGTGTGAATGGGTTTAGGTTCAAGTCAACAAAATCTCCGATAAGAGACAACTTCTTGGATCTCGATTCTACAAAAAATAGTTATTTGTGTATCAGATCTTTAAGCTTTAAAGATGTCGATCCAGGCTAAGATTTCTATGCGTCTTACGGGAGATTGTGGAGTTGACATATAATTATGGAATAGATCCTAGTAAGATCGTATTATTCAGGTGTGATTGGTTCGATCCGATCCAAGATCAAGGTTGGAAAATAGACAAGCATGGTCTTATATATATAAACTACCGACATTGATACCAAGGCTATGAACCATTTGTCCTATCAAGTCAGGCTCAACTCGTGTACTTTATAACTTATCCTAAACGGGGATCAACGAGGTCGGACTGGTGGGCAGTATGCAAGACCAAAGCTAGAAATATCTTTGACGTTAACGAAATAGCTTATCAGGAGGATGAGCTACCTATTGTAACAAATATTATAGATGTTGACTCAATGAACGTTGCTTATTACACGTTTAATCGTGTAGAAGAGATAAAATTATCCGAAGAGGAAGACGAAGTAGATGAAAGTAAAGATGAGGAGGAAGAGGAAGAGGAAGAGGAAGAGGAAGAGGAAGAGGAGGACGAGGAAAACGAAGAAAATAAATTTTCAGAAGGGGATTGAAAATAAAATAAAATCTATTTAGAACTCTAGCCCTGTACTGTATTTTTAATGTAGAATGTAACATATATTTTAATTGTATGGATACATATATTTATATATGTTATCAATTATATTCTTTGTTTCCATCTATCATACTAGATGACACCCATTACCCGAGCACGTGCACGTCGCTTGAGAGAGGCACCTCCTACTGTTAAGGAGGAAGTGGTACCTCCTACTATTAAGGGGAAAGTGACTGTTAAGGAGGAAGTGATACCTCCTACTGTTAAATTTGAAGCGGTTGTTAAAGAGGAAGCGGCAACTTCTACTGTTAAGGAGGAAGTGGTACTTCCTACTGTTGGGCAGACACCACCTCAGAGGGGGAGTTCCAGTCACCTAGCACCTATAGCGGAGATTGATCACCTAGATGCTGCTTATGTGAAGTATCTGAGGGACTGGGTTCTGCCCCAGCGTATTGAATTTCCTTGAGAGATTGAGAAATTGGATAAGACTTATGGTGTGACTGTGATACTTTTATTGTGCTTATTGTGTGACTGTGATACTTTTATATTATGCTTATTGTGTGACTGTGATACTTTTATATTGTGTTCATTGTGTGACTGTGATACTTTTATATTATGTTTATTGTGTGACTGTGATATTTTATATACTTCTGTGATATTTCTTACCCTAAATATTCAACGGAGGGTTGCTTCGGGTCTGTCTATTTTTATGAACATTTATAAGTCTATGTATTTATTTTATTATCATATGTTATTATCAGATATGGTCAGACGACGCAGATCGTTCGAAGTTCGATCCTCTAGGCGGAGTGCTCCTTTGGTACAGGCTACTCGTTCTGGATTCTCCCTGCAGAGTACTCCAATATACCAATCTTTAGCATCTCTGACTCCGTCGATAATACGATGTGGCAATACTCCTGGGACGAGTAGTTTTAGGCTAGACTACTCCCTCTTCCAGCGTTCCTCCAGCTGATGGCACCATGGAGGCAGAGGAGTAGATGGAGGAGGTCGAGCTGACTTCGTCTGCACATATTCAGAGCGATCAACCATGCGCGCCTCCGAACGAGACGATGATGGAGATTTGGACCGACGGGCCTCAAAAGTAAGTTAATTAGTTAACATTTTGGACCAACGGGTCAAATAATTATATTTTTATATTCATGAATTTAATTATCGTTGTATAGATATCGTCCGTCAGCGGTAAAGAGAGCATTGGTGGTGTTTCTGAGGCAGAACTATGGTCGGATTTAGATCAACTACTCAGATGCTTCTGAAGATAGGAAGGCATTATGGTTTGCCCACTTTAAGGTAAAAATATATTTACTTTTAATGTCAATAATTATTTATGCATATTATATAACTCTCTATCTTACTTTTTTTAGAAAACATATTTTTATCCACCACACCGGTCTTAGAAGATCGAGGAGCAGTTTTCTTCCGTCTCCGCCAAGCTGATCCGTGATGCGATCAATGATCAAAAAGCTTGTGATCGCGATGGAGCCCCTTTCCACGATTGGATCACGCCTGAGCAGTGGACTGCGATGTAGGCGAGATTCAGCGAACCCAGGTACATGAAAAAGTCGGAGAAGGCAAAATTGGCTAGGTCGAAGGCAGAAAAGTGGTATGGTGGCTCGATTCCCATGACAGAATATTTTTGTCATCTGGTATGTATTCTATTAAATATATATTATTTTAATAAAAGCAGGATAAGATGTTTAATTTTAATAACAAATAATATAATTTTTAAAAGATACAGAGGGGTGAGGACGCCAACATGGTGACCGTCTTTCTGGCCACCCATCAGAAGGGCAAAAAGATCATCGATGAGAAGGCCACTCAGACCTATATACGTTACTTTACCTTGTGTTAGTTTTAATATAACGTTAAAAATATGCAAATTGATATCTATATAGTTAGTAATAAGTACCTTAAACGTTAGCAACCATTTTTCTAGGAAGAGTATCATAGACTACGTGAGCGGACGATTGCTAGTGCACCTACAAAGGGAGGGACTGATACTTTCTCGCAGTCCTCTACATCTCTGTCGGCGAACGAGCTTTGGATGACCGTTGTTGGTGGTCTTTAGAGGGGAACGTACTACGGTACGGGATCCTACGGTGCCTTTGTTGCGATGAAGTCATCCAGGGCCCCCTCTGTTAGTGTGCATTCCTCGCAGCCTTCGTAGTCATCGGCACGAGCCCAGGAGAGCATAGACCATCATATTGCTTACCTGAGTGATGAGTTGCTACGGAGGATTATGGAGCAGCCCAATCTCAGCCGCAGATCGACGATGTGACGATCACTGCATATTTTAATGCGCTCGAGCGTAGCCTATTGTAGATTATGACTCTGAGCCAGACGACAGGGCAGATCATTACAGAACTCAGGACTATGAGCCAGACGACAGAGCGCAGCTTGGCGACTCTAGCCGCATCTACGGAGCACAGACATACGGAGCTGGAGGGGTCGCATATGGCCATGAGCGACTCATGTGCGAGGATACATGTGACGCAGGATTTGTTGAGTCGGACGGTGGAGACGAACACTTCGAGGATGGTATCTACCTTGGATTTATACAATGCTCGACAGCTAGCATTGGAGCATATACGTCCTCCTGGTCCGCCGACATCGACACCGACACCGATACCAACTCGATCGATTCCACTGCCTCCTCTATCGGGACCGGTGATGCTTTCTCAGGAGCAGTATGGCTTCCTCTTATCCCAGATGCGCGACAGTGTTCCTCCTCCTCCTCCTGATCCGTAGTAGTTCTTATTGGGACTTGTTTAGTATGTTTGTGTGTATTGGCCCATTCTTGGATCTTTGATGTACTTATTTCATACTTTTCACTACATTATTTGGATGACACGGATGTGACATTATTTTAGATTCATGTATTTATTTGTTAGGACATTCCTGCATGTTTCGATATTCTTAACGTGTTTGTGTATATACCGGTGTTGAGTGGGTCGATGAATTCAGGGAATTCAATGGAGGGTTGCTCCGGGTCTATTTATATAAACTATGATTTTATAACTGCAGACAGACTTTTGTTGAAAAATAATTTTAGAAATTGCATTTATTTTTTCTAGTTTTTTTTTAAAATTTAGCGACGTTCTGCGACGTTCTGTGACGTGACAGTGCGTCGCTAAATTATTTTAAAACGTCGCTAACTGGTATAAGGGACGTCGATAATCTGTCAAAACGTCGCTATACGTCGCTAAAAAACTGACATGACAATTTCTGTCAGGTCAGCATTAGTGTAGCAAAACATCGATAATAATGTTGCTGATTTGGCGACGTTATGTGACAATATACAGCGTCGCTGATACCGACGTCGCGTAGCCGAATGTCGCTAATAAAAAAATATTTGGCAACATGTATGCGTCGCAAATATATGTCGCTATAGTGACGAATAGGGACGAATTTCTTGTCAGCGACCGTGGATTACGCGACAACACCAAAACATCGCTAATTACGTCACTAATATATTTTAGCAACATTTTTTTACATATTAGCGACATTTTTTGACGTCGCTAATATGTATTATTTTGGTAGTGAACAAAGTTGTCAACACCTTGTCAACTATGTTTTTTTTTGTTTTCTCGTACGTTATCGCATTCATGAAATTAATATAGGAGTTAGAAGTCGATGAGCTAAGGGGATGTTTGGTTGTGTGAAAGTGGCTGAAAAGTCACTGCCATGGTTTGTAGTTTCGCTGTTTGGCCACTTTCACTGTTTGGCCAACAGCGAAAGTACCGACATAAAAATGCCAATTGTTCTACAGTTCTTGTCGCCCAGAGACTTGGCTGCAATTTTGTTTGTTTCGATGTGAGTCGAAAGAACCAAAATTTTTAACTTCTAAGTGCAACTGACTCTTTTTTTTTTGTTCATTAATTTTTAATAAGTACACAAATCTGGATTAGATAATAAAATATTTATTAATATACATAAATAAAAAACAAAACCATTTTTTAATTAAGGTTATCAATAATAGTTACTAATAAAAGCAAATCAATGAATTATTTCATATTTTGATGATAAAAATTATTTATATATAAAAAAATTATTAATAAATAAATAAATATTAACTTTATTAGCTAATTAATTATTTTTGTTATTCTAATAATAATTTTTTTACTTTATCCACTTTCGTAGCTATCCAAACACTGAAAATATAAATTTAACCACATCCAAATTACAAAATATTAATTATCCAAACATTAAAAATCACTTTCAGTAGACAATAACTAACATAAAACTTAAAAGCACACATATTTTAATTTTATCGGATAAAAATTACTTTCATATATTTTTTACACTCTGAATACTTTCAAGTAACCAAACAGACTTGAGATAGATTCAGCCTTCAGGTTATTTATTATGTTTCCCAAACACTGGGAAGTTATAGTCATCACTGTCGTTTTACATAGAAAAGTTGGAAATCTTCCCTGCCATATTAAGTGCGGCAGTGGATTCATTTTTTGTCTACAGTCTGAATCATTCCAATGACGGCATTTGAGCATTTACACTTCAGGGACTATAATGCTTGGATGTTTTCTCAAGTAAATATTGTTGTATTTTATTTTATTTTATTTTTCTTCTAACTCGAATTTCCAGCCCTAAAATCTGGTTGTTATTCCTTTGGCAGTCTGTGTCAGTAGAGTTCAAGATCATGATCTTTAATTCTGCTGATTACAATTTTCCAAAACTTGCTAAATATTGATTGCTAATGAAAATAATATGTTCATCTAAACACCATCCCCAAGACATCCATTTCCAAGCTAATTTTCCCAAAAAATGATTAAGTAGAAACACAAAACGAAAACCTTCACTTTAATTATACAATGAAAAATCAAATAAAAGGACAAAAATGTCCTAACGTCGGCTTCTACCGTATTGAAGCGCCATAACATGTTCGGTCGGCGAGTCGGACAAAATTGATACTGTAGTCTCGCGTAAACACCATATGCTGTCTCGAACATGTTGCAATGTCATGCAAGGAAGCAGCAACTGCCCTCGACATGAAATTTCTACCTAAGTACAAAGATGAATGAAATTAAGATAATAATATTCGTAAAAGAAAAAAAAATACTAATTAGTTAATTATTAAACTGAAATGCTAAACAGTCTGGGGAGAGTGTGATCGTGGCTGTGTCCGTAGCCGACGCCATTACTAAAAGACTGGAAAAGAAAACAAAATTTATTGTTTGCTCATCACTGACCATCCTTAAAATAGGAATTGGGGTTGATTTGAAAAATGATTAGTCACCTCGGAAATGATAACCTGAACATGCATGCTTAGATGAATATATTTGTATAGACAGATAATAACATAATGATGATGATGACCTAATTAAGTATAATTTGTGGTTGGAATTAGAAAACAAAATATTAAGTCAGGAACAAGAACCAACGTCTACTTTACATAACACACTTTCGAGCATCCACTGTCCACCACCCTTTCGTAATCATTACGGCTGAACTTTATACTTTATGCTTTCCTAAATTAAATTACATGATATTGTAAACCGGATGTGATTAGAGATTTTTACAATGTCGAAGAATTTTCAGATTGAATTATTAAAACTATTCTTCATTTATAAGAAAAGCTATAAATTATAGCAACCCGTCTCTGTCCTCTCCCACATGCCCCCTTCCGACGAAGGTAAACCTAATATATATAGTCCTCTTTAGAACTTTGATTAATTTGGATGGTAATATATTTTGAGGTCGTCCTTGGTTCGCAGAAAGGAAATGAATGGAAAGAAAATCAATTTCTTGCTTTTTTTCTTTCCTTTGAAAAATTATAATTTTTATCGATTTTTTTTTCATTGTTTGAAAATATCAAGAAAATTGGAAGAAAAAGTTAATACTTAAAGGTGAGATATTGAAACTTGGTTGGATGAAGGGAACCACTTTCCTCCATAATTTTCTTTCCATTAGGAATCATTTTTCTTTCCTTCTAAATTTTTTTGTCTCCCAAGCATAGAAAAGTAATCATTTTATTTTTCCAGCTCTATGGTTCTGTGAACCAAATAAGACATGAGAAAGATATCAAGGCTACAAACCAAGTTACTTGACACACATGATTCCTTTTGACTATTTCAAGGTTGGAGTCCTGATTTGAGTTACTCTGATTTTTCAAGATAGGGTGGTCAATTGGTCATACTCATACCATATATAGGAAGTTACAATGTAGTTGTGGAGACCCATAAAATAGAGACCAGAGACCTGTCACCTGTGTAGCAGAAGCACCTTTAGTTTCTTTGACTCTTTCAACCCTTTTTATCATGGCGAACCTTTTTATTATGGTAAGGGGTCCTGAGAGCTCAGGGTGGATGAGCAGTCAAGGTCAGTAGTAGTTCTTAAGAAAGCAATAGTCCTATATTGAACGATATTATCTAAAATTGAATGGCACATTGAATTACTTGAAGTTGTTGTTGAACATATAATTCGATGTACCACAGACGATCTCCAAAGTGTCACCTGTCTCTTGACACCCTATTAATTAATTTTACAGAAAATTGCAACCCACTCCTCTTTAATATGGACACTCACTTTATTTCAGGACCATCAATGGAGTTTAAAAGTTCCACAGATAGTGTTCTTCTAAAGAGGCCATAATAAGTGGGTATAGGGCAAAATATTTTATATCCATAAATGGGTATAAAATATTTTGCCCTATACCTAGTGCACATTTTGGTATTTAGAAGGTAAGAACATGAACTTAGATCTATCAAACAATAGTAACAAACAAACAAGTATAAAGAGGACAACAACACTACTGGAGCCCAGTTATAGATGTATACTAACTAACTAGCTTAGAGGTTGAAGCAATACAATTCTTCAAATTCCAAAAACCCAAATAGTGATGCACATGATATTGACTTTCAATTTCAAGTCTATACCAACTTCAAGTCAAGTCCCCTTGTAGATAACTTTGGTTTGTCCTGGTGCCTTGCACCGGATCTATACCTACTTACAGTCTATACCTCCTTATAGTAGTACATGTGCTAACGAGACGAGCTTTGAGCAACAACCCTAACCCTAAGGAGGTTAAAATTATGTTATAATGGTGGCCCTGGCGAGGAAAGGGTAAAATATTTAGTAGTCTAGACTTGACAATTACTCTATGGATGTCCCTCTCCCAAGGCTAGACAATGATGATACGACGACCCAACACTATTTTCTAGTGTGCAATTACTTGTCCTAGCTTTGAATTATGGGAGAGCTTCTAATTTTGTTCAACAACAAATACTATATATATTTGATGAGAACTTATGTTACTACATATGAGCACAAAACTTAGATAATTTTAGATAATGTATGCAAGAAAGGAATAAAGTCTAGATACTATTCTGAGCCACACATTACATTGGTAAACAAGTGTTTGGGGTTTAATGATATTTGTTATAGTATTCTCTTCTTCTTTTTCTTATAGGTAGATGAATTATAATTAGCACTACACTTCATGTTGGTTACTGTTGATACCCGTTACCGAGTTGATACTTGAATTCCTATTGATGGTCATTTTATATACTACCTACACTAAACAATGTGTATCCATTTTTGCAGAATATCTAAAAACCAGTATAAGATACTACTTGCAACATCGTTCCAAGGACGTGTGATGTGATGGAAGAATTCAAGAAAGGGGTAGAGCCATTCATCAAATTCACCAATGAGTTCCCAATGTACATGGATGACATGAAAATCAAGTGTCCGTGTGAGAGATGTCGCAATATGCAATATCATAAAGAAGTTGATGTCACATTTTATCTTTACTCAAAGGGATTTATGCCGATTACTAATAAAAATCTCACTCGGAGAGCTCGTGTATTTAGTATCGGAGTCATAGCCTTATATGAATGCCAACAGTTATATCGATTATGATGACAAGGATGATGAGACTTTGAACATGGTTTAAGGTACTGCATGTCCTAGTTTTGATCCACAAGATCTTGATGTGGAGGAGACGAGTTTCATGGAGTTATTAGAGAATGTGAGGAGTCCTTTATACCCTGGTTGAGATCATCCGTTTTTGGAGGAAGTTACAAGACTGTTAAGAACTAAGTATGATTTTAACTTGTCCCAAGAACTACAATCACTTGATAGAATTGATTATAGAGATCTTGCCATAAGGTGTGAAGTTGCCTACATAATTCTACTGATCTAAGACACTGGTGAGATCGCTCAAGTTAGGATATGAGAAGATTAATGCATGTCGACACGAGTAAATGTTTATTTCAAGGATAAAATGGATAAAGGTGTAAATTTTGTGGAGCTGGTCGCTACAAGATCACTTGTACAATAAAAAAATTCAGTAAAGAAAAGCCAACCGATTCGATGCACTACTTGTTATTGACATCAAGGTTGCAAAGGTTGTTTATGGTCAAGGAGATAACTGAAACTATGAGATAACATAAGCGAGAGTAAACAAATGGTGTATTTATCATATGGAAGCATTTTGACCAAGTGCATCCTACTTCCTTTAGATTCTAGGAATATTAGATTAGGCTCTCCTTTAGTAGTTGATCACCCCCAACCAGACTATCAGGCTCTCAGTATTCTTGTTGGCCAGTGATTGTTACTCTGTACAGCCTACTGCTTTGGATGTGCATGAAAACTTTGTATATGTTCCTAACTATCACTATCTCAGGGCCAAATAATATAAAGTGTAGACATTAATGTGTACTTGTAATATGAGTGGAAACAATTGTAGGAATCGGCACCAACATGTATAATATCTCAAGGAAGCAAATTTTTCAGAAGAGGACATCATTTATGTGGACCTTCAATGACTTTCTAACTTCCGAGATATTACTAGGGTGGAGTACGCATGGTCGTCTTCCTTGTATGTACGGACCATACCAAGTCTTTTTGCTTGAAAACAAAGGAAATCATACTTATTCGATTGTCATTGATAATTTCTGCCAAAAGATATTCGTTCAAGAAGAACAAGAATATGTTTTGTGCTAGATTTATAGAAAAAAGATAATCCACCACCAAGGTGGCCCAGAGACACGATTTGGAAAGAGGTGGAAGATTTACCCAAGTGATATCGAAGATCCTACAAAGGAGTACAAGTGTGATAGATTTTGCCGCCTTTACAATTGGGCGAAGAAGAATATATCTTTGGGCTTACCATATTGGAGCACCAATCTCATCAGACATATAGTGCCCTGCTCCTCGTTGGCACTATGTATAAGAGATATCGGTTTGCTGGCTCGAGCGGAAGCCTTCTCGAAGAGTTACCTGATCGAAGCACAAGACGATTGATCTTGGTGTGTGGGCAAAACTTCATTCTCTGATTCTTGTACACTTTAATAATGAATATGAGTTTTATACTGCTAGTTCTAAGAAGATAGTTTTCATAAGAAGAATAATAGAAGCTGAATCTGCATGCTTAATAAGAGAACTCGTATTTCTTGTCATTGAACGAATTATTGCCATGATAAAAAAAGATAGAAATCTTACATGATAAGTTACACAGACACCGCTATCGAACGAACCATTGGTATGCTTACAAGAAAGATTAAAAGATTTCTTGAACTTGTCTTTGTATCGAATGCTAAACTAGAGTAGAACTACATGCTTGTCAAAAAGAGATAGAGGAACTGCTTCCATGCTTGCTTTACTAGACTGTTTGAACATGTTTCATTGATCGCACTGTAAAAAGATAGAACTGTTTGAAATGCTTGAACTGAAACAAGAGATACTACAGGCCAGTACTCGATGGTTACGACTCTCGTACATCGATGGTTACGTGCCCCGTACATCGATGGTTACGTGCCCCGTACATCGAGTACTGGGCTAAGTAAGAAGAAAAAGAATTGATGGTTACGTGCATCGTACATCAATTTATATTGTTATAAAAGAGTTTGCTTGATTATTGTTTGCTTGCATTGTATTATTATCTGATAAAAGTGCATTCATGCATCAGCCTGGACAAACTTGTGCACAAGGACGTACCCTCTCGATCGGTTCCTAGGGCACTGGGAATCGTTCGGCCTAGGAGAGAACATGACACCAAGTTCATGGATTAAGGAAGGGTGTCAGTCTATTAGTGAGATGGACTTGAACGTCCTAACTGCCAATCATGGTTTCCATGGACCATCATATAGTTAGGCGCATGCTAGGCTAGCATTCTTACTTACCTAACTATTTGATGCATGCACGACCAGAAAATAAAACCTTGTTTATATATGCAAATTGTTGCTAACTTGTATGTCTGTTGCAGGGATAACCGTTCGGCGAAGGGTAAGAATCGCTGAATAAGTGATGTACTCATTATTGAATTGTGCTTGCTATCTTGTACTATCCCTAGACTTGCATGTTTAAACTTAAATATGCTACTGTACTTTCAACTAAATTAAATAAGTCCACTTGATGCACTCTGTCTTGCACTGAGAAAATAGTCCACTAGAGATAGCTTATGCTCCAAAGAGTTAATGAATATGCCTCACGATACATGCTGCACACTGCACGATAGAACACTATCCCTACTGTATGCTTGATTGTATCGTTTATGCACACTGTTTTCAAAGATATATTTTCGAAAGAAGTAACCTGACCATAATCTTGTGCTGCATGAAATAAACTTAGGTAAAAGTAGCAAGATCACTAATAATGTAATGTTTTGCCACATGCTTAGTTAGTATTAGTTTTAGAGAGTGTTGCTTCTGTTCGTTGATTTTATACTCACCAGTACTTTTTCCATAGTACTGACCCCCCACCAGTTTGCTTGTTCGCAGGTACTGGACTATCCAAAGTAGCGATAGCCGAGCCTCATCCCCATGACCCAGAAATCTGGAGTCAATGCCTTGAGCCATATCGAGATACTTTGAGCTGCTTTTGTATAATGAGATGTAATGTATGGAACGATGTTATTGTAATCGAGAGAAAGAGAGCTTGAGTGAAATATAATCTCGGCCAAGAGCCGCTTGTAACACATCTTGAATATCAATAAAGAGATTGCTTTCGTACGCCATTGTGTTCTTCACTTTTCTACAATATTGTGCCGCTGCTTCCGCCTTGAATAGCTTACTTGTCCTTGTTCAAAGCTTTGGCCTTGTGCATGTGCAACTTAGGCTTGCATGGTATCATGCTCATGCGAGGACAATCGGTCCCGCAAGGCGCTAAGCGAGAACGATCGGCCCCTTGCGGGACTCTTATTCGATGATAATGTATTTTTAATCCTACCTCTATATTTAATAGTTTCTTTGTACAATTGTTGGGGTTGTCATAGGTTTGAATATACTGTTGTTGTGGCTAGGTCTTTGTATATTGTTATGATTGGTTTGGTTGTATTATTCTTAGTTTTAATATTTATTGTTACTGTACTGTTGTTGTGCTTATGTTTTAGTGTTATTTATAACAATTTTTGTGTGCAGGTTTTCGTATTTTAGCGATGCATTAGTGTTAGTTAGCGATGACATAGCGGCTTCTCAATGATGCCCAATGATGTAATGTAGACATCATTAATACTTTCTAGCATTAATAATTGGAAGATAAGTTTTCAAGCACATGCATCACTACGGTGTCGCTCGACGTCGTTGATTTTATGGCCACGTCAAATTTGACATGTCTACATAGGCGTTGCTCGACATTATTGATTTTATGGCCACGTTATATTGGACACGTCCGCATATGCATCGTTGTTGTGCAGCTAACGTATCACAAAGTTACTTGACATGTCAAAAAAAATGGTTGAATAAGAGACGTAGTTGTGTCGCTAACTTCAGTGCATAAGCCAATTTATAGCAATGTCAAAAAAGCATTGTTGTTGCGACGTGTAGCGACATTGTACAATTCAATGACTATCTATTTGGTAACTCCCACTTAACAATGCTGACGGCATCATTATGTCCATTTAGCGATGCCTAAGACAGGATTAGCAACGTTATTTTATATCGCTAATCCCGCTTATTTTTTGGATTGAGCGGGGAGTTTAAATGTTTCATATACCTCAAATTTTTTTTATTGTTTTGGCCTCAAAATCAAGGATACTTCCATACTTGGTTGTACAATCTAAGTCAAGTCGGAAGCAATATATGAATAATTTTGTTAGGATTCGATTCAAATTTTAATTGGCTTGGATTTTCTCATCCTCGAGGCAAAAGGAAACTTTGCATCCCAACCACTTGTATTGTGGGGGTGGTTGGAATTCGATTATATTTTTGTAAATATTTTTACAGACACTTGTGTGTCGCAAATAAAACATGAAAATTGCTTTCCAAGGATTGTCCTCCCGCAAAGAGACAACTTCAATTAGCCAATGGCCAACTCTTTCAAAGGAAACAAATATTTGGAAAATAAAAGATACAAGGTCCATAAAGATAAACTTGAAAATCCAAACTAGAGAAAATCGTAAGGACAGTGAACATTAGTAAAACAAAAATAAGAAGATTTTTTTTAAGATCTACTTAGAACCCACAACCCCTAATACAAGAGAAAACACACATGAAACTACCAAACACATGTGATTACAGCCAAGAAGAACCTTATTATTTGTCTTTTTTTTTTTTTCCTCACAATCTTTTACGGCTGCCGAAACACACACGGGAACCTTGTGTCCCTTATATAGTATAAACCTAACTTGGAATTATTGACTTGATGGGATTTTCAGTCTACTATTTTATGGTTTAAGTTGTCACAATACATGATCGGATCAATCATGGCCAACTAACTAAAATTCTTTTTTACTGATGATGTCTAATTTGTTCAAAGTCCATTTAAACACATTTATGTGTTCTAGTTCTTAGTAGGTTTTTACCTTCCTTAGATGATCGAAGTCTTTTTCATTAAAGACTTCGCTATGATCTTTCCAATTTTCAACCATGTTGAATAAGATAAAAAAGTTATTTTGTCGGATGTCACGCCGCATGATAAGACTGCGAAAAGAACGAAGATTCCACAGGTGTAAAGGAAACAAGGGTTGAAAACTAACTTGAAAAAATGACATGAGATCGAGATCACTACTAAAATAAGCATTATAAGCCTCTTCAAGATCACTACAATTTCACAACCCCTAAGATAAGAAAAAAAGTATACATGAGAATCTTCCCTAGAGAGACCATGTCCAAGAAGAACTTGAAAACTCCAAACTCTCTCTTTCCTAGTCTCTATATATTTTGGTGGCTTCCCAACCATCCAAGCATAGTAACATCCATGTGAACCTTAAGTTTCTTATATGTATAACCTTAACGCGAGAATCAAGAAAGAACAATCTATTTCTAATCCCTACGTCAACCTCCGAAAGACTGGATTTTCGATTCATTGTCTCCTAGAATAAAGTCTCACAGAATGCAACCCAAAAAAAAATATATATCCTAACAATTTGGTTTTTGCACAACACAATCCCAACGTCCGTACATTTGACCATTGTTGCATGGGTTTTTTTTTTTTTTTTTTTTCAAGAACAAATATACATCATATTAGAAATTTCTGAAGTTCATTGATTCAGTTTCAAGCTGGTTTATGATACAAATTAGAGGAGGATGATGGAACAACCAAATGGAATTAACACATGAAGCAAGTGAAAAGGTAGCAAGAGAGTTAAATATAAATATTGTTGCTTGGTATTTGTCTGGAGAATCTCGCGGCGGCCCATATACGTAAAATCTTGCACGATTTCCTCTCTCAGCACTATAAGATTCATCAAAGTCACTTTCGCTACACTTAACTCATGCTCACATACTTCACATTGAGTCGGTCACGGGTCGATTGGGTCAAGCTTTGCCGCCCCTATCTAGCCTACAAAATATGGATGAAACCTCCTAATCACTGACATATAGAATGTACTCTAACTAGATGATCAGTGGTATCTACCATTCAACTTCCACACTTGTCTGATCAGAGATGGATCCAGAAATTTAAATTAGAGTGAACTACACTAGACTAGGGTGGACTAGAGATCAGCTAATCCATATAAAAGAAGTAAAATTAAAAAAATATACACATTTCTTTATTATCACTATCTCTGAGACTAGGGTGGGTCGATTGGGTCAAGTTTTTTTTTTTCCAAGGAGAGAGGAGAGAATAAAAAGTTTGGAATCAAAATCTGGTGGATCCAAGAAGCACGCCGAGGAATCAGCTCAATTTATTTATTATCACTCTCTCTGAAACCTTTGTCAAACACAACTAACAATGCAGCAAATAGCAAGCACGTCTCCCTCACGTTCCCTACACTTGTTTGTTTGTGGCCCCTCTCTCTCTCTCTCTCTCTCTATACACATTTCTTTGAAGCAAAACAAGTCAAATATTATTAGAAAACTACAGAATAAACTGATCTAAAAAGAATTGATTAATTAATCAAAGACATGATTATAGGAACACTTGCCCCAGTCCTAGTTTTCAGTCCCTCACTCGAAATCCATGATGATATATATTCTCCATGCATTCCTTAACATGTGTGTATGTTAATAATATACTTTTATGCATGCAATCAAAGATGACTCAGTTGAAGGGAAGGGAAGGGAAGGGAAGGGAAGGGAAGTGGAGCTTTTCTTTTTTCTTTTTTGTCTACCCCTTCCCTGTCGATCTCTTTCCACCCACTTTGGAATTGAATGATTCTGTTGTAGATTAGATAGAGATATTTCTCTAGCAATATCCCCATGCACTCACTACTTGCTTGTGCTACATATATATCTTTCCTTCAAAACCCATGTACTATATAATCGGATGATGGGGGGACCTCTCACTCACTAATTTGCATACGAGGTCCACTTGTACCATAAGTCACCATAGATGATAAATACATAAGATATTTATACTTCTTATTTGGCCTTTCGCTAACAACTAAGATGTACTTTATTATGGATTTAGTTATTTTGTTGCACATTAAATAATGAAACAAATTAGGTGTGAAAGTCGTATGACTCCATGTCGAATAATCTACGAATTCTTTTGGAACAAAGATTTTCAAATACCGATCTATGAAGATTTTTTTTTTTTTTGCGATGTCGGTTTTAACGCACAGGATTTTATGTACATTGCGTTGCATACATTTGGACCCACTGTTCCTAATTTTCCACACACACATCCCTCCCCACCGGTTCGATCCTGAGACCGTCCGCTTAGACATGAAGGTTGTATCGCTTCTCACTGACCACCACCAAAATATGATGAAATAGCGGCGTTTTTAGCGACGTCATATTAAAACCTCGCTAATATTAAAGATTTGAGTGGCTCCAAAAATAAACGTCGCTATACATCACTATTGGCGACATATAGCGACATTTAGCGACAGTAATTCAGTTTTTTAAAAGAATAGTCGCTATAAGCTTCTGTAAGGTCGCTAAACGTCGCTGAGTTTTTTGATTTAGCGAAGTTTAGCGATGTATTTAGCGACGTTTTTAGCGACGTCTATAACGTCGCAAACTTGATAATTAGCGACTTTTAGCGACATCTAATTATGACGTCGCTATTATTAGTAGCGACGTCATAAGTTGACATCGCTAAACGTCGCTAAAATTTTTAATATAGGTTTCGATTCTCCCCCTTCTGTCGAAATCTTCCCCCAAATTTTTAGAGACTCCTCCCTCTTCCCCGCCCCCTCTCCGGCGAAGTGCCCCCTCCGGCGTCCTCCACAGCCCCCTACTCCGGCGTCCTCTACAGTCTCCTCCTCCTCTAAGTAAACCCTAACCCTATCTCTCTCTCTCTCTCTCTCTCTCTCTCTCTCTCTCTCACAGATACACACGACATGACACTGGCACTGACACAACACACACTGACACAGACATGACACAGACTGACACAGAGGTTGTAAACCCTAACCCTAACCTGATCTCTCTCTCTCTCTCTCTCACGGATGCAGACACGACATGACACTGACACTGACACGACACGACACACTGACACAGACACAGACGCTGTCATAGAGGGTGTAAACCCTAACCCTTTCTCTCTCTCTCTCTCTCTCTCTCTCTCTCTAACATTTAATAGTATACAATTAGTACATAACTTATACTCTCATGACTTACTAACTTACAATAACTGTTACTAACTTAATATAATTGATACTAACTTAATATCAATACTAATCCTAGATGACACTCAAGTTTAAAATGCCTGTTGTGATACTCAATACTAAGATACACAAATATTCCCCCAATCTTCTAATGCTTGATGTGATACTCAAGTTTAAAATGCAACTTATTGCTGTTGCCTAATATCGCATCCTTCTTTGTACGATGGTGTGCACAGACCATGTGAAGTCTGTCGCAACACTCATGTGCACATCAAATGTGCACTGTCGGGTTTGTGCAGATGGTGTGTGCAACAGCTCTCCCTATCTCACTGCTCACTGTGTTGCTCCCCAAATCTGCTGTCAACATGACATATACTCCTATGGACAGGCACTCTCCTATAACCAGATGACTAATACTTAAAGCAGTGCACAAATCCTAACCTTAACCCTAACCCTAACCCTAACCCAAATCAGCTCAGTTGACACTCACTGATACACTGCAATATATATATCAGTGCATGTACTATATTCCTGAGTATTCTTATATGTGTGTAGACGAGTAGGTATATAACATAATTGGGTATTCCTGAGTATATATTTTAGGACTAGGAGTATCAGTGCATGTACTGTATTTAACGATGAGTATATACTTGAATGATGTCTATTCATCTTTGTAGAAGTATCTAGAAATGGATATGAATTACTATCTGCATCATCGTTCGTGGATGTTCAACCATCATCCTGATGATATGTGCGGTGTGCGGGATAAATTCATTGAGGGTGTACAACAGTTCCTGCGGTTCGCCAAGGCGTTCCCTCAGTACATGGACGGTACCAAAATTAAGTGTCCGTGTATGAGATGTCGCAACTTGAATATCATCCAGAAGTAGAAGTCACATATCATTTGTACTCGAAGGGTTTCACGCCGAATTACTATCAGTGGACCGCGCATGGAGAACTTGTGTCTTTAGCATCGGAGTCGGAGCCTTATGTGGATCCGTATATGGATGTTCACAATCACGCTACTTACGACGACGGGTGGGTGAATATAGTTTTTGATGCGGCAGGGCCTTGTTTCGATCCAAAAAATCATGATGCAGCTGAGGAGGTACCGAATGCCAATGTTGTGAAGTTCATGTAGTTGCTAGAGAATGCAAGGACTCTATTATATCTTGGTTGTGAGGATCATTCACCGCTGGAGGTGGTTACAAGATTGTTGAGCATCAAGTCCGGTTTTAATATGTCGCAAGAATGCTATAACCGACTGATGGATTTGATTATAGAGATCTTACCAGAGGGTCAAAGTTGCCCAAAGACTTCTACCGATCTAAGAGGATAGAGAGATCGCTCTGGATGGGATACAAAAAAATTGATGCATGTCGCAATGGGTGCATGTTGTACTACAAAGACGACAAGGATGAAGATGCGTGCAGATTCTGTGGTGTTGATCGCTACAAGGCCACTGGAAGAGGAAAGTTTGTCGGTGCAAAGAAGCCCACCGATTTGATGCACTACTTGTCTTTGATGTCGCGGTTGCAGAGGTTGTTTATGGTGAAGGAGACTCCAGAAAATATGAGTTGGCACAGGCAAAAACAGATCGAAGGAGTATTGGATCATCCATCTGATGGAGAAGCATGGAAGCACTTTGATCGAGAGTATCCAGATTTGGCTTCGGATTCACGTAATGTCAGATTGGGTCTCTCGTCCGACAGTTTTACCCCATCCGCACTTTCGGGCTCCCGGTTCGTGTTGGCCTGTGATCGTCACTCCGTATAATCTACCGCCTTGGATGTGCATGAAGACTCTATATATGTTCCTAACCGTTATTATCCCGGGTCCAAACAATCCGAAGAGGAACATCAATGTATATTTATAGCCTTTGATAGATGAGTTGAATCAGCTGTGGGAAGTAGGTGCCAACACGTACGATATTTCTAGAAAGTAAAATATTCAGATGAGGACAGCACTTATGTGGACCATCAACGACTTTTTGGCCTATGAAATGTTATCGGGATGGAGCACTCATGGTCTACATTCATATCCGTATTGAATGGACCGTACTAAGGCTTTCTGTTTGAAACAAGGAGGCAAACCGTGATTCTTCGATTGTTATCGACAATTTCTGCCGAAGGATCATCCGTACTGGAGGAACATGAATGCTTTTCATGCGGGCGTTGTGGAGAAGGCCAATCCACCGCCAAGGTAGCCCGGATACACGATATGGGAAGAGGTAAAAGATTTATCAAGTGTTATTGAAGAGCCTGCTAAGGGGTACAAGAGGGACAGATTTGGTCGCACCCATAACTGGACGAAGAGGAGTATATTCTGGTATCTACCATATTGGAGCACCAATCTGATCAGACATAACCTTGATGTCATACATATCAAAAAGAATGTATTTGATAACATAATTAATACTGTAATGGAGGTAAAGGGGAAGACGAAAGACAATCCGAAGGCCAGGTTGGACTTAGAAGAAATATGTAGACGTCCTGCGTTGCATTTGATAGATGAGGGGAATGGAAAGTTAAAGCAGCCTAAGTCAATTTTTTTACTGGAGAAGGAGGATAAAGGAAGACTTTGTAGGTGGATTCATGGTCTAAAATTTTCAGACGGGTACGTGTCAAACTTGAGAAGATGCGTCGACCTCAAGGAGAACAAACTGACGGATATGAAGAGCCACGATTGTCACGTATTCATGGAGAGGTTAATTTCGATTGTATTTCAACAATTCTTACCACAGGTCGTTTGGGATCCATTGAGATAGCTCAGCATATTCTTCAGAGATCTTTGTTCTACTAAGTTGCTCGTTGATCATCTAGAAAAGCAAGAGAAGGACATTGCGGTAACACTGTGCAAGCTCTAGAAGGTGTTTTCTTCTGATTTTTTGACTCTATGGAGCATTTGCCAATTCATCTTTCCTATGAGGCACGTGTTGGTGGTCCTGTCGGTTATCGATGGATGTACCATTTCGACCTGCATCTGAATCACCTAAAGAGAAAGGTGAAAAATAAGGCACGGGTTGAGGACTCTATTTGTGAAGCTTATGTTCTAGAGGAAATTACAAACTTTTGCTCGACGTATTTCAAACCTCATGTTGCTACTAATAGAACGAGAGCTCCGAAAAATGACGACGGATATCAGGAATCTAATGATGCAATACTGAAAGTATTCAATGAGTTTGGAAAGCCGAAGAAGAGAGATTTGAATGACGATGAGCTAAGGGCTGCTCAGTTGTATATATTACTCAATTGTGACGATGATGAAGTGGAGAAGCTAGAGGGGTAAGTAATTAATATGTCCACGTTTACATCATCTCAATGTAATAGTATAAACTACTATTATGCTATAAATCAGTGGTTGCTTCGTTGTTTTTCAGCACATATAATGATGAACTGAGGTCGGTTAGACCGTACATAAGAGACGAAGAAGTAGAACAAGAAATGAGATGTCATTTTCCTTTTTGGTTAAGCGCATATGTAAGAAAATCGGTAATTACTTTTTCTGTATACACTTGCACAATAAATAACTTTCTATCGCTACTTTGGTATTTAGGTCGATCGTCTAATAACACCCGAGACTGAATCTATTAGAACTCTAGCCAAGGGACCAATTACTGCCATCAAAATATGGCCAAGTTATTGTGTGAATGGGTTTAGATTCAAGTCAACAAATGCTCCGATCAGAGATAGCTTTCTGGATCTTGATTCCACGAAAAATAGTTGTTTGTGTATCAAATCTTCGAACTACAAAGACGTCGATCCAGGCAATGATTTCTTTGGCATCTTACGAGAGATTGTGGAGTTGACATATAATTATGACATAAAATCTGCTAAGATCATGCTATTCAAGTGTGAATGGTTCGATCCGATTCAAGATCAAGGTTGGAAAATTGACAAGCATGGTCTTGTGGATATAAACTACAAGCGTAGATATCAAGGCTACAAACCATTTGTCATATCAAGTCAGGCTCAGCTTGTGTACTTCACAACTTATCCTAGACGAGGGACAGCGAGGTCGGATTTGTGGGGAGTATACAAGACTAAAGCTAGAAATATCTTTGACGTTGATGAAATAGCTTATCAGGAGGACAAGTTACCTTTTGTAATAAATATTGTAGATGTGGACTCAACGGACGTTACTCATTACACAACTAATAATATATAAGAGGTAGAATTATTTGAAGAGGAAGACGAAGGCGAAGTAGATGAAAGTGAAGATAAGGAGGAAGAGAAAGAGGAGGACGAGGAAGGTGAACAAGATAAATTTTCTGAAGATGATTGAAAATAAAATAATTTGCCTCTAGAATGTACTATATTTTGACTGTAGAATGTACTATTTTGACGAAGATATGTATTATATTTTGACTGTAGAATGTACTATCCATTTAGACTTGTGACACTACCAGTTATTTATCGTACAATTCTAGTTATATGCATAACATTTTGACTGTAGAATGCATTATATATTTGTTTATTTATTCTATCATTATATGTTGTTATCAGGTATGACAGGACGACGTAGAGCGTTCGGCAGTTCCCGAGGCAGATGGAGTGCTCCTCCGGTACTGCCTACTGTTGATTCTAGATCCTCGACGCCTAGTACTCCAGTATATTAACCAGTCACATCTCCGATTGTGACGATGTTACGTGGCACCACTCTTGGGATAAGTAGTTCCAGGCCTGATACTACTCCCTCATCCAGCGTTCCTTCTGCTGACGGAACCATGGAGACAGATGAGCATATAGCGGAGGTTGAGCCGACATCGTTCCAACATCAACTAGATCTTCCATGCTCACCTCCGGACGAGACGAGGACGGGGATTTGGGCCGACGGTATAAAGTAAGTCAATTAGATGGTTTAGCATCATATATATCGTGTATTTCTTTATTCATCATATATTGACTTTTTCGATAAAAATAATTATCTCTGTATAGATATCGTGCCTCGTCGGTACAGAGACGTCTGGATCACTTTCTGAGGTACAACTATGGTGGCCCTTGGATCAACTATTCTGATGCTCTAGATGAGAAGAAGGCGTTCTGGTTTGCGCACTTTAAGTAAAAGTATATTATATCAATCATCTAATTTATGCAAATTATACAACTTACTAAATTATTTATTGTAGCAAATATATTTCTATCCACCACACCGGGCCGAGTTGATCGAGCAGATATTTCCTACCGTTGCCGCCAAGCTGATCCGTGATGCTCTGGATGACCAGAAGGCTCGTGATCGCGAAGAAAAACCGATGCAAGGTTGGATCACGCCTGAGCAGTGGACTGCGATAAGTGTTGGATTCGATGATCCGAGGTACAAGGAAATGTCTGAGAAGGCCAAGGCGGCTAGGCAGAAGGTAGCAAAGTGGTGTGGTGTCTCGATTTCGATGACGGAACATTTTCGTCGTTTGGTATATTTTTTATTTCAGATATATTATTTTAATACAAGTACGATAAAATGGTAGTATGATAAAATATTTAATTTTAGTACTAAATAATATATTTTTAACAGGTACAGAGGGGTGTGGATACAAACATGGTGACCGTCTTCCTGGCTACCCATCGAAAGGGAAATCTCATTGATGAGAGGGCCTCGCAGACCTATGTAAGTATTACTTTACTTTGTGTTAATTTTAATATAATTTAGGCAATTATCGAGTATCCAAAATATTCTAGGCCGAGTATCTTAGGCTGCGTGAGCGGACGACTGCTAGTGCACCTACAGCGGGAGAGGCTGGTACTTTCTCGTCGCCCTCTCTAGCTCCGTCGGAGGACGAGCTATGGGTGACCGCCGCTGGTGGTCTCCAGAGGGGTACGTACTATGGTACAGAATCCTATGGCACTCTTGTTGCGACGCAGTCATCTAGGGCCTCCATGGCAAGTGTGTATTCTCCACAGTCCTCTCAGTCGTCGGCCATAGTCCAAGAGGTTGTTGACCGTCAGATTGCGTCTCTCCGTAACGAGTTGCTGCGAAGGATGGAGGAGTAGCCCCTATCCCAGCAGCAGGCGGATGATGCGACGCTCATTGCACGATTTGATATGCTCGAGCGCAGCATCATGGAGCTCAGGGATATGACAGCTGATCTTAGAGCGTCGACAAAGCGCAACGTGACGGAGCTCCAGGCATCACAGTTGTCCATGGGCGAGAGACTGACGATAATGTAGGATTAAATGGTTTATAGCAGTACGAGAATGTTATCTACCATGGATTCATACATCCATCGACTAGCAGAGTTGGAGCAGATACGTCCTCTTGGTGCGCCTTCATCGACAAAAACTCCACCGACGTCACTACCTTCTGCATCGACATCGGTGTCGATTTTACGGGAGCAGTATGACCCGTTCTTATCCCTAATGCGTGCCAGTGGTCATACTCCTACAGATCCGTAGTAGTCCTAGTTAGGATAGTTTACTGATTGTTTGTGTTTCAGACCTATGATATTTGGTCATTTATGAATATTCTTTATTTTTTAGGCTTTCAGACTTTATTTGTTGTATTCTTTACGATGAGGCTTTCAGACTCAGTTGTGTGAATATTTGTTATATTCTTTACGACGAGATTTTCTCCTGACTCGGTTTGTAATCTCAATGTTTCATTTTCTTCAAATTTTACTATATTATTCATATTAAATGTATGTTAATTTATCGGTCTTGAGTGTTCAATCGAAGGGGGTTGGCGAACCCAGCAAATTCAACGGAGGGTTGCTCCGGGTCTATTTGTATAAATTATGAATTTATAAACTGCAAAAAGATTGGTTTGGAAATAATTCAATATTATTATTATTTTATATTTGTTACTGAATCTTTAGCGACGTTTTGTGATGTTTAGCGACGTTTATATATGTCGCTAAATACGTCGCTGAAAGTCAATAAATATGTCGCTAAAAATATCGATGAGTACGTCGCTGAACGTCGCTAAACTGCTGACATGACAATATTGCCAGGTCAATATAACGACACTAAATGTGTCGCACAACGTCGCTAAAAAGAAAAAAATTAGCGACATATATCGACCAACAACACGTCGCTAATTTAGCAATGCGACGTCGCTAAATGTCGCTAATATAGCGATGCATATACGTCGCTAGAAAATGTCGGTATAACGATGTTTTGTGACATTTTTTCGGTCAACGACTAGTTTAAAGGTGACTTCATCTTAACGTCGCTACAGACGTCGCTAAAATTTTGTAGCGACATTTTTTTCCTATTTAGCGACGTTTTTAGACGTCGCTAATTTGACTTATTCTGGTAGTGGACCACAAGAGCCAGCTAAATTCGATAATCTATTAGGAATTGACCAACATTATATATTAAATATTAAATATTTAAGATGCATGTACCTAGGTTATTAATTTTAAGAATATCAACTCTACTAGTACATGGATGAGTCTAGAACGTGCATTTGATTGCACTAGAACTTTGTGAATGTAGAATCACTTATGGAAAGACAATATAAACCATTTATTTGTGAACAAAAAATTTGAATCTATGGTCACCTTTTGAAGTACTGTTACCATGTTAGTTAACAAATGTTATGAAGTTTTTAGTGATAAGCCGATTATTGAAAATAAACAGCTTGATTTTGTAACCATGTTCTTGAGCCCAACAAATATAGTTCCACTATCTTTGGACTTTGTTTATTAGGACCTTTTGGTTTTGTGTTTAGTCCAATTTTTAGGATGTTATATACCTATAATTTTCTTGGTAATTTTATATAAAATATGTATGTTCTAGAAATGTCTCAGTATTATAGTTGTAAAAGAGTCTAGAAAAATCTATAAAAATAATTTAATAAGTTTGTAGGCTCTTGCAAGAGTCCTATAAATATGTAAGCTCTTTCCCAATTTTGTACACACCAATCATTACAAGCAAAAAAAACTCTTTCTTACCTTTCTTCTCTTGCACCAAATTTCTCTTTCTACATTTTCTCCCTCTCAAAATTATTTTCTCCTAGCTTGTTGATCTACCACAATTACAAAAAAGTGGTATAAGAGCAGTTGAATATCCAATAAAGCGGTATTAGAGCAAGGTTGTTCGAGGTCGAAGATGGTAAGCGAGATGACTCACTTCCAAGTTTCTGTCAACAAAAGCAATTATGCCAATTGGAGCATCAAGATGAAAGCTTTGCTAGGAGCACAAGATGTATGGGAGGTCATTGAAAAAGGCTATGTTGAGCAACAGATGAGGCTTTATTATCTCAAGCTCAGAAAGGAGATGTTGAAAGCTTCAAAAAAGAGAGACAAGAAAGCTCTTCCTCTACCAACCCATGTATTATGATGTGCTAGAGTTGATTTCAAGAGCAAAAACCTTCAAAGAAGCATGTGAGAAACTTTAAATTTCTTTCAAAGGAGAGGAGAAGGTGATGAAGGTACATGTATACAAAATTTAAGAGGTGAATTTGAAGCTTTACATATAAAAGAATTTGAAACTATTCCGAACTACTTTGTTAGAGTTTTAGCCATTGTTAATCAATTAAAAATAAATGATGAAAGCATGACCAACACTCGAGTGATGGAGAGATTTATTTGCTCTTTGTTTCCACAATTTGAGCATATTGTAGTAACTATTGAGGAAACCAAAGATATGAAATCCTTGACTATTGAGCAACTCAATGTCTCATTACAAGCCTATGAAGAATAGCATGAAGAAGCAAGAGACATTAGAACAAGTGCTTCAAATGAAGCTCACCTTCAAGGAGAAAGAAAAAAGTTTTACCAACCAAATAAGTCAAAGAAGTCATGGTCGTAGTTATGGTCGATACCATGGAAGAGAAGGAATAACTCATTATAAGACATTCACAAATGGAGAAAGAGACCAAAACTATACCACAAGAGGACGTAGAAGAGGAAGCATCAAAGAAGAGATGGAAGCCAAAGGTATGACAAATCTCAAGTTGAATGCTATAGTTATCATAAGCTTAGACATTATGCATCGGATTGTAGAAACACAACTATAAGTGTTAAGAAGAAAGCTAAATATGTTGAAAAGATAATGCAAGAGAACTCAACTTTATTATTTACACACAAAGAAGAAGAAGAAAAAGAAAAATATATAGAGAACACATGGTACCTTTACATGAAAGAAAATAACCATGTGTGTAGAAGTATAAACATTTCATAGATATGTATGAAGTTCATTGGCATTTATCTCACTTTTAAACATGATCTAGAAACACCGATGAAAGAAAAAGGAAGTAAAGAAGAATCATACAAAAATTGTTCTAGTGGACTCTGGAGACATTATATATGTCCACTAAAGAAAGCTCGTGCGAATTGGATGTTCAAGATTCAACTTATGACTTAGTTCCTCTCATGGAAGAAGAGAATAAATAGCAAGTACATGAAGAAGCATAAGAGCGTATTCCGCTCGTGTTGCCACTACCATCTCAAGAAGACTCCATCATTATTCTCATACGAGACCAAAGCTCCATGCATGAGGAACTTGCCAGAAGTGTATGAGATAAACGAAAATCAAAATGAGCTACCACTTTTTTGCCTTTTTTTTATTATGAAGCAATAGGTTTCGAAGATACGACAGAAAACAAGAAATGGAGAAATACCATGTATGAAGAAATTAAAGATATTGTGAAGAACAATACTTTGTTTGCCATTAAAGTAAGTTTCGGAAGCTTTTATTTAATAACAAACAAAATTTATAAATAAATCTTAGACAGAAAATTTAAGTACAATATTTTTGATCTAGGTAATGTAACGATGGAGATCGAGTACTATAACGACTCTTTTACTCTGTTGACGGTCCGACGAGGGAATGAGGATGCTCTCTTCTCTCTCTTGAGCATGTGTGCATGTATATAGCTCGTCTTGAGGGGTATGGTCTCTGATGCAGAAAAATCAGCCAGTGGAAGGTCCAAGTTGCTCCTATTTATAGCCATAATGTTGGTGGCGTATATGTGCCGCATATGCTTCTGTTTGGTGGCCGTAGGGGACTCCTTTAGCAAAATACGGTTGTAACTGTAGACGCATATTGTGGGCAGGCTGTCACGTGTACATCCTTAATTGAATGTAGTTGAGTCTAAGCCGAGCTGCCATGTGGACGTTTGTTCCGATTTGCTATCGCTAAAGATCTGGGCGATTCTCGTCTTTTGTTTGCATGACTTGATCAGCTTGATACGTGACCCGCATTTAGTTTGAGAGAATCACTTCAGTCACAACAGAAAGATTTCATCTCCGAAAACCCTGCCACGTTGGACGTATGGAGTCTGGGACGCACGATACACATGGAGTCTGGAACGCATGGGGCCAGAGACGTATGGAACACATGGAGTCTAGAACGCATGGGGCCAGAGATGCATGGAACCCATGGAGTTTGGAATGCATGGGACTAGAGACGCATAGAGTCTCGGACACATGTGGCCTTGTACACGTGGCGTTGAACGCCTGTCAGGAGTAAAATTCATGTTGATGTGAAGTTCTGTTGTTTAACGTGCTCATATTTTTTGAGGCATTTAGAAACCCCTTTTTGTCAGGATTCTCTGTCAGACACAATCTTGTGTCAGTACTTTATTTGACCAGTATTGGGGTACAGGGATGCTTGAGGGAGTAGTGACGCATGGCACTACTGGCGCATCCGGACACTAGTTACTTAGTGGCGCATGGCACTGATGGCACACAGAAACACTAATTATGAGGCGGTCGACGCATGACACTAGATCATTATGGCATCAGAGGCTTGATCACTGTGACACATGGCCTTTGATTACTGTTGGCATATGGTAGCTGCTTTTCTGGGCCGCATAGTCATTCGGTGGCATGATTTCTTCTGAGTCGATCTTGGGGCACATTTTATTTGGACGCATGGATCTAGATTTTCTATGCTTCTACAAGTTCCCCTTAAAAGTTTTTAAACTGATAAGTTTAGAATACTTTGAAAAAGCAGCATAGAGAAGAAGGCCTTGAGCCGCATCTGAGTAACATGTCGCATAGGCACATTGCCGCATAGGCGATTCCGCCAGGATGTCAGATAATTAAATGCCGAGATTTGGCTCGATCTCTGAGAAAATTTCTTGGGGATTCTAAGTCAACGACAGTTTTCAAGTAGATAAATAAGGATCACGCAAATCAAGGTATCAGATTCATCCTTATTACTGTCTTGTTCATCGCCTCGATCTTCCCACGCGCGCTAGGAGCCTATAAATAGGCATGCTAGGGAGGAGAAAGATCTTTTGTCTCTCGACTTTGCCCTATTTTATGAAAGAAGAGGCCGATGGCCGTTGTCTATCTTACCGAGGTATTTGTCAAGAGCAGCGTCGATTTGTAGCCCCCTGATGCTGGGATTCTTTTTGGAGTTAGGGGTGTGTCATGATGGTAGGAACCCAGAGATACAAGTACACGGCCTCACAGTGTAGATGAGATATCATCTAGAACACGCGCAACCTCCCTACAAAATTCTGCCGCATGGATGAGCAATTATCTGTAACATGCGTATAGAGCCTATATGTGGCTTGGTCGCATGGATGAAAACTTATCTGCACCATACACGCAGATCCTATCTGTAGCTTGGCCGCATGATTAGGAATCATCTACAATCATGCATGCGGACTTAGCTATCTCGAGACGTCCCCTTCTGCGTGTGGATGTGACCTGGAAGCGGCATACAGCCGTTGTACACTTTTGTAATCTTCGTTGAGACTGATATGTATTCTCTTTATGCAGGTTTTACTACCCTTCGTGGTGCCTATGATGGAGCATGGAAGGATATTATAGAACCCGTCATTCGAAGAGAATGCCAACCTTTTGCGATAGTGTTTTGCCAAGAACTGATCAAGGTAACGAGGGTGAACATCTTGCGTCATGAGTGGAGTTGTCCATATTTATGCAGTATGCTATCTGCATTTTTTTTCTTTGTGCAACTTGCTACCGGCCTGGGGCCTGCGGTGTCGATGACAGAATTTGGATTAATTGTCATTCTTGTCTTCGGTCTTCCTGCATAGTTGTAGAGAGCCTGATCTTGCTCCTCCCTTGCTATCCATCAGTATGGACTATATACTGAGGTTTGCACCATGGAGGGATGATCGAGAAAGCATTGAGCTCTGCTGTTGGCTTCACTTGTGTTGGTAGCAACAACAGCACGGAGGGGCGCCTCTAACGAAAAGGTTCGCATCGGCGAGACTTCATGGAAACTCTTAGAAATGGGTTTTTATCATATGTACTCATGACCCTGAATTCTAATAAAAAACAAAATTTTATCATATGTACTCATGATCTTGAATATTAATTAATAAAATCTCTCATTTTCTAGAATTTTTTCTTTGTATTTGTCTTTTTACATATTGAGGACTTTGGATATTGTACTAGAGGTAATATGAATATAGCACAATACTGTAGTTTGTTAGGGATATCCCACTAGGGGATCTTTGGTGGACCTATTACCTTTTGCGCACTTGGGTGCAAGTAATAAGTTCAAAACGAAAAACCCTATCAGATACGATATGGACGTGATAGGTTTTGTGTACCTATTACTTCTTGTGCACCTAAGTGAAACTAATAGATTCAAGATAAGCCCTGCCAGAGGTGATATGAACGTGGTAGATTTTGTTGACTTAACATCGCTGGCGAACTTAGAGTTACACACGGGTGATAAGTTTAGATGACGACCGATATTAGAGGTAATATGGACGTGATAATCGATAGTCAAGTTGGAAGATTTTCTCAGAGGTAAAACGGACATAAAAAACTCTACTGAGGAGGATGTGAGGATGATAGCTCAGAGGTAACATGGACGTTAGCTAAACGATAGACATAACGAGCGGTTAGGTACGATCATGGTATTTTTATGGAAGAAAAAGGAAATGAGCTAGAGGTAATATGGACATGGCTATTTTCTTTGGATGTGGAACATGGGAAGCTCATAGTTCAGAGGTAATATGGATGCGAACTATTTGCTTTTGTTGAGGATATCCCACTGGAGGATCTTTGGTGGAACTATTACTTCTTGTGCACTGGAGTGCAAGTAATAAGTTAGAAACAAAACCATATCAGAGGTGATATGGACGTGATAGGTTTTGTGGCCTCATTACTTCTTGCGCACCTGAGTACAAGTAATAAGTTCGAGACAAGCTCTGTCTAGGTGATATGGACGCCACAGGTTTTATGGACTTAACACCGCTGGCGTACTTAGAGTTAAGTACGTGTGATAAGTTTAGATGATGACCGATGTCAGAGGTATTATGGACGTGAAAATCGATAGTCATATAGAGAGGTTCGCTCAAAGGTAATATGGACATGGCAAACACTGCTGGGGATAATCGGTTATGATAGTAGTTCAGAGGTGATATGGACGTGAACTAATATCTAAGGGAACTGATTATGAGTGGTTTATCTGAAAGTGTGGATAAACCTGAAGTTGGCTCCGCTGGAAAGATTTTTGAGGATCCACTGTCTCTTGGGTATTCAGGATTCCTGAATACAGACAATGGCTTTTATCAAACTTTGGTGGGAGAGTAGTGCATATTTTGCTTACACACTTTCTGGAGATGAACAACGGGGAACGTATACTGTATATTTTGGTTGTCCAGCTGATAGTAAAGGGAGTACTAGTCTTGCTTAGACATAGTAGTTTTTTAGCAACTTGTTGTTGATAGACATCATGAGCAAGTCTTCATTAGGTTTTGTGAGCCGGTAGGCGCCATTGGAGAAGACGGACTCCACAATGATCGGACCCTCCCATTTAGGTTAGAATTTATCGGTCGCCTTATGGTCATAACCATCGGTATTCTTACAGTCAAGATGAGGTCACCCACTTGGTAAGTCCTCTTCTTGACCCATTTATTGAAGGCTCTTGAGAGGCATGCTTGGTATAACTCAATGCGCTGTTGAGCTAAGAGGCACTTTTCGCCGAGCACTTTTAACTCTTATAGCCATCGGTGGTGATTGTCGTCAATGGTTAACTGGTTGGAGAGAGCCACTCGGAGTGACAGAATTTGGATCTCGAGGGGAGGACTGCTTCCCTTCCGTAAACCAAGAAGATTGGCGTACTACCAGTAGATATCTGGACCGATGTGAGATTGGCCCAGAGACATTCATCCAGCTTCTTATTCCAGTTGCGCTTATTGGATAACATGAACTTCTTGAGTAGCTTTATGATGGTCTTATTGAATGCTTCTGCTAGACCATTTGCTGTTGGGTTGTAGGCAGTCAAGGCTATATTCTGGATTTGGTTTTTGTCACAAAATTGATAGAAAGCATGACTTACAAACTGTGGACCATTGTTGTAGATGATCATCCGTGGCAAGCCAAAGCGGTATATGACGTGATGCTTGACAATTTGATCACATTTGAGGTCTTAATTTTAGCGAGTGGAATAACTTTCACCCATTTGGAGAAGTAGTCGGTGAAAGCCAAGATGAACTGATGTCCCTTAGAAGAAGGTAGACTAATTGGCCCGATAATGTCCATCCCTTATGCTTTAAACGGCCAAGATACTACCGTTGGGTGTAGGAATTCTGAGCACTGGTGGATAAAGTCTGCGTAGATTTGGCACGCTTGGCACTTTCTCATATTATCAATGGCCTCTGCTACCATTATCGTCCAATAGTAACCCATTCTCCGGAGACTGTCGTGTAGTTTGGATCCGGGCTGATGGGCACCGTAAACCCCGTCGTGAGCCTCGCGGAGAACCTGCTTCGCTTTTGTATTTGATAGGCATCGTAGCAGAAGACCGTCGTAGGAACGACAATACAACATTTTGGTAGTCGTATCGTAAAAGAACCAGAGGGAACGTCTTCTGATGGAAGTGGCTTCCTTTGGATTCTCGGAAAGAGTTCCATAGACTGTATAGTCGATGAATGTGAGTCTCCAGTCTTGGGAGTCGATGTTTGCCTCTACTGAGTAGCTCATGCACAAACATAGATTATTTTTCGGGCAGACCAGCTATTGACCGACCACTATGACTAGCTGATGGGTTTTGAACGGGACTGCCACAAAGGCAGCAAGGCCCGCCAGGGCGTCATCCTTGATGTTTTGCAGCCAAGGGACGTGGTCTATGAAGAACCCCTCAAAGGTGGAGATTATTTACGTAGCTTGGTGGTAGGGAATCAAGTCCTTGTTCCTAACCTCGTATTCGCCCCAGACCTCACTGAATATCAGCTTGGAATCATCCTAGGCTTCCAGGTTGTCTACTCTAACTTGTTTAGAAAGTTGGAGCCCGATGACGAGGGCGTTGTACTCTGCCATATTATTGGAGCATGGATCTATGAGGGAGTAAGCGTAGTTTATTACCAAATCATGTGGAAAAATTAGTACTATCACAATGCCATCAATAATATCGTCTTTGGGCCCTGTTCTTGAAGTACCATCGAAGAACATTCGCCAAATGGCTTTCGCGCTTGTGGTCATGTTTGAGTCTGCTACTTTGTCTGAGACCTCCTCGTAGAGCTTCGAGGTTTTTGATACAAGGTGTGCTGCCAGGAAATCTTCCATTGCTTGGCCTTCGACCACCTTTTGTGGGACAAATACCATGTCGTACGATGACAACAGTATTGCCCATGTGGCTAGGCGAGAGTTAAGGGCTCCAAATTTAGTCATAAGGACCCTGAGAGGATTAACTTACGAGATCACATGGATGTTTTCTCCTGCCACATAATGTTGAGTCTTCTTAATGGCGAAGACCAGAGCTAGGCACTCCTTCTCAAGGGGTTGTATCTGTGCACTGCACCGATCATCATTCTGTTGAGATTGTAGATGGCCTGTTCGTGACCTGCATCACTTTTTTGGGCTAGTAAAGATCCGAGGGAGTGATCATTGCCTACACGTATAGCAACAAGGGTCTTCCCATAACAGGGCCCACCAATATTGGAGGGTTCATGTGATACTCCTTGACGTCGTCGAAGGCGCGCTGACATTCTTTGCCCCAAACGAAGGAGACTCCCTTCTTCGTGAGCTGAGTGAGTGAATGATAATGTTTAGAGAGATTTGATATAAATTTTTTGATGTATGCCAGTCTTCCTTAAAGGCCACGAATTTCTCTGATGTTCTTCGGTGGATGCATTTCAAGAATTGCTTTAGTCTTGTCGGGGTCTATGTGGATACCCTTCGAAGTTATGACAAAGCCAAAAAAGTTGACGCTATA
The DNA here is from genome assembly GCA_036927795.1 of Iris macrosiphon. Taxonomy (NCBI): domain Eukaryota; kingdom Viridiplantae; phylum Streptophyta; class Magnoliopsida; order Asparagales; family Iridaceae; genus Iris; species Iris macrosiphon. The sequence goes on from JAYESA010000017.1 coordinate 102,811,952, forward strand.
CACTCCTAGGAAGGATTTAGTAGGAATTAACTTGAGACAGTGTGCACGCATCAGGTCAAACACAATCTTCAAGTCCCGGAGGTGATCATCTTTAGAGCGACTCTTGACAACAATGTCATAAACGTAACACTCCACTATCTTGCGTAGATGTTTACGGAAGATGGTGCTCATAGCTCACTAGTACATAGCACCTGCGTTCTTCAGACCAAAGGGCATGACTGTGTAGCAGTACACTCCAATCGGCATTCAGAACGATATATAATTTCGGTCGATCAGGAAATGTCTTGATTTGATTGTAGCCTGAGAATTTGTCCATAAAAAAATGCACTTGAAGCCACAAGTGTTGTTGATCATTATATCTGTGATCGAAAGGGGAAACTCGTCCTTAGGGCATGCCGCGTTTAGATTATGGAAGTCAATGCAGATTCGGATCTTCTTGTTCTTTTTGACGACGGGCACGATATTGGCTACATAAAACGAATGTTGTTCCTCGCGAATGAAGCCACTAGCTATCAGCTTATTGACTTCAGCTTCGATGGCGTACATGACATTCGGCTAGAACCGTCGTTGCTGTTACTTGATTGGCTTTACGTTTGGCACGATATTGAGTTTATGGACAGCGATTCGGGGGTCCAGTCCCGATATATCTTCGTAACTTCAGGCAAAGACATTGATGTACTCCCTGACGAGTTGTAGTAGGGATTTTTGATCCTCATCAAACAGACTTTTGCTGATAAAGATAGGTTTAGGGGAGGATTGGTCGCCCAGATCGATTTGTATGACTTCGTCCTTAGTGGGAGGTTCCCGTTGCTCGAATCGTATCTTCCATTGTGCTTCTAGGCGTCGGGTCCACGGTTCTACTTCAAAGAGTTCAGGTGGATCCTCGTTGTCTTCCTCAGGGTCAGCTAACACCATGTTGGTAGACAATGTTTGTTTAAGCATCTTTCCGATACTGATATCGGAGTCCCAAGAGAAAGATTCTGAAGAATGAGAGTGTAACTAATCTTCTTCATCTAATCCTTCATGGGTCATGGGAGACATGACGTACCCTAAGCCAGGCTTAGTTTTATGGTAGTAATCATCGAACTTGCCTACAGGAGCCTGCTGACGCAGAGTAGCCGTCAACCTTTGTCGTAATTCAAGTCCCCAGCGGCTTTTAGATCATATCCCATCTTCTGGATGAGGTGCTTGGTTTGAGAGTTGTACTAGTGAAATAGTATTTTGCTAGTGTCGAGTTCTGGCTCCAGTTCCTTTAGGACGGAGGATTGGGGAATTTTTATTCTGCAGAAGATGATGAGTTTGTCTCCCCTCTTCCTTGCCGGAACAATAAAGTAGGAGTTTTGACTAGGGAGAACTTGGTTCATTGCATAGGTGGTAGTCACCTGTGTATGCAGGTGCAATCCTAGACCATGCTCCCAGGAATATAATGTGCTAAGATATGAAACATCTGAGTAGTTCAAAGATATCCCTTTATTCATAAAATAAGGTATATTATCTTCAAGAATTGCATCGTCAAAAGAAGAGACGTTAGCATGAGTGGCTACGTACTCCTCTAGTTTGTCCTTCCCGAGATCTACCCCCAGTACGAGCGATGGCTTCAGAGATCTCCTGGGCAGCTTAACTACTAGAGGTTCAGAAGTCGTAGTAGGTGTCAGATCTTTCTTCAATGGCCGACTCGGTCTACAAAGATGATCGACCAGAGGTTCGGGTGCTTTCTTGTGCAGTTTTACCATGAGGGAAGGGACTATATCGGGAGCACGTGCTTTGAGATGGACTCCCAATGGCTCATCCGATGTTGTCCCAGTATCTGCCTTAGTATCGGCATCATTGTCACATTCATCTTGGTAGAATTGTTTGGAGAGGATCGAGTCAGAATAATAGGCCTCAACCCCTTTGAATGGATCAACATCTTGATGCCATGATCGTCCACCACTACTAAAAATTGTGGGATTAGCGATGCTTTTAGTGACGTTATTATAAAATATCGCTAATTTTTTCCAATTTAGCGACGTTATAATAGCAATGTTTGGCGTTGTTAAGTGACATATTGTAGTAAAATAGAAAATTATGTCGCTAAAGTGTCGTTAAACGTCGCTAATATATTAATATATTGTGACTTGCTGCCACTGTTCTACTGCACTTGAAGTGCCGGCAATAATGCATTACTTGCTGCCACTGTTCTACTGCACTTGAAGTGCCGGCAACCCTGAAATCTGCAGTATCACCCAGTGTAGTACTTGTACTTCATATTGTTGTTGTACATCCTACTGCAGCATCCTCAGTTGAGCAACTGCATTGCTGTAGGAGCCTTGGCAACAACATCTTTAGTGCACTGCAGGAGGATGCTGCAGTAGAATGTACAACAACAATATGAAGTACAAGTACTACACTGGGTGATACTGCAGATTTCAGGGTTGCCGGCACTTCAAGTGCAGTAGAACAGTGGCAGCAAGTAATGCACATAATAAGTGTGTATATGTGTGTAGCAGGGTGAGTGAGATGTATGCGTATCATGTGATACATGGATAGGGTAGTGTATGTGTAGTGAGTTATGGGTGATGTTTTTGTAGGTGAGTGCTAGTGTATTGAATGTGTGTTGTAGGTGTGTGTGTCCAAGTGTGGGTAACATAAATTTGGATACCTAGATGCTAGAGATTGGGTTCAAAGGAATGTTAATTAAGAATGGAAATGTGTCCATTGTGCAAGGTATGGGTACCAAGTCAATAAACACATAACGACACCTATTTAATAGGGTTTGAAATTAGAGTTATCCACATGTTTACTAGTTCTCTGATAGTCACGAATTATAAAACGGATACTCATGAACCACGATATGGATACTCACGCATCACAACTCGAATACTCACGTATCAATAGGAGTTGTTAATTACTTTGATTTGAATAATATACTTGAACGATGTCTATTCATCTTTTTAGAAGTATCTAGAAATTGATTTAAATTACTACATGCATTATCGTTCGTGGATGTACAACCGTCATCCTGATGACATATGCGGTGTGGGATAAATTCATACAGGGGTAGAACCGTTCCTACAGTTCGCCAAGACGTTCCCTCACTACATGGATGGCACCAAAATTAAGTGTCTGTATGTTAAATTTTGCAACTTGAAATATCACTCAGAAGTGGATGTGACATATCATTTATACTCAGAGATTTCACGTCGAATTACTATCATTGGACCTCAAACTGAGAACTTGTGTCTTTAGCATCGGTGTCGGAGCCTTATATGGAGCCGTATAAGGATGTCTACGACCACGCTGATTACGACGACGGGTGCGTGAACATATTTTTCGATGTTACCGGGCCTAGTTTCGATCCAGACAATTATGATAAAGCTAAGGAGGCACCGAATGCTGATGCTGCAAAGTTTATGGAGTTATTGAAGAATGCAAGGACTTTATTATATCCTGGTTGTGAGGATCATTCACCGTTGGAGGTAGTTACAAGATTGTTGAGCATCAAGTTCGATTTTAACATATCACAAGAATGCTACAACCGAATGATGGAGTTGATTATAGAGATCTTGCCGGTGGGTGCTAAGTTACCTAAAGACTTCTATCGGTCTAATAGGATGGTGAGATCGCTTTGGATGTGATACAAAAAAATTGATACATATCGCAACGGGTGCATGTTATACTACAAAGATGACAAGGATGAAGATGTGTGCCAATTTCGTGGTGCTGATCGCTACAAGGCAACTGGTACAGGAAAGCCTGCCGGTGCAAAAAAACCGACCGATTCGATGCACTACTTGCCTTTGATGCCGCGATTGCAGAGGTTATTTTTTGTGAAGGAGACTGCCAAAAATATGAGTTACCACAGGCAAGAACAGATTGAATGAGTGTTGGATCACCCATCCGGTGGAGAAGCATGGAAGCACTTCGATCGAGAGTATCCCTATTTTGCTTCGGATCCGCATAATATAAGATTGATGCTCTCGTCCGACGGTTTTACCCCATTCAGACTTTCGGGCTTCCAGTATTCGTGTTGGCCTGTGATCGTCACCTCATACAACCTACTGCCTTGGAAGTGCATGAAGACTTCGGTTATTTTCTTAACCGTCATTATTTCGGGTCCGAACAATCCTAAGAGGACCATCGATGTGTACTTGCAACCGTTGATAGATGAGTTAAATCAACTGTGGGAAGTAAGTGCCAACATGTATGATGTTTAAAAAAATTTACAAACGAGGGTAGCACTTATGTGGACCATCAACAACTTTCCGGCTTATGGCATGTTATCATGATGGAGCACTCATGGTCGTCTCTCATGTCCGTTTTGTATGGACTGCACTAAGGCTTTCCGTTTGAAACACGGAAGAAAATCATACTTCTTCGATTGTCATCGATAATTTCTATCGTCGGATCATCCGTTCCGGAGGAACATGAATGCATTTTGTGTCGGCGTTACAGAGAAGGCAAATCCACCTCCAATGTGGCCCGGAGACACGATATGGGAAAAGGTTAAAGACTTACCAAGTGCTATCAAAGAGCCTACTAAGGGGTACAAGTACGATAGATTTGGTGTGTTTAACAATATAATACATATCGAGAAGAATGTGTTTAACAATGTAATGCATATTGGAGCACGAATCTGATCAGACATAATCTTGATGTCATGCATATCGAGAAGAATGTGTTTAACAATGTAATTAATACTGTGATAGACATAAAAGGGAAGATGAAAGACGATCCCAAGGCCAGGTTGGACTTGAAAGAAATATATAGATGCCCTGTGTTGCATTTGAAGAGAAAGGGAATGGAAGAAATACATCGACGTTTAAGTCATCTTAATGTAATACTATACGCTAATATTGTTACACTAATCGAGCGATGTTTTGTTATTTTTAGCACATTTAATGAAGAGGTGAGGACGATCGTCCCCACACAACACTAGAGAATGAGTCTATTAGAACTCTAGCCAAGGCACCAATTTATGCCATCAAAATTTGGCCAAGCTACTGTGTGAATGGGTTTAGGTTAAAGTCTACAAAAGCTCCGATAAGAGACAGCTTCTTGGATCTCGATTCTACAAAAAATAGTTGTTTGTGTATCAGATCTTCGAGCTACAAAAATGTCGATCCAAGCAATAATTTCTATGGCATCTTACGGGAGATTGTGGAGTTGACATATAATTATGGAACAGAGCCTGCTAAGATCGTGTTATTCAGGTGTGATTGGTTCTATCCGATCGAAGATCAAGGTTGAAAAATAGACAAGCACGGTCTTTTGAATATAAACCACTAGCGTTGATACCAAGTCTATGAACCATTTGTCCTATCAAGTCAGGCTCGGCTCGTGTACTTCACAACTTATCCTAAACGGGGATCAACGAGGTCGGATCGGAGGGCAGTATGCAAGACGAAAACTAGAAATACCTTTGACATTAACAAAATAGCTTATCAGGAGGATGAGCTACCTATTATAACAAATATTATAAATGTTGACTCAACGGAAGTTGCTTATTACACATCTAATCGTATAGAAGAGGTAGAATTATCCGAAGAGGAAGACGAAGTAGATGAAAGTAAAGATGAGGAGGAAGAGGAGTACGAGAAAAACGAAGATGAATTTTCTTTAGAGGATTAAAAATAAAATAAAATTCATTTAGAACTCTAGCAATATATTATATTCTAATGTTTCCATCTATCTTACCAGATGGCACCGATGACCCGGGCACGTGCACGTCGCTTGAGAGAGGCACCTCCTACTGTTAAGGAAAAAGTGACTGTTAAGGAGGAAGTTGTACCTCCTACTATTAAGGAGGAAGTGATTGTTAAGGAGAAAGTGATACCTCATACTGTTAAATTGGAAGCGATTATTAAGGAGGAAGTGACAACTTCTACTGTTAAGGAGGAAGTGGTACCTCCTACGGTTGGAAAGGCACCAGCTCAGAGGTGGAGTTCTAGTCACCCAGCACCTATAGCGAAGATTGATCACCTAGAGTGAAGTATCTGAGTGGCTGGGTTCTGTCCCATCGTATTGGATTTCCTTGAGAGATTGAAAAATTGGATAAGACTTATGGTGTGACTGTGATACTTTTATTGTGCTTATTTTGTGACTGTGATACTTCTATATTTTGCTTATTGTGTCATTGTGATACTTTTATATTGTGTTTATTGTGTGACTGTGATACTTTTATATTGTGTTTATTGAATAATAGTGATATTTCATATACTTTTATGATATTTCGTACCCAGGAAATTCAACGGAGGGTTGCTCCAGTTCTGTCTATTTTTATGAACTTTTATAAGTCTGTGTAGTTGTTTTATTATCATATGTTATTAGCAGGTATGATTGGATAACGCGGATCATTCGGAGGTCGATCCTCTAGATGGAGTGCTCCTCCGGTACAGGCTACTGGTTCTGGATCCTCCTCGTAGAGTACTCCAGTATACCGATCTTTAGCATCTATAACTCCGTCGATGATACGACGTGGCAGTACTCCTGGGACGAATAGTTCTAGGCCTGAGACTACTCCCTCTTCCAGCGTTCCTCTATCTGACGGCACCATAGAGGAAAAGGAGCAGATGGAGGAGGTCAAGCCGACTCCATCTGCACGACTCCATCTGCACATGTTCAGAGCGATCTTCCATGTGTACATTCGGACGAGACGAGGATGAAATTTTGGACCAACGAGCCTCAAAAGTAAGTTAATTAGTTAACATTTTGGACTGACGGGCCAAATAATTATATCTTTATATTCATCAATTTAATTATCATTGTATAGATATCGTCCGTCAATGGTACATAGAGCACTGGGGGTGTTTTTGAGGTAGAACTATGGTGGGCCTTGGATCAACTACTCAGATGCTCTTGAAGATAGGAGGATCGAGGAGTAGTTAATTAGTTACCCACTTCAACGTAAAAATATATCTTACTTTTTATATAAAACATATTTCTATCCACCACACCGGGCTGAGAAGATCGAGGAGTAGTTTTCTTCCGTCGTCACCAAGCTGATCCGTGATACGATCAACAATCAAAAGGCTCGTGATCGCGACGGTGCCCTGATCCATAGTTAGATCACGCATGAGTAGTGGACAACAATAAAGGCGAGATTGAGCGAACCCAGGTACATGGAGAGGTCGGAGAAGGCAAATACGGCTAGGTCGAAGGCAGGAAAGCATTTTTGTCGTCTGGTATGTATTCTATTAAATATATATTATTTTAATAAAAGCAGGGTAAGATGTTTAATTTTAATAATAAATAATATAATTTTTAACAAGTACAGTGGGGTGAGGATGCCAACATTGTGACCGTCTTCCTGGCCACCCATTACTTGCTGGACGGAAAGTTCATCGATGAGAAGGTCACGCAGACCTATGCACGTTACTTTACCTTGTGTTAGTTTTAATATAACTTTGAAAATATGCAATTATATATCTATATAGTTAGTAATAAGTACCTTAGACGTTAGTAACCATTTTTTCTAGGATGAGTATCTTAGAATACGTGAGCGGATGACTGCTAGTGCACCTGCAGAGGGAGGGGCTGGTACTTCCTCGTAGCCCCCTATAGATCCAACGACGGACGAGCTCTGGATGACCGTCATTGGTGGTATTCAGAGGGATACGTACTATGGCACATGATCCTATGATGCCTTTGTTGTAACGCAGCAATCCAGGGCCACCTCTGGCATTGTGTATTCCTCCAGCCTTCGCAGGCATCGGTACGAGCCCAGGAGAGCGTTGACCGTCAGGTTGCTGACCTGCGTGACAAGTTACTACGGAGGATTTTGGAGCAGTCCCAGTCTCAATCGCAGACCAACGATGAGACGATCAACGCATATTTTGATGTGCTCGAGCGTAGCCCTTTGGAGATTAGGACTCTGAGCCAGACGATAAAGAACAGCCTTATAGAGCTCAGAACTATGAGCTAGACGATAGAGCGCATCTTGGCGATTATGGACTAGTGTGGAAGAAAATGGTTTGTGACGCTGAAATATACTCCCGACACATAAGATAAAATCGAAAATAACCCCGTGTCTACGGAGAGCAAACATGCGAAGATGGAGGGGTCACATATGGTCATGAGCGACTCACTTGCGAGGATACATGCAATGGAAGATTTATTCAGTCAACCGATGGAGGTGAACACTTTATGGTATTTGCCATGGATTCATACAATGCTCGACTGCTAGCATTGGAGCAGATACGTCCTCCTGGTCCGCCGGCATCGATACCGACACCGACTCCATCGATTCCACTGCCTCCTCTATCGGGACCGGTGATCCTTTCTCAGGAGCAGTATGGCTTCCTCTTATCCCAGATGCGCGACAATGTTCCTCCTCCTCCTCCTGATCCACAGTAGTTCTTATTGGGACTTTTTTAATATGTTGGTGTTTATTGGCCCATTCTTGGGTATTTGATGTACTTATTTCACACTTTTTACTATATAATTTAGATGGGACAGATGCGACATTATTTTAGATTCATGTATTTATTTGTTGGGATATTTCTGTGTGTTTCGATATTTTTGACGTGTTTTTGTATGTACCAGTATTGAGTGTTCCACCGAAGGGGTCGACGAACCCAAAAAATTCAACGGAGGGTTTTTCCGGGTCTATTTATATAAACTGTGATTTTATAATTGTAGGCAGACTTTTGTTAAAAAATAATTATAGAAATTGCATGCTTTTTTTATTTTTTAAAAATTTAGCGACGTTCTGCAATTACCGACGTTAAGTGCATCGCTAAATTGTGTTAAAACGTCGCTAACTGATATCAGGGATGTCGCTAATATATGTCATAACATCACTACATGTCGCAAAAAAAGATGACATGACAATTTTGCCAGGTCAGTATAGGTGTAGTAAAACGTCGATGATAATATCATTGATTTGGCAACGTTATGCGACCGTATACAACGTTGCTGATATACCGACATCGCGTAACTGAATGTGGCTAATTTGGCGACGTGTATGCATCGCAAATATACGTCGCTAAGCGACGAATAACGACGAAATTCTTATCAGCGACCATAGATTACGCGACAATGCCAAAACGCTGCTAATATATTTTAGTGACATTTTTTTTACCTATTAGCGATGTCAAAAATATTGCTAATTTGTATTATTTTGGTAGTGCACGTAATTCAAGCACTAGTAAAAGATTGACGGTACGATCATGTACTGATGTATCTACGAACGTTCCAATAGGACGTTGTAGGATATGTCTACGTCTATGACGTACCAGAGGGTAGCTCCTCCCTGCGTTGAAGCCATTGATGGTAGTTTTGGTTGCTGCCAAACGATGCATCGGGATGACCAAGGTCTGAAGCAGAATATGCAGGATGATGCTGATTGACGAGACGGGGTCGATGTGTATCCGGTACACCTTGATGGCACCAATGTACCCTATGTAATACAAAGGACGATCATGCCGATTGTTCTTTAGCAATATATCTTATTGCGAGAACGTGATGTTGGGTATTTCCTCCATCATATTATTACAGTAAGGGCATACAATAGGATCCTCAAATGGCGGCTTGACCTGCCCCAGGTAGGTGTCGGCATTCTGTAATGTCTCACTCAGAGCAACCCGAGTGTCATTGGTGAGTCGGAGAAGCTCGAATAGTGAAAACTTGGCTGAGGTATTGGCAAGTTGTGCCAAGATATCGAAGTTGTAGGGCTTCTCCAGTCCCTAAGTTGTATCTTTGTGTAGCGGTTTGTCGAAGGTATTTTCTTTCTACTTAGACTTGTCTGCTGTCGGAGGCTGGGATGGACCCGGATCGGATGTTGTAGGTGCGGAGGTTGGGAGCACACCATAATTAGGGATGTCGTACTCCCGTTGGTACGCCAGGCCTGACCTCGTTGTTCCCTCTATAGCTTCTTCGGAAGAAAGAAAAACCGTGTAGCATGACTTGGACTTCTGTCCCTTGGACTTGGAAGCGAAAGATTTTGTCTGCTGCATCAAGTCAGGAGCAATATCCGGATGAACCCATATGACCTCAACCTGTGATGTGGTGAGAGGTATCTGCCCGACTGTTTGGTCACGAGTTGGCGGGAGATAAAAAACCTCCATTATTACCTTGGGGATTGGGATCACTCCGTCTTGGGCTTTCGTTGCTGGGAAATTACCGAACTGGAGAGATACCATGTTAGAGGCAACTATTTTGTCATCGAAATCCAAGGTGAGGGCCTTGGTGTCGAGCAGACGCTAGATGTACTGCTTCAGTGTGTAGCAATCACTCGTCGTATAGTGGACGTATCAATGGTAGTGGCAGTACTTTGAATTATTCATATCGACTGCCTCAACAGGGCACTTGATGCCGGGTAGCCGAAGCTTGTTTACCTTTATTAGCACGTCAAAGATTGTCATGACGTTATCATCTTCGAAGGAATAAGATTCCTTCAATTTTGGAGCCTCTACGGGCTTTTGCTCGGTCTTCTTGGTTATATTGGCGACAAGAGCCTGCTTCTCCTTGCCATCCTGGGCACTATTATCGCTATTGTTCTTGCAGTTATAAGGGCATTTTCCCTTATCATCAACGACGAGAATCTGTATTCCTAAGAGGCGGACGTCCTTTACTTTCTTTTCAGCACCGACAACATTTATGATGAATGCCATCCAGTCTTTAAACTGAGAGTCGCACATCCACAGTCTGACTGTGGGATGAAGATTTCTCAGGCAGGTGTCCATCAGTGTGAACACAGGATTACCGAAGGGTAACTTCAACGCCGCTTGCCTGTACCGCTGAATGTACTCCCATATAGAATCTTTCTCTTTTTGCGTGATGTTCATTAAAGAGGACATCATCATGTCATTTCCCCTATCGTAGAATCGAGCAAGGAAAAGACCTTTGAGATTGTCAAATGACAAAATGCAGTTGTCTTGGAGGCTGCAGAACCAATCGAAGGCTATTTCAGCCAATGCCCCGAAAAAGATCTTGGCTAAGAGGGCATCGTTATGAGACAGATGTTCTGTTGCCGTCTCAAAGCAACTCATGAATTGACGGAGAGATGTCTTCGCATCAAATGGAGTCAAGTTAAAGGGCTTGTACTTGGACGGGTACGGTACGTCTCTCCACTCGATGGGATACTGTTGTCGAATCCCGAGCTCGCGTAATGAGTCCCGATTTTCCATTGAGTCTAGGCGGGTCCGGAGTTCTCACACCTCCCGTATTGCTTTCCGAGCTTCATCGACTGCAGAAGGAGCAGATGATCCGGACATGGGATGATTACCAATAATGGGTGGAGCTGTTTGATTTGAACCCCCGTTGGTCCCAGGTCCAGGCTTGCAAGACTAGAGGCCCTTGATGCTGTTAGGCTATATTTACCTTGATCTCCAGCATTGTCTTAGTCAAGGCCTGCATTGACGCGCTCATGGTTTGCATCATGGCCTCGAGGGTTTTAAGGCACTGTCGATAGCTAGGGCCCTCGTGATCGTTCCCGGTCATATATGCTATTCTCATAAGGGAAGACAAGGATGGGACAGTTGACGTCACACTTTATGCCTCAAACTCTTGCCGTGAATAGTCATCTGGAAAAGTTGATAGTGTCGCATCCTCTTCGGACTCGGAGAGAATACTACCCCAGTGTAAGAAGTTGTATCTTCTTTGCGAAGGCAGCTATTCCTAGGGATCTCAGCATCTGTTCCTTGGGAATCGTCGTCCTCTCGGAACACCGAATTATCATAAAGGTCTGGGGGATTACAACCCCCAGCTTGCGTAGCTATCTGAGGTCCTGAGGAAGAACAACCCAAGTGGCTGACAGCTTCTTCTTTGAGCGGGTGCCTAGAAAAATACCTTTCGCGGGTTTTGCTACTTGTCCTCCTTAGACCCGTCTTCTTGACCCGCTGGACGAGAGCGACAGACTAGAGGTGCTGGACTTCTGACCCCCCTCATGGAGGGGGCATTCTTGGCAGAATAATATAAGGAGAAGGGCAACTCCTCTTCCTCTCGTTCTTGTACTTGTTCTCCGGGTTACAGCCGGGTAGGTGCCTTTGGTTGAAGCTACTAGAATGCCGACTGCCTGTTTGTGGCTACACCAACAGTTGATAATAATGCTGGCATAGTGATGCCCTGGGGATGATACTTCATATGCCGTAGTTGATTCCCTTGTTTTGCGCTTGTGATTGATCATATTGCACAATTCAAGCGATGGGTGATTCACCTTTGCACCCTTCTTTTGAGCCCGGGTAGACCGAGCACATGGGTGCATAGGTGATTATTTTGCTTCCTGACCTGAGGTTCGTATAAGAACTTTTTCCAGGTTGCAAATGGAAGACTCTTTAGATTGACCCTGTCTAATTGCCACTGCAGGCTGGATGCATGGTTCAGTTTTGTACAACTTTTCATCAGGGGCACGCATTACAGTTAGCGCCTGCTAGCGGTCTATCGAATGAGTAATTGGTTGATCTTGGCGAGCTCGCATTTCCCTAGACTTCTTTGTCCTAGCACGCACCGGTGAGTAGTATGAAAAGTCCAAGTTTACATCTTCACATTTCTCAGTATGGCACATAGAATCAGTGCTACGTGAGATTCAGTCGAAGATGGAACTTTTGTTGCTGTTCTAGCCGTATGTGGCCATCTTCCTATGGCCGTCGACTGGTGTCGCATAGTCCTCCTTATGCGGCTTTTGATGTGGCCTCATGGAACGTGTCTTAGCGCTCGAACTCCTGGCATCGTAGTATTTTCCTCTGCTAGAGCTCAAGTGCTGAGTACATTCCTTGTCATAAGAGGCTGTTGCATAAAAGGCGTCAGCTCGTGTGGATGCATGATGTGTGTCCCCTGCGACAGATAAGAGACGGGGAGCGCATGCTCCGCAGTTGGGTGGGACACATCGGCCTTTGCAACCCATGTCTTGCTAGTCCTCTTAGGCTTTGCTAGCCTTGGAGAAGCGCCACCCTCAGAGAGCATTTTCTCAAAGGCTTGCTGGTCGAAGCGTACAACCAGCATCATCTGCATCGATCCCAGCTTCGATGCGTCGGATTGCGTCACGACCTTCTCATCACAGGAGAAGGATGCCCCCAGCAGAGTCGCCACCTTGTTTGCTATTGAAGTAAGTTTAAAAAAATTTATTTAATAACAAACAAAAAGTACAAAGAAATCCTAGATAGAAAATCTAAGTACAATATTTTTGATCTGGATAATGTGACGATGGAGATCGAGTACTGCAGCGACACTTTTACTCCGTTGACGGTCCAACGAGGGAATGAGGATGCTTTCTTCTCTATTCTCTCTCTTAAGCTTGTGTTCACATACGTAGCTCGTCTGGAGGGGTATGGTCTTTGAAGAAGGAAAACCAGCCAGTGGAACGTCCAAGTTGCTCCTATTTATAGCCATCATGTTGGTGGGCTAGAGGTGTCACATATATTTCTGTTTGGTGGCCGTAGGGCTTTTTTAATATAATGCGGTTGCAACTGTAGACGCGTGTTATAGGAAGGCTTCCACGTGTATATCTTAACAAGATGTAGTTGAGTCCAGACCGAGCTGTCACGTGGACGTTTATTATGATTTGTTGTTGCTGAAGATCTCAACGGTTATCGTCTTTTGTTTGCGTGACATGGTCAGCTTGACATGTGTCCCGCATTTAGTTCGAGAGAATTACTTCAGTTGCATCAGAAATATTTTGTCACAGGAAACCCTATTACGTTGGAAGCATGGAGTCTGGGACGCATGAGACGCATGGAAAACATGGAGTCTAGAACGCATGGGGCCAGAGACGTATGTAACGCATGGAGTCTGGAATGCATTGGGCCAGAGACACATAGAACGCATGGGGTCAGGAGAAAAGTTCATGTTGACATGAGGCTCTATCATTTAGCGTGCTTACGTCTTTCGAGGTGTTCAGAAAGTCTTTTTTGTCAGATTTCTGTATCAAACACAATCTTGTGTCAGGTCTTTATCTGACCAGTATTGGGGCACAGGGATGCTTGGGAGAGTAGTGGTGCATAGCACTGCTGGAGCATGCAGACACTAGTTATTTAGTAGCGCATAGTACTGATGGCACACGAAAACACTAGTTATGAAGCGGTCAGCACATGACACTGGATTAATATGGCGTCATGGGCTTAATCACTGTGGCGCATGGCCTTTGATTACTGTTGGTGCATGCTAGTTGTTTTTCTGGTCCGCATAACCATTTTGCTGCCTGATTTCCTCTAAGTCGATCTTGGGACGCTTGTTTATTGGACGCATGTATCTAGATTTTCCAAGCTTATACACACTTAGGAGCTAGCTACACTTCTATAAGGGAAAAATGCAATTGGAGTCAAGTGGGTATACAATGCCAGTAAGAATGCTAAAGGTGAAGTCAAGAGGTACAAGCATAGACTATTTGCTAAAGGCTACAAGCAAAGATTGATCATGGATTATGATGAAAAGAGAGGTAATTTTGTGGATCGAAAGAAAGGAAGTATGTCAATACACAAAATAAGCTACAAATATCTTCTCCAAGCAAATCGAGGAAGAAGTACTATTCAAAGTAAGGGTTCATTTGGAGTCGCAAAATCAAGTTTAAGAGGGAGTATTGAAAATTAACTTAATGTTTTGACCATGTACTTGAGCCCAACAAATATAGTTGGTCCACTACCATTGGACTTTGTTCATTGGGCCCTTTTGGTTTTGTGTTTAGTCCAATTTTTAGGATGTTCTATACCTAGAATGTTCTTGGTAATTTTAACATATGTATATTCTAAAAATGTTCTAGTATTATAGTTGTAAAAGAGTCTAGAATGATCTATAATAATACTTTAATAAGTATGTAGACTCTTACAAGAATTCTATTAAATAGGGGTGCTCTTCCCCATTTTGTACACAACAAGTATTACAATCTTAGTGCTCTTATAAAAAAAAATTCTTAACTTTTTTTTGTTTCTTCCACCAAAATTTTCTTTCTACATTTTCTCCCTCCCCAAATAAGTTCCTCCTAGCTAGTTGTCCTTACCACAATTCCAACACCAACATTATATATTGAAACTTTTCTGGTCTATTTCAAAATAAAATATTAGGAGTATCTTTTAGCCGATATATATTACTAGAAAATATATAGCTACGTATTGATACAGTGATTTTGGTCCACATTTTCAGTAAATTTAAAGAATATAGTAATAGTTAATTTGATATCTCAACCACAAAGCGGTATCTACTCCCATGTTATACAGGAGTTTTGAAATTGGGATAATAATTATCTAGGCGATGCTAGATTAAGGGGGGTGTATAATTATTTTCTTTGTTGTTGTGAATTGCGATAATAACACACTTATAGGAAAAGTGCTAAGATAAAATGTAATAGTTCATACACAACTTAACAAATTTGATATAGTCTACACATTCAAAATTAATTCTTGTTAGATCATGTTGCTTTTGTGCTATGAATTTGATATGCCAGCAAGCAAGCTTAATAAAAGAAGAAAAAGAATGATTTGGTTGAGGGTTGTTGCAATGGATAATAGTCAATACATTCCTTATAACAACCAATAATATATATATATATATATATATATATATATATATATATATATATATATATATATATATACTAAGAGGATCCACTGAGTTGGTAGCTGTCTTATCAGAAACGAAAATTGGACTTTTCAGGATCGTCTAACTGAGGCGGCTTATGCAATGGAGATACGAGCGGTAGACATTGATTGGATGAGCATACAGGATTACTGGATTTGGGAAGTCATCAAAAAATACACTTTTTTGCATCCAGACGGTCCTAAATCAAATCTGATCCGTATCTGAGGAGGTGGACTAGACAGAAGTCGTGTGGAGTAAAGGTGCGTCAGTTAAGTACTCCTTATGTATATAAAAAATTATATGCAACCGTCTAATCACCAGGGATCGACTTAATAGGTTTGGTGTGGATTGCACGGATAAAAAGTGCGTTTTGTGTGCACAGGGTGATGAGTCCATGGATCACCTCTTTTTCTGGTGTGACTATGTTTGGGAGATCTGAACCTATCACCGTTCCAATTTCGGACTAACGACCTCGCACAATATTGATCTTTTGTCGATCATGAACGAAGTCAAAGCTCAGAAAGAAAATAGGACATGAGCGTAAAGACGGATACGACAAAGCTTTGGACAATGTTTTGGCATGTTTGGAGGGAACGAAATAGACATATCTTTGAGGATACTGCCACTAATAGTCATGTTGTACAAAGATGCATAGTTACTGACATTAATATCCTAGACCCCAGATGATTCATTTTGTACTCTAGGCGGGACGATAGGCTGTATTTAAGGGTTCTATCAATAATATTTACCTTGTTCAAAAAAAATATATATATATATATATATATATAAAACAAGAGTTGACAAACTTGCGTTTAAAAAGAAAGGAGTTGACAAATTTGACATATCATCAAACCCAATTTCAGTATTAACATAAGTACTAATCATTCATGCATATATTTTCAAGTTAGTCGCTTGATCCTACAAACATATAGAACCAATTATTAAAATGTTTCAGAAATGACTAGGCATTCTGCATTTAATAAAGGGTGCATGCCATAAAGAGAAGATGTGGAATTGTTGGCACATAGTAGACATTGGGAGTGGGAAGAAGATGGGCTTGACATGAATATGCACTGCAGAAAGAATGATGTTTGGTAGCAAATTCATGTTAAATGCTCTACAATAAATGCATGTTAACAGTCATAAAGATCTTATTGTCAATATTGAATCAACCTAGTTCTATGAATCTATGAAGCTATAATAGATATACTTGGTCAGTACATGCATGTCATATAATAGATATACTTGGTCCGGTATTTTTAGTTTAAATTTGATTTAGAATAACATGCATATATATATATATATATATATATATATATATATATATATATATATATATATATATATATATATATATTTTAGAGAATATATTTTTTTCTATCCTAATATATCCTAGCTAGCATGATCTTTCTCCAACTTGTTTTGTTGATGATGTTATGAAGCTATACGACCACATGTACGTATCGAAGAAGTGGTATAACAAAATATTGGTAATGTGCATAATTTGGAATGATAGGTTGCAGTAAACGTCTATGCTTAATCTATTTGCAATTTAACATGACATATTCAGTGAATTACAAAGGTAAACTGTTTATATATCTACAATATGCTAGTCCTAAAAAAATATGAAATAAAATAAAAAATATATATAATTTATGGAAAGATGAGTGCCATAGATATATAGGATCCTACTACAACTTAATATGTCACACTAGTTATGATAATAAGAAGTAACAATGCTAAATGCAAAAACAAATAAAAGATGAATACAAAAACTACACCCACTTGTACACATAAAATTTTGTAGCAAAATATATATATATATATATATATATATATATATATATATATATATATATATATATACTAAACTATATTTTCAATTATATTTTTTAATCTCAGTAAGTTAAAACAAACTTTAAATTTCACCAGCAAAATATTAACCATGTAAAACTTTGTCTATCAAAATATATATAATGCTTCAATATAGTAAAACGAAAATGGATAGTATCCTTTAACAACATTTCTCTTGTGGAGACTAAAAAACGAAGAGAGAACATAAAAGGAAGAACCAAAGAAAGTTAATAAAACAAGTGGAGGACAGAAGCAATATAATATTAAAAAGATTAGAAAATATACATGAAGTAAATTAACTAATTAATTTGTTTGTATAAGTTAAGTTCATTAGAGATATTGAATGAAGGAACTTCAGGTAGCCTTCCACACAATAGTTATCTTCATGACATATATTAGAAATTATACATATATAACAGTTTAAGAAATTCCATGAATTTCTCTGACTTTGGTTTCCAATATAGATGTGAACATTAAAAATTGTTGGAGGCATTATATCTTGTTATAATAATTCTTTTTAGGAACTGGGTCTTGAATTGTATTCACTCTAAGTTGACTTTCTATGTGTTACACCCTAAAAGAATATCATAAAAAGCTAATTTACACCCGTCTTCTTTTGCATACTCACAATTTTAATGCTAATAGTAAAGTACATATTGGCGATTGCTTACTTCACTTCTTATTCTCATATACCTTATGTAGATGCCTCGCACCATATACAAGGTAAAAATATATAAACCTTAATAAGCACTTCTATGTAAATATATCTTTAGTTTTGCTAAATGAAATCATTTTATCATTATTTTATATGTTGTTTTTTCGCCAAGAGAAATGATCAAACAACTTATATATAAAGCCATACTCCTATATACCATATAATTATACTGAAATTTAATAAATATGAGGAAGCTAAGACGTTATATATAAAATAAATTTACCCTATAGTATCCAACCTCCCAATTAAACTTTAATGACCAATTCTAATATTTACCCTTGTATTGATCTTCCTGACCTCCAATACGTCTGAAACAATCTATTTTGAATAAAAATATAAAATCTTCGTTAAGTTTTATATAAATATTCAACAAAATTCAACCAAAAAAGATCAAGAGCAAATATATTTCCATCCTATTTTTCAGAAACAGTGACACATAACAAGATAAGGAGAACTAACACACACAAACAAGATTAGGGAGCCATTTTGACCAAAGTTTGTACTTGATGTGATAATGAGACCCTTTAAAACAAATTATCCTTCCTACAATAAAACTAAATATTGAGGACTTTTTTTTTGGGAAATATGGTTAGTGATTTTCTTTACTATAGAATTACTTTGGAAACTTTTAAGGCATTAGTGCACCTTAGCATATGGCAATGATTATATTGCTTCAAAAGGTACCCACTATATTACCTTCTAAGTCATAACTTCAAACAGTAGCTAAGATTCTACACAAAAGACCCCAAAATAATTGAACTAAAAGCTTTGAAAACATATATGAGTCTAGCTTAGTCTTTAGATAGTACCCTAGTGGTAAAAGGCTCGGGACATGGGGGAGAGGTGGGTGGGCTGGCAGAGTTCGATCTTGAGGAATCTCATATATATATATATATATATATATATATATATATATATATATATATATATATATATATATACTCATTTTCCTAAGACTAAGAATTGCTATTCAATCAACCATTTAAGGCATGCAAAGCCTACAAAAGGGTTCACATTTGCCATGGTTAAATGGACCAAGCACTGAAAGCTCAATTTGAATCCCAAAACAAAAACACTGAAAGCTAAGCAAAACAAAATATTGCACCTAATTAAAAAAAAGCGCATCAACCAAAAACTAACAAGCAGCTAATAATTAGTGAAATTAACCATGATGATCATGGTGAGCAATAATGTACCACTCTGACGCACACCTCCCACCTAAATATGTGGTTACTAGCTACAAATATTAGAAAGAACCATTCTAACTACTTTCAAGTTCCTTACCATTACCACCATCACAATTATATATGTCTAAGCCATTGCATAAATATTCCTTAGAATAACTACAAATGTACTACTATATGTATATATATATACCACGATCAAAAAGAAGGAGAGGCATTTAATTAGAAAAAATGAACTAATATATAGATGAATAGTGTAAGTACCTCTGATTCATCACCTAGTCCCAGCTTGTTCACCAAATACTTCATCAGTAACCTAACTGTCATACTCCCATCCCTGCTAGCAACAAAAGAAAGAAAGGAAAAAAAATATAAACTGATCATATTTGTAAATATAACAAAGGAAAGAAAAGAAACAAACTAGTCCATATATACTTGATCCTCAAGTGGCTCTTGGCTATCTGTGGCAAGAAGGGTTCTCTCACTCTGCATTCAAATAATAACACAGTTTAGAACAAGCGAGAGAGAGAGAGAGAGAGAAGTATAACTAAAAGTCATGCATCTAGCTATCTATGTACCAAACAAATAATCAAGAATAAAAAAACAAGAAAGAGAACTTACTGGTTCTTGGCTGCTTGGAGGAGGAACCAGACCCCGGCCTGCCGCCTAATTGGCGGGCTGATCGCTCTCAACTGCGACGACGATGACGACGAACTCGTACTCCCCACATATTGTGGGAAATTAGTGTAATATTGCGTAGCTTGCGAAGGAGGGTGGAGACGAGGAGAGCTACTACTACTACTTCCACCCATCATCAAGCTACTACTATTAGTAGTACTACTCCAATATCCCCACTGCCCTCTATGTCCAAATCCATGTTGCGGGGAAAAGATCGTCGGCATCGGCATCGGTTGCGGAATGGTGGTGGTCATAGTTGTTGCACTGCCGCGAGCCGTGGTCGGCTTGCTGGAGAACAAGTCGAGCTCTAGAGAACGAGGGGACGGTGTGGCGGTGCCGGTGGAGGAGGAGCCGATGCCGAGCTGGAGCCAGCTGTCGTCGGCAGCAGCGGCTTCTTTGGACTTACTGCTGCTGCTGTTGGTTCCAGCTTCTTGTCGTTCTTGATGTCTGTGTGCTTCTTCTTCCTCGGCCATGGGAGAGGAGGAGACTAAGAGAGAGGTACTCTTCTCGATCTCTTCTCGGAGGAGGAGGAACTCGGCGAAGCCACCACCCCCATAGCTGTCGTAGTGGCGCCGGAGGATGTTCCTCGCCGGCACCATCTTCTCATCTTCTCAACTCATAGAGAGAGAATAGGAGAGGAGAGGAAAGAGAAAGTTGTTGAAGAAGAAGAAGACAGAGAGAGAGAGAGAGAGAGAGAGAGAGAGAGAGGGAAGCAAACTTGACGAGAAGAAGAAGGAGAAGGGCTTTTAGATCTCACTTTCTATTAATTCCTCTGCTTTGAGAGCTTGTGGAGATCAGAGTAGTTTGAAGCCAGAGAGAGAGAGAGAGAGAGAGAGAGAGAGAGGAGTCCCAAAAGAGAGAGAGAGAGAGGAGGGAGATGGTGGAGAGTCGGTCATACATAATAATAACTTGTTATATATTATACTTTTGGGAGGGATGGTGATACTATCTTATATACTGTTTCTGGTACATGGCGGAATTTATATTAAAAGGTGTATTTAACATGTAATTGGTCCTTGTATACATACCACTGTACAATAATCAACAATACCCACAAAAAATTACACTCCTAGATTTAGATGGATGCTAAGTAGGGCTTTGATGGATGCTATATATGCATGACTTCAAATTTTACATGTTGTATACGTACCACTGTACAATAATTAACATTACCCCAAAGCAGTATATACATCACTAAGTAGTTCACAAGATAGATTTTTGTATTGGCAACACTCAATAGATTTCTACATTGATAACACTCAGTAGTTTATCACCATACATATATATATATATATACATATATATATATATATATATATATATATATATATAGAGAGAGAGAGAGGAAATTTTCATACATGTAGATTATTGATGAACTAAAAAGTACTTATACCATAGTTCATGCAAAGTTTGACATCTCTGTTAGGAAAAACAAGCACTAATTTGTATTTCTCAAAATATATACAAAATTTTATTTTTGACTTCTCTTATTCTCTATCTTCTAACTTTTGTACCTGGGTAGAAATCTAATGCCACATTGGTCAATTTTGACTCCGCTGATACTCAAGATGTGTATGTAACACAAACCTCATTATGTGGTCCGTCTTGAATCTTAAAATCTTAAACTGATATCTGTAACTTTAAGATATGTAATAAAGTCAGATTCAAACGCAAATAGATCCATTGAAACTCTTGTTATAATTTATTATAGTGGCAATACATTCTTTACTCGGAGCCAACTCAATTAATGGATCACTTATCCTAAACTAGGTGAATCATAATATTTCTATTCTTATTAATTAATTATTTGGGTTAATACTTTATAATGTTTCTATTCGTATTAATCCAGTAATAATTTATAGTAATAATTTATGACATTTGATATTAATATATAATATTTTTAAAATTTGAATATATTTAATATAATTTATTATTATTTTTAATACTCAATAACAAATCCGACCCGGAAAAAATTCGCTACACCACTATGTACAATTGAACTGGTTTGTTAGTGAAAGTATATGCACAATTCATCAGAACCTATTGGTAGAGTTCTACAACGATTATGGATGACAACTACTCATCAAAATGAATAGATACATCAAACATGCTTGTGTAACCCAAAACTCATTAGCCTATTAATTGGAAATCCTAATATAACCGTCCAAATCGGTTACACCCTGAGAAGTCTAAAAAACTTTAAGGACTGTATATTTTACATTTTTAAATAATATTTTGTAGTTAGGAAATTTATGCACAAGTTCATAAGAATTTAGGAAATAAGACTAGGGTAGTTGTAGAAAAGTTTCTTATTTATGAGTTACTCGCTACAAATAAACTTTTTTTTATTATTTCTTCGACATACAGAAAATGATTGAAATGACACATTTGTCCTCTATTATTCTGCTTTTCTTGATTCTCGCCTCTCTCTCTGCACGTTTTATTTCCTCTCTCTCTCTCTCTCTCTCTCTCTCTCTCTCTCTCTCTCTTAAGATGTATTTCGGAGCGAATTAGATCGGACTAGTCTGGACCCAATGTTGATCTAATTTGACCAAACTTGGGCCCGGTCGGACCAGCCTAGTATGGACACGGGCCGGGCGAAATAAACCCAACCACAAATTCAACTCGACCCAGAACACGATTTTTTCTAAGACAGGTTATTACAGGCTAGGCCTGTAACGACCCCCTCCGCTCAGCACAGAGAATCGATTCAAGTGCGACGACCCGTCCCGGCCAGCTCAGCGAGAAGACTCGCTTGATGTAGCAAAATTCAGATTTGGCCCTTCAGAAGTTCAGACGTATACTTTCAAAGGTGCACTCGGAGTATCGCTCGGCAGTTGCGATTCATCGCTAAGGTGGGTGGCGACGATAAATCCGTCTTTGCTTAGCCTGCACATCTAAAAGTACGGACGATACATGCTAGTCGCTAAAAAAAATCACGTCTTACATGCTAATAAAGAATACAACGCACCTAGCTAAGAAAATAATCCCATCTTGTATTGCTTGTCTAGAACATGAAAAAGAAGTAACTTGATAGATTTCCTTATGCGCCGCTCTATATGCCTCCACACGGTTTCAATCCTATCACTAACCTTTAGACTTGTGCTATTGTAAAGGTTTATATTCCAAGTAGACTATTTGCATATTCCTTGTATTGTACTACTTCACATATTTGCTATGCTCGTCACGTAGAATCATGCCACGATCAAATAATTACACAATACATGTCTCGTATCATCCAGTTTAGGCGGAAGACTATCGAATAGTCGTTCCGTGCAAGCTAGAACCTGAAAGTATTCA
Organism: Iris macrosiphon; assembly: GCA_036927795.1. Classification (NCBI taxonomy): domain Eukaryota; kingdom Viridiplantae; phylum Streptophyta; class Magnoliopsida; order Asparagales; family Iridaceae; genus Iris; species Iris macrosiphon. The sequence goes on from JAYESA010000017.1 coordinate 102,835,172, forward strand.
GGACCGTTAGGTCGCCAAGGCAGTTCCCGAACTATGGGACTACAACATGACAAGTTAAGCAAGATCTGATCATAACATCTCTGGAGCAAGACTCGTTCTGTACTGAATCTGACTGCTCGGGGAGTCGATATATTTGTGAATACGATCCTGACTTGAACCTGAATCAGAATTGAATTCCTTACCGATAAGAGAATCTCGAAGACTTGAGGATACGCGTGGTCATAGACAACTTGTGCACAAGATGGATTTTTGAATCTAGTTCCGCAGACTATCGTTGGGGCACCGGGACCGATCCGATATAGACGGAACCTTCTAGTAGTCGTCTGTTATGGGTGGGATGGGTGTAATGCTCACCGTATCTTGCTTGCATACCATATTTGCCTCGAGGATATACCGTCCACTATGGCATCATGCTAGTGACCTTCTGTCATATAGATTAAGTTTGGCTTGATTGCGGTAATCCGTGTGCGAGTTCATTGCATTAAAACAAGTAATCTAAACCTACCTGAATAATCTGTGTAACACATCTGAATAGACTGAGTAAAAAACTGTACATTCTAGTAAAATATATCTGAGTAACCCGAGTAACTCGTGCACCTGAATCAGAAACACGCTCGTAGCACTAAGTTTTGCATGCGCACCATTTCGTTTCGTTTCATATACTATATGCTAGTTAACTTGGTTTTATCTTTGGACATGGAAAGATAAATGGTAATTGGGTAAGTGTCACAGTGTTACTCTTATATCACACGGCGCACTGCAACACGAGTTAGGTTTTACATCATTCCCATAAAATTGATCCTAAGGCAAGACTAAAAAGACAACTTAATAGAGGATACATGGAACTAATATAACGTGTTTGAATTTGTTGAGTGGGTGAGAAGCCTCCCTACCAGTGCATTCACTTACTGATAACCCACCAGATTTCTTGTAGGGTGTGGGAGAACTTCGTTCGGTGCAGAGTGTCCCCTCGTGAGCACTAAGGTATAGAGTTCGCTCTAGAGCCTTGGAGTGTTGCGTCAGGAGCTAAAGCACATATACAAGACGTAATATATTGGAACATCGCCTATGTATCATCCCATATTGTAAGCCGCTTGGCATGCCTTTATTATTTCGAGAGAGAGCTTGAGCGACTTATAATCTTGGCCTACCGCCGCTTGTAACATCATTTCAATATCAATAAAGAGCTTATTTTGTTTCATACTTGTGTTCAATCTATGCTTCTGTTATGATAATTTTGCGAACTAGTTATCAAATTCATGTTCGGACCTAGCCTGTTAATGGTGTAAACGAGGAGAGCTATCCCGAGGTTTACGGGATAAGATCTACTATTGGAGACGTACAGGTTGCAGAGGACGAGGTTGTTCCGGAGGACTTCTCTTGAGCATACAGTATTCTTACCATTCATTATTTATGCTTAGTGTTCTTGGATATTTGATCTTGTAGTGACTCTTGATATTGTACTTGGATTTATTTTCCTTTCTATTTTGATAACGGGTTATTCCCCGTGACATTATTTATAATACTTTGGTTGGACAGATCATTTTATATTATTGTGACTGAACTTGTCTCTTATGATTTCGTTACTATTTGTGGATGAGATTAGATATATAAACTGTGACAGATATTCATAGACCATTTTTATGCATTACAGCTTAAGTGTACTCTAACGGGTCCATTAAATTGGGTTTGCCCATTGGATTTGTGGTGCTGGCCATTGCCACATGGCTAGTCCCTCGATATTTTGGGATTGGGGCGTGACACTGGGACCTCATGCTACAGTGGATGATACCACAATGAGGTGGGACCTCGACTTTGGGCCATGTTATAGCGGAGTAGCACTACATGGAAGCGTAAGGCTTCAGGCCAAGGATTCTTTAAAAGAACTCACCTAGAATGTATGAAAAAAGATATAGGTCATCTCTTGATGGTAAACTTATAGACGCCCAAGATACATACACCAAAATTAGGCATGAACATGGCCTTTAATATACAACCGAAAGCACAATTGATGTTATTGTGTGAGTGGAAAGAATTACAGCTATAGTGCAGAATTCAAGGCTTAGTCCATTCTTGTGTCATACTGTTATTCGAACCATGCAGAAAGATTTAAGTAGAAGCGACATCTATCCTAATGCATGATGGACAGTCATTGTGGGGAATGCTCAACCCATATATTAAGATATGTAGGAGATTATTGGTAATTTTGCCTTTGGACTAGTAAAGATAATCCCACATTGGCTACACCACCAAGTGGGTATCTCAATATAATACTTTGTATGTGTTGAGGTTTGCACATGGGGTGTAGTGGGGCACATGGGTGTCATATGGGGTATTTTATTACGAGAAAAAAGGATTAACTCCTCAATGAAAGCTTTTAAGCTTTTTGTCATGCGCTTGGATATTATTCCATAGGAGCTAAGCCTCAAAGGGGCTTAGCTACTCGTACTCGGACTCGGACTCGGACTCGGGCTTGGTGTCACGCCCCAGTCCCAAAATACGTAGGACTAGGAATACGTAAGCATGCCAGCCGTATGTATATGACAACTCCAATATATGAGTATCATAATGCACACGTACGTTGTAATATGAATATTAACTCACATGTGGTATATATATGGTCACAAGTCACATATATACTAATCTCATCCACACAACAAGTCATAGAAAAAAAAAACTAAACTAGAATAATGAGTCTGAATAATCCAAAAATAATAATCGGGTGGAGACAAATCCACTACCAATGACTATATCAAAACTAAAATGAGAGAGGAGGATAAAATCTCCAATATAAAATAAGATGATGATATAAAAGTATCAGCTAAGAGATCCATCACTAAAGATAATCAGAGACGCTTAGAAGGTAAGACCGCCTCGGCAGAAAATAATGCGTCAGGTCCTGGCCCGTACTCCTGCGGATACTCCTGATCGTCTATACCTGGCAAGGGACCAGGTCCTCAGAGGGACGTATCAAGATACGTAGAAGCATGCCAATTAAATACAGTAAAACATGCATAATAGACAGAAAATATATAAGTACGCTGTACAAGACAATCTATATGAATATGCATAATGAGGACAACTTTTTGACGTATGGGCAGGTGTAGGCTACTCTATCTAATCTCACAACTCACACACACGTCTAGAACATCATCAGCCGTCATACCGCGAGGGTAGCGACAATCGTGACACCATCAGCCGACATACCACGGGGGTAGCGACCATCACGACACAACTACCATAGTGCGTGCTAGTTACTATAGTTTACCAGAGTGGTTATAGCCCATACACCTACTGATTGTCCTCCTCTTCCATGATACTAAGTGTCAGGTGTGTGTCAACATATATAATATATAGTAATGACTGAAAGAAAATACACATGCAATGAATATATGAAAATATAATAAGCATTCAAAGTACTGTAAGCAATTTGATAAGGTATACTTGTCTGGCAAGAAAGCTGCAAAGTGTAAGCGGCCAGATGTCAAGTACCAAGGGCAGAAACTATGGCCTCAGAATGAACATCTCCGGATGCTGAAATAAATATCACCAACATTTCCAGAATAAGCGAGATAGCTAGAAAACATTACCCTTTCGTCCAATTTGGACACAGGAACAAAACGGTAATTTCGGATCAAAGCAAAGTCCATATGTGGCCCACTTTGCACCGAAATACGTGCCAGAGGTAAAGGTATTTAAATGGGACAAATTATAGGTCAAATAAATTTTAAACGTCAATACGAACTCGACGATATATCCAATTTTGGATTCCGGTGAGCCGAACAAAAAATTCGCCTTAAAGTCAACCGTAGGGCTCGCAAATAGGCGACTTGGTCAACTGTCTCAGAATTATATGAAACTTGGATCACAGGACCAGCATGATACCACAAATCCAATGGCACAAGTTTTGTCGCATTCTGACGAGTATACACTAATTGGGGTGGTGTTTTACATAAGTTGCGATACGGGACCTTTTTACGGATACGGGATGATTCCGACGGACACACACGTCCAAATCAGTTTTCGCTAAAGTCCAATGTCAGGACATACCATACGTGCCATTCGGTATTATTGGTATGCGACGAGGTGGTATCGTTTGGTGGGGCGCGCTCCGTATCACAAGTTTTTAAGTTTCGAAAACAAGGTTTTATGAGTTTTTACCCTAATTTATCTCTGATTATAACACATAATAATTTAAACTAATTAATAGAAAGTGATCTTAGTTATATGGAATTTATACAGAAAAAATTAGATCTTGATTTGGATGTCTACGTTGAGAGATATCAGCCTCGAAACATAGGCCATTGGAACAGTTTTTATTAGTTTAAAGGTATAGTTTTTTCTCAACTTGGCGTCAATTTCTACCTAGTTAATAACGCTGCTTGAATAAAACTAATTAACGGGATTTAAAGAGGGATAGGTGGTGATCATACCGGCGAAGACAGATTCAAATTCGGGCGAGCGATGCGACAGAAAATGACGTGTGAAGGAGGGATCGTCGTTGTCAAATCTGGTTGCTGCGGTGTCCGCGCGGTCGCGCAACGGGCGGCCGACTGCTCTCCGGTGGCGACGCTGGCGGCGTTCGGTCGGCGCGAAGGCTGGAGGTCGGTGGCGTCGAGTGTAGGCGGAGGTTAGGGTTAGGGTTTAGAATCATATGGGTATATATATATATATATATATATATATATATATATAGAGAGAGAGAGAGAGAGAGAGAGAGAGAGAGGCGGAGTGGGGGAGATGGGTCGCGGGTTCTGTGTAGCAGCGGGGCTGGGACGTAGGGGTAGTTAGGTTAGTTAAGGGGGGGGGGGGGGAGGATTAGCTTAGGGCTTAAGGTTAGTTTTAATAGTTTGATTAGGATTTTATTTTTATTTTTCTTTCCTTTTCTTTTCTTTTTCTTTTCTTTTCTATTATCTATTTATTTTTATTTTCTTTAACATTAATATTATTATTACTATTAATACTATTATAAGTATTATAACTATTACTTATTATTATTACTATTTCTATAATAATTATTATTACTAATATTATTATTATTATTATTATTATACTATTTATTTATTTTCATTTATATATTTAAGGTATATAAATCTAGAAAATAATATTTTTATCTAGAAATAAATTCTAAAAATCTATCACTCTTCCACAAGGATCCCAAAAATTATAATAATAGTTTTGTGAAAAATTTCTAAATGATTAATTTTTTAGGTAATTAAATCAATAATATATATTTTCTAATTAACTGCAAAATAGTCTAGATAAATTCAAAAATTAATTAATTAAATATAATGTTTAGAATTATGGGATTTTACATTCTACCCAACTTATAAAAATTTTGTCCTCGAAATTGACACTAACCCATATTCATAATAAATAACTATAGCTATTACACTTCATTGCTATCTAGCAGTGCTTCCTAAAAGTTATAGTCAGCCATTCTAACACTTCTCATTTATTGTCCATACCCTATTCTATTATCCTCTAACTCGTTTGTACTACCCAACTTACAAAAATTCTACTATTAGTCAAAGTCTCTTGAGGCTATTGTCTTGGTTGTAAGACGAATTTATTCCTTGGGTCGAGAATTTTGGGACCTGTCTGAAATCTCATGACTATGATTTTTTTTTCCCGTAACCGTCAAGTATCGTAGTCTAATACTGCCACGCCACCTGGCCAGTATGGCTGCAAGTAATTCGACTACTCTACCATAATCGTCTAGTTGCAGCTGTCGCTACCTCGCCAACGATTTGTCATAGTCATCAGTTTGTAACAAGTGCCTTCAACTCTTTCCTAAGTTTAGTCTAAGTTTTTAGGGTAACAATTCAGGTCTTGACTAACTTTATAAACTATTAGGAGTATGAACTATTTCAACAATCCAACAAATTCCTTTTAGACTAAGGGATGCTATTTAAGGTTTAAAAATAATAATAAGAGGATATATATATTGCTATATGCTTATATATAGGGGTTATCATTATGAACTCATTCTTTAGTTATCAATTATTACCAACACATTTATATTTTAACTAACAAAATAAGGGTAAGGTTGAAGTAAATCAAATAATTCCTAATGGCACGAAAAGATGCGACTACGATAGGAAGAATTGAGCACGAGATAAGGAATGGATATAGAAGGGAAGATGAACCACCCAAGGGGGCGAGGTGGTGATAGGAAAAGAATACTACTACTGCTACTCGCGTCATTCATTTGCATCGCGGGTATATCACCTAGTTAAAATATCAATATATTCTCATAACTGCTAAACCACCATATATATAATTCTACGTCTATTTATACACCTAAGATCTCGTATCACAATGGGGTTATGAGTATGCAATGACAAATATAACTAAAAGGTCGTACCTGTATCTACGGCTTCCTTTGCCTGCGCTCCCATATTTGTCATAATGAGTGCTCGGCCTTGTCCTTGGTCGTTCAGCTGGGGTCTAGCCTCCTCCATTTGGGCTGACTGTAGAAGCATTGGTGGGTCCCTTTGGTATCCTATACTTGAGGGTGTATGCGGTGTTCCTGATACTAATGCCATAGACCTCTGGGTCTGCTGAGGATATTCCCGGGTTTGGTGGTGACTTGAGCCACATAGCCTGCACTGCCTCAATCGACGATGGCAATCTCTTATAATATGACCTATCTTACCACAAAAGTGACAAGTACGGTGCTCCTTGGTTGGATATGGAGCGGCACTATATGGTTGCTGGCGTGTCAAAGGGTGTCTAATGGGTCCTCCTGGCTGTGTACTTACTGGTCCTTTGTGAATTCTCTGTTGATTTCTGTTTCCCTTGCTGATGGCCTCCTGGATCCTGGCCTCTGTCAATAACTCGGCATAAGAGATCCGGGACAGTGAGCTAGTGTAGTGCTGGAGCTCCTGAGTCAACCCACAGTAAAACCTTTTAGCCTTCTCCAAGTCACTAGGTATAGTAGGCAGTGCCATACTTACTGAGACGGCTAAACTCTGCATCATACTCGTCAACTGTCTTGTTTCCCTGCTCCAGATGGAGGAACTGATCGTACAACGCATCCCTTACAGTGTTCGGGAAGACTTCCTCTCAAAGCACTCCAAGAATTGTTCTCAAGTCTGACGCGTACCCAACTGGCGCTCCATTGATTCCCACCAGTAATGGCCATTACCCTCTAGCTGAGTCCTTACGCCTATCATCTATTGATCTGTAGGTAGTTGTGATGCCTTTAACAACTTCTTGGTGTTGGCAATCCAGTTTGTCGTCTCCTCTGGACTCTCAATGCCTTTATACGGCTTGGGGCCTATCTGTACAAAGTCCTTGACTGAATCAACCCAAGCTTGCGGTACTGAAACTAGTGCCTGGGTTGGTACAGGGGCTAGGGTAGCCATTCTCTCAAGTGCTGCCAAAAATTCTAGCCTCTGCTCCACCGCTTGCTGCCTCTGCTCTGCAGCCTGTGCGACTGTCTGCTGACTCTGTTCCTGCATTATCATCTTGAAGAATTGGAACAGCTGCGCCTGGATATCCTGCGTGCTAGTGGAGCTGGAAAAGTTCCATTAGGCACCGTGGGAGGAGTTGATGGAATTGGATTGTTAGTCAGTCCATCCGGTCCCGGAAGAAGAGGAGTCGTTGAGGCCTCTTCTGCTGATTGGCCGTTGACCCATGGAGACGCGTTGTCCCCTGTGGCGGCATGCCCGTTACGTAAATTTATCTCTCTACAAGAGATAGGCGGAGGATTAGAAAAAGTACATGAATCAAGCAGGATGCAGGCACTTAAGTTGGACACGCTGGAAGAAAGGAATGTGAGTTATAGTCAAGTGTGGATGAGACCTAAAACTCTAACCTAGGTGCAGGCCCGCTCCGTACAGTTACGTAACCGAAACGGCTAACTCGACCTGCATGGGCCACCACAAAAATATGTCATACCCCAGTTCCAAAATACGTAGGACTAAGAATACGTAAGCATGCCAGCCGTATGTATATGGCAACTCCAATATATGGGTACCATAATGCACACGTACGCTGTAATATGAATATTAACTCATATGTGGTATATATATGGTCACAAGTCACATATATACTAATCTCATCCACACAACAAGTCATAGAAAAGAAATAACTAAACTAGAATAATGAGTCTGAATAATCCAAAAATAATAGTCGGGTGGAGACAAATCCACTACCAATGACTATATCAAAACTAAAATGAGAGAGGAGGATAAAATCTCCAATATAAAATAAGATGATGATATAAAAGTATCAGCTAAGAGATCCATCGCTAGGGATAATCAAAGACGCTCAGAAGGTAAGACCGCCTCGGCAGAAAATAATGCGTCAGGTCCTGACCCGTACTCCTGAGGATACTCCTGATCGTCTATACCTGACAAGGGACCAGCTCCTCAGAGGGACATAACAAGATACATAGAAGCATGCCAATTGAATAAAGTAAAACATACATAATAGACATAAAATATATAAGTACGATGTACAAGACAATCTATAGGAATATGCATAATGAGGACAACTTTTCGACCTATGGGCAGGGGTAGGCTACTCTATCTAATCTCACAACTTACACACACGTCTAGAACATCTTCAACCGTCATACCGCGAGGGTAGCGAGCATCGTGACACCATCAGCCGATATACCGTGAGGGTAGCGACCATCGTGACACAACTACTGTAGTGCGTGCTAGTTACTACGGTTTACCAGAGTAGTTATAGCCCATACGCCTACTGATTGTCCTCCTCTCCCATGATACTAAGTGTCAAGTGTGTGTCAACATATATAATTTATAGTAATGACTGAAAGAAAACACACATGTAATAAAATATATGAAAATATAATAAGCATGCAAAGTACTATAAGTAATTTGGTAAGGTATACTTGCTTGGCAAGAAAGCTGCAAAGTGTAAGCGTCCAGATGTCAAGCACCAAGGGTCAGAAACTATGGCCTCAGAATGAACGTCTCCGGATGCTGAAATAAATATCATCAACGTTCCCAGAATAAGCGAGATAGCTAAAAAATAATACCCTTTCGTCCAATTTGGATACAGGGGCAAAACAGTAATTTCGGATCAAAGCGGGGTCCACATGTTGCCCACTTTGCACCGAAATGCGTGCCAGAGGTAAAGGCCTCTAAATGGGACAAATTATAGGTCAAACAAATTCTAAACGTCAATACGAACTCAACGGTATGTCCAATTTTGGATTCCGATGAGCCAAACAAAAAATTCGCCTTAAAGTCAACCGTAGGACCCGCAAATAGGTGACTTGGTCAACTGTCTCAGAATTGTGTGAAACTTGGGTCACAGGTCCAGCGTGATACCATGAATCCAATGGTGCAAGTTTTGTCGTATTCTGACGAGCGTACACTAAATGGGATAGTATTTTGCAGAAGTTACGATACGGGGCCTTTTTACGGATACGGGGGGATTCTGACGCGCACACACATCCAAATCAGTTTCTGTGAAAGCCCACACGTCAGGACATACCATACGCGCTTTTTGGTGCTATTGGTATGTGACGAGGCGGTCCCGTTTGGTGGAGCACGCTCGTATCACAAGTTTTTATGTTTTGAAAACAAGTTTTTATGAGTTTTTAACCTAATTTATCTCTGATTAAAACACATAATAAAATAAACTAATTAACAGGAAGTGATCTCGGTTATATGGACTTTACACAAAAAAGTAGATCTTGATATGGATGGGAGAATCGACCTCGAAACAGAGGCCATTGGAACAGTTTTTATTAGTTTAAAAGTATGGTTTTTTCTCAACTTGGCGTCGATTTCTACCTAGTTAATAACGCTGCTCGAATAAAACTAATTAACGGAGTTTAGAGAGGGATATGTGGTGATCATTCTGGCGAAGACGGATTCAAATTCGGGCGAGCGATGCGACAAGAAACGGCGTGTGAAGGAGGGGTCGTCGCTGTCAAATCTGGTTGCTGCGGTGTCCGCGCGGTCGCGCGACGGGCGGCCGGCTGCTCTCCGGTGGCGGCGTTGGCGGCGTTTTGTCGGCACGAAGGCCGGAGGTCGGCGGCGTCGAGTGTAGGCGGAGGTTAGGGTTAGGGTTTAGAATCATATGGGTATATATATATATATATATATATATATATAGAGAGAGAGAGAGAGAGAGAGAGAGAGGCGGAGTGGAGGAGATGGGTCGCGGGTTATGGGTAGCAGCGGGGGTGGGGCTTAGGGGTAGTTAGGTTAGTTAAGGGGGGGGGGGGGAGGATTAGCTTAGTGCCTAAGGTTAGTTTTAATGGTTTGATTAGGAGTTTAGTTTTCTTTTTCTTTTCTTTTCTTTTCTTTTTCTTTTCTTTTCTATTATCTATTTATTTTTCTTTTCTTTAACATTAATATTATTATTACTATTAATACTATTATTATTATTATAATGATTACTTATTATTACTATTTCTATAATAATAATAATTATTAATATTATTATTATTATTATTATACTATTTATTTATTTGTATATATATTTAAGGTATATAAATCCAGAAAATACCATTTGTATCCAGAAATAAATTCTAAAAATCTATCACTCTTCCACAAGGGTCCCAAAAATTATAATAATAGTTTTGTGCAAAATTTCTAAATAATTAATTATCTAGGTAATTAAATCAATAATATATATTTTTTAATTAACTACGAAATAATATAGATAAATTCAAAAATTAAATAATTAAATATAATGTTTAAAATTATGGGGTTTTACACTCGGACTCGGACTCAATGGCGCAAAGTGGCGCTTTATTGGCGCACTTTGCACTTAGCATGTTAGCATCGTCGCAAGGCGCTTGTGCACTTTTCTTGCGCTCGTGCCCTCATTTTATGCGCGAGTTTTATGCCCGGGTTCCATGCGCGTGTTGCATGCATGTTTTGCATCAGCGGACGGTGAGCGGGTGCTGAATGGGCGTTGGATGGACGGTGAGCGGGTGCTGAACAGGCGCTAAGCGGGCTATGCATTGGGCTGCGATTGTGGGATATCAATTTTATATATTGTCTTTTTAGTCCCACATCGAAAAGAAGAGGACGATAGGCTTCCATCATTTCCTATATAAAGAGCCCTCTAGCCTCCTTTTGATACACACCAAATATTAAGAAAGAGGAGTCCAAAGGAGTCCGTTCGAGTCACACAAATATGTGACTACGAGCGTTCCAGAAGTTCTCATGTGAACTTGCTGGCTCCTGGGAGCAGATCATCGATAGAGGATGAATCTAGTTTTGAGCAATGGTGGTCTTCACCACCCCATCAAGAATAATTTATATTATATATTTCTCTTATATTCTTCTAGTCGTAAATGTTCTGTCCCAATTACAACTGCGTTTGTAAGGAAGAACGTGTTTTTGGTTCTTGAATTAAGTGATGTAGAAGGACTTGTAATCAGCAACTATATTATATATTATATAGTTTTTTGTTGGATCGAGGTATATCAGAGAAATTTTTTTTTTGTGAACTCCTGATCTCAACTTCAACTTCTTGTTCTACCATCTTTGATTAAGCCTCGGGAGTAGTTAATGAAGAAAATACCACTAGGGCTACCTATACACCACTCAGAGATCTAGCCACTCTGTGTGCACAAATACGCATGCTCTATATTCTGAGCCAACATCCCTTTCAGGCAATCCTTGCCACAGTAGCTCTACCGGCTACAAACATAAGATCCACTTCTTTGCCACTCGACAATCACTTAAAATTCAACTATAGTTATTCCACTTGAACATCTTATTTCCATTCCCTGAAATCTAGGCATACTTCCTTCATATTATCTAGTAATCACACGCACGTCTGAACCTCTACTAAAATTCATTGCTGATAATCCAATATCCATATATCTTTTTCAATCATCATGTCTTATTATCCTCTTAAACCAAATATCCTGCCTCATAATCAACTCAAATCATCTTATGATTCTTTTCAAAGCTATCCAATATTAACAAATGCTCACATGAGATCATAATATATATAGACTTATTGTATAGAAGACTTAGCAGAACATCGAGGATCAAGAAACTTTATCACGAAAGCTACTCAATGTTGAAAAGAATCAATCGTGGGTCCAAGGTCGTAAAGTTATGCTCTAATACCAAAATATCACACCATGGTTCCTCAAAACCGAAAGTTGCCACTTGAGGTGATGTCGTACAAGCCTAAATTGTACTTGTACAAGGCAAGTACAAAAACGGTTGATAGATCATTTGAGAAACAAAGTCATTATAGTATAAATAAGCAAAAAAATGAATAGACACAAGATATACAAAAAATAATTATCTTTATTGAAAATATTGTAGCAAATTTATAATGGCTCAAAGCCGAAGAATAACTCGATTATAATCACACACACTCTCTCTAAATACAATAAAATATTCCACAAGGCTTACATCTCAATGAATATACTAATGATGTTTAGTACATTATGTCCTCTATATATAAAAGAATTCAACTTCAGCCGATCCGCTACAAGTTGCCAACCGAGCTCCAACGCCTCAATAAGTCCAAGCAAACTCTACATCTAAGAAGATTTGGTGGGATGTAAGTATATTAACCTGTACTAGTGAGTGCTCTTGCCAACTCAACTAAAGCCAATACATTGATTAAGTGAGTGCAAGCAAATATATGTGGTCTTTTTAATCATGCCTTAGGATCAATTAACAATTCATGAGAATACATGCGTTCATAAGCATAAAAGTATCACGCAACAAAATTGATCTTACCAAATACTTTCCTTCTTGTCATAATATCATTTTATAATATATAATAAGTAGAAGACTATCGTTAGCCTTCAAAAAAAATATAAGTATGTCTTCCATTTATACCTTAACTTGTTAAGCCAACAAGTAGATAATATTAACATGCAGGATGACAATATAAAGGTCACTGGCACTAAAAGCTATCTTGGACTTTTTTGAGATAGATGGCTCCTCTTCAGCGACGGGTAACTAGCCCCCCTGAAGGTTTTAAATCTCCCTATATTGTGTTTTACCATTCCAGCTCGGATAGTTAGCCCTATTGAAGTAATGGAACTAGGATCCCCAAGACCGCATATTGGTGTGCATATCGATCGATAAAATTTTAATAGGCCTAAGACATGATCTAGACCTTCAATGGCTAAAACTAGGGTTCACAAATTATACCTAAAGTGATGAGAAGTAGATGAAGATTTGCAAAAACCTCGATCATCCAGAGACCACATGATCTTCTGCCGTATTTCTTTTCTCAGATTGGACGTCGTGTAGGCGACGATCTTCCAATATTTTCTTTTCCTTGGTTGTCCCTCATTCTTTCCTTACGTGAAAACTAATTTCAATAATGTTGCTCACTTGGATGCCTTAAAGGCCAGAGAATAAATGATATATATAGGCTACAACAAGGATCATGAGAAAAAATTAGGGTTAGGTCACCTAACGGATATCGGTATCCTATGTTCAGCTCGAAGACACAAACCAGACCCATTAATAATAGCTCGGTCCAGTAAAGAGCTATTTTTGCACTACCTTCCTAATCCCAAATTATATTTATGGGCTTCTTATTATATATGCATGCTCGTTTTCCCATGTTAAGATATTGAATTGTCACGTGTCAGTCCCAAAATATGTAGGACTAGGAATACGTAACATGCCAGCCGTATGTATATGACACTCTAATATGTTAAAAAAAATTATAACACACACATACGCTATATAGGAATAAATAAATTCACAAGTGGTATATATATTGTCAACACAAGTCACATGCATCTATATCTCATCCACAGACACAAGTAGAGAAGTACCAAAATAAATAACTGAAAGTCTCAAGTACGAAGTAATTAAATAATAATAGTCGGGTGTAGATAAATCTACTACCAAACGAATATATCAACTAAAATGATAGAGGAGGACGAAACTCCAATATAAAATAAATGTCAAACAAAGAGAATAGCAGCTAAAAGATCCATCAACTGTGATGTACTCATGGGTACTCAAAGGGTAAGACCTCCTCAATAGTAAATGAAGCGTCGGGCCAAGGTCCGTACTCCTGCGGATAATTCTGATTGTCTGTACCTAGAAAGGGACCAGGTCGCCAGTATGACGTAACAAGATACATAAAAGTATGCCCCAATATACTGAGAGTAAACATCCAACTTGGTCGCCTAATCAGTCTATGTGATATGCAATTTAAGAAAAACTTCTCTGCGTATGGACTATTTAGCTTAATAATGGGATTGGCGTAATTCCCATGGAAATTAGTAGCCTACAAAGCATAACATCTTTCAATCGTCAGAGGCCGCCTGTACATAATATAAGTGTCATCTCACCGCACATCTCTGGCGGAGCATACGAATTACAGAAAGAAAAGGTGTCAATGAGTCACATACGCTTACTTATTATTCTCTCCACCAAATGCTACTAACGTGTCACATCCATAACATGCAAAACCTCTAGTAATTGCTAATCCGTTAAATTATGATTTTTTTATTAGCAGTTATTCCTTACCCGTCGCACGATCTACACGTAAAGGTGGTCAGCCTATTACGTAAGTTTGTGTCCTACATAAGAGTCACACTCGTGTAACAAATATGTCATGGCCAAATAAAACATAATGATGCCTCAAAATTATGGGGTGATCTCGTAAAACTATGTCAACATGTATAATATAAACAAAAGATAAAATACGACATAACCGTCGTTTGCACCCAAGTTTTTCTTAGACGTGTAGTTTAATATAGCAAAATAATAAAAATAAACAAAAAAAATATGCAAGAAGGAATGTTACTAAACAGTACTGTGGCAAGGTATACTTGTCTAGCAAGCAATCAGTGTAGTATCGACGTCAAGACGACAAGCACAAAGAGCCGGAAGGTAGGGACTTTGAATGAACGTCACTGGATACTGAAATAAACATCACCAACATCTCCAGAATCTGTCAGATAGTCATAAAATACTATCCTTTCATCCATTTTTGACACAAAGGCAAAAATATAATTTTGAGTCGAAGCAGTATCCATATATGGCCTACTTTGCATCAAAATACGTGCCAAAAATAAATGTCTCTAAATAAGACAAATTATAGGTCAAACAAATCCTAATCAATGATACGAACTCAATAGTATGTTCAATTTTAGATTTTGCTGAGCCGATCACAAAATCGCTCGTCAAGTCAAACTGTGGGACCCACAAAATGATAATTGGGTCAATTATCTCAGAATTGCATGAAACTAGGGTCATTGGACCGACGTGATACCATGAACCCAATAGCGTAAGTTATGTCGTATTTCGACAAGCGGTCACAAACTTCTAGGATATTTTGCTAAAACATCGATACTTGTGACTTTTTACGGATACAGGTTGATTCCGGCTTGCATACACGTCCAAATCAACTTTCGTGAAAGCCCACACATCAAAAAATACCATACGCGCCTTTCTGTGTAACTGGTATACGACGAGATAGTCTGGTTTATAGGGACGCACTCTGTATCGCAAGTTTTCAAGTTTAGAAAAAATAGTTTTTGGTCAAGTTTAAACATGCTTAATTTAGCAAATAAATTAATTAAATAAAAACTAGAAGAAAAGAATTATTCTTGTATATGTTATTTAGAATTTGTTTAAATATATTTCAAAAATACTACTTAGTTTGGAAGAAAACAGACATTAAACAAGGGTACTTGGACTGTTTCTGTCATGTCAGAAAATATAGTTTTTCTGAGTTTTGGACTCGATTTATCTATCAGATTTAAACAAAACTAATTGTTGTAAGTTACATAATCCTAAACTAGGTTAAGTAGGCTTTCCATAGGATCAAGAAAATTGAGTTTTTATCAAGTGTAAAAGAAGATATTGACGTAAGAAGATGGGTACCTGAAACTGCTGTTGTCGGGATTGACCGCGAGTCATGTGGGCTCGACAGCGGTTCTCGGCGATTGCAGGCCGTCAACGATGGCGCATGGTGGTCGAGGGACGGCGGTAGAGGCTGGGGTAGGGTTATGGTTTTGTTCTAGAGAAAGAAGCTAGGGTTAGGGTTTACGTTTGATGATATATATATATATATATATATATATATATATATATATATATATATATATATATATATATAGAGAGAGAGAGAGAGAGAGAGAGAGAGAGAGAGAGAAGGAGAGGGGGTAGTGGGTGTTGGGTCTACTCTAGGGCAATGTGGGTGGGGGTTAGGTTTAGGATTAGTATTTTTTTTAGGATTTTTAGATAAAGGGTTAATTAAAATTTATTAGTTTATTTATATATTATTAGCTAATGTTGTCTAAAAAAATCATAGAAATTCCAAAAAATTCTAGAAAATTTATCTTTTGGTTCCCCTAAGTCTATACGGTTTTATTGATATTTACTAATTATTGTTTATATAAGTAAATTTTTTTGATGGATTTTACATCCTACCCAACTTACAAGAATTTCGTCCTCAAAAATAAAGCTAAGGCACCATAAGAAGAAATAAGGCAATATGGTAGAAAGAACAAGATAAAATTGTACCTTGATCTTTGAACAAATGCGAAAATTGTTTGCGTATTTCATGGACCAGAAGAAATGTCATCCACGTAGAACTTTGTATTCTAAAACGTTTGTGCATATCTTCGAGCAATATCTTCGAGCAATTACATGCCTAAAAGGTAAGAAACCATTCAAAACAATGTTTGCGCATATCTTCAAGCAATTCCAAGCTTAAAAGGTAAGAAACCATTCTTAGAATTTTGTATTCTAAAATGAGACATACTTCTCCCATGTCCTTCATATCAATATAGGTAACTTGGGATAAGCCCAACATTATTTTATTGTGATATCGTAGAACTTTGATACCAAGGATGTGACATACTTCTCCCAAGTCCTTCACATCAAACAGTTTGGATAACCATACACTTACATTAGATAACTCCTTCATACTATTTCCAATGAGTAAAATGTCATCCATGTAAAGTACTAGGAATACCACCACATTTTTATCACACTTTTTGTATACACATAATTTATCTGGACATTAATCAAATCCATAAGATTTTATCATCTGATCAAATCATATATTCCAAGATTTGGAAGCTTGCTTAAGCCATCAATGGACTTCTTGAGCTTAAAAAAAAATATGCTTTTGGCCCTTTTTAATGAACCCATCTGGTTGCTTCATATAGATATTTTTCTCAAGACATCTATTAAGGAAAGCTGTCTTAGTGAAATATTCATTAAATTATGAAATGTTACCCTGCCACATCCATTTGCCAAATCTCATAATCGAGATGAACTGCAATAGATAAAAGAATCTGGATAGACTTAAGCATGCTACCGGTGAAAATGTATCCTCATAATCGATACCCTTTTTCTGAGTAAAACAATTTTTAATAAACAGAGTTTTAAAGGTTTTAACTTTACCATGTGATCCTTTTTTTCTCTTGTAGACCCACTTGCATCCAATGGTTGTCACACCAGTGGCTAATTTTATAAGATCCAGACCTGATTAGAATCTAAAGATTCAATTTTTTATATTATTATTTTTTCCAAGATTCTGCATCTTCATCTTGGAGTGCTTCATTATAGATACAGGAATCAGAATCTTGTGCCTCATGGATGAAGTCTAATGACTCTTCCAAGAACATAAATCTATCAGGTTGTATCACAACCCACCCACTACGACGAGGCACCATAGGTTTTGGTGTAACATTAGTGACACGTTGTGCAGTTACTTGTGGTTCCTCCTGTTGTACTATTGGTACTTAAGTTTTAGGTGTCTCACCTCTCAGTTCTACTAGAATAATTTTACTTATGGGTTTATGGTTCATCACATTATCTTTCTCTAAGAATCGAGAATTTATGCTAACAATAACTTCTGATCCTTAGGACTATAAATAAACCTCCTTTTTTTCCTAATGGATAGCCTACAAACAAGCTTACCTCTGTACGAGATTCTAACTTATCTGTTTTTCCATTCAGCACATGTGCTAGGCTACCCCAAATTTGAACATCTTTTAGACCAAGCTTACACCATGTCTATAGCTCTATGGGAGTAATAAGTACTAACTTAGAAGGAACCAAGTTCAAAATATAAGTTGTAGTCTCTTAGGCATATCCCTAAAATGAATCTGGTAAATCCGAATAACTCATCATTGATCTAACCATCTCCATAAGATTATTATTCCTTTTTTCTGCTACACCATTCTGTTGGGGTATTCCAGGTGCAGTTAATTGGGATGAAATCCTAACCTGTGATAAATAATCCCTTCACCCTCCAAAGGGGTACTCGCCACCATAATCTGAACGTAATGACTTGATACATTTTTTATGACATTTATCCGTTTCAGCCTTGTACTATTTGGATTTCTCAACACACTCAGACTTATGACACATTAAATAAATATATCTATACCTTAAATAATCGTCAATGAATTTGATAAAATATTTAAAGCTATCTTTAGTCTGGACAGTCATGGACCCACACAAATCAGAATGAACCAATTCTAACACATCTTTGGCCCTATACCTTTTTATCGTGAGAGGACTTTTGGTCATTTTACCTTCCAAGAAGGATTCAGAGACTAGAAGTGCCGCCACTTCCAATGAATTCAAAGGTTCATCTTTAACCAGTCTTTGAATCCTTCGTAGGTTAATATGCCAACCCCAACCGCAAGATATGTTTAGTTCATACAAGAAGGTTCTTTTCTCTTATGTAAGTTAGAAGACGTATTATTCATTTTCATAAGTTGCATTATGGATAAAATATAATTAATAAAATACAAATTATCAACTAATGATGTCATTGAAATAAACTGAATATTCATCCTTAACTAGCATAGAAATAGAGATCAAATTTCTTCTAACTAAAGGTGCATAAAGACAATCTCTCAATTCAAAGACTTATTTCTACCAAAAGGTAGAATAACATCTCCTACTATAACGACCGCTACTTTTATAGCGTCACCCATGAATAAGCATATCTCTCCATCACTAAGTCGTCTAGTTTCCTGGAACCCCTGAAATACATTGTAGACATGATTAGTGGCTCATGTATCTACTCAACCACAAATCTGTTGAATGAAGTGGAATGGATTGCTTACTCTTAGCCACTAGTTATAAGGAAATCTCGGGCGCCTCGCGGCCGGGCCGGCTTTCCAGCAACTGTCACACCAGGTGCCGATAAATAACACCGCTAAACATGTTTCAACTACTAGTAAATGAGATATACCTTCTTTGTTCCATTGTTTGAGAAGTGGACAGCCACTCTTCCAATGTCACGACCCTTGGCACTTGAAACACTTGCCTTTCGGCTTTTTCATAGCACCTTGAGGTCCTATGCCCTTCTTTGCTGAATTTGGTTAATTTGTAATATTATTCGTCATCTTACTGCCTTTCAGCTTAGAAGTAGAACTCTTTTCAGTCACATAAATTTGACCATTTTGCCTAAAGAGAGTCTCAGAATCCTGTAGTTCTTTTGCAACTTTTGCCAAACTATATAACCTTTTGTTCATGTTGTAATTAAGGCAAAACAAGTCAAAAATTTTAGGCAAAGTCCCAAAAATAATATCGACTTGGGTTTCCTATCGATTTTAGCTCCAAGGATCTCACTAATAGAAAAAGTCAAATTAGCGCGTTTAAAAATGTCGCTAAATGACCAAAAAATGTTGCTAATCATATTTTGCGACGTAATTAGCAACATTTTAAAGAAGTCGGAACAAAGCAAGTCGCTAAAAGAAAAAAATGTCGCTAAACGTCGCTATGCGGACGTTTTTTAGCGACTTAAATGTGTCGCTAAAATTAGCGACGTTTAGCGACGCAGCGTCACTAATTAGCGACATTAATTAACGTCGCTAAATGTCGCTAATTAGTGACTTATATAGTGACATTACAACGACGTCTTTAATGACCTGGCAATACTGCCATGTCAGCAATTTGCGACGTACATCGACGTTTTTAGCGACATGTTTAGCAACGTCATTAGCGACGTTTATTAATGTCGCTAATTAGCGACGTATTTAGCGACGTGTATAAATGTCACTAAAAATGTCGCTAATTTTACAGAAAAAATAAAAAAAAGAATACTGAATTATTTCCAAACTATTATTCCTGCAGTTTATTAAATCACAATCTGTACAAATAGACTCGGAGCAACCCTCCGTTGAATTTCTGAGTTTGCCAACCCCCTTGGGTTGAACACTCAACACCGGTAAAATAACATACTTAATATGAATAATATAATAAAATTTGAAGAAAAGAAAGCATCCAGCAAATCTCATCGTAAAGAATACGGCAAATATATATCCATACAATCTCATCCTAAATAATACAAAAAATACAAATATCCAGCAACTAGCTATACTACTGCGGATCTGCAGGAGGCTGACCACCGGCGCGCATGAAGGATAAGAACATCTCATACTGGTCCCGTGGAATCGACACTGATGTTGATGGAGAAGACAGTGACGTCGGTGGAGTCTGTGTCGATGTAGGCGCACTAGGAGGCCGTACTCGCTCCAAGTCTGCGAGTCGCTGGTTGTAAGAATCCTTGGTAGATAACAGCCTCGTACTGCTATGAACCATTGAATCCTGCATCATCGTCAGCCTCTAGCCCATCGATAGCTGTGATGCCTGCAGCTCCATGATGTTGCGGTCTGTCGAGGCTCTAATATCATTTGTCAAATCCTGGAGCTCCGTGATGCTGCGGTCGAGCATATCGAATCGTGCGATGAGCGTCGGATCGTCCGCCTGCGGCTGGGACCGGGGCTCCTCCTCCATCCTTTGCAGCAACTCATCACGGAGAGACGCAATCTGACGGTTAACGGCCTCCTGGACTCTGGCCGACGACTGCGAGGGCTGTGTGGAATGCGCAGCTATCGGGGAGGCCCTAGATGACTGATTCGCAACCAGGGCGCCATAGGATCCCGTACCGTAGTACGTACCCCTCTGGAGACCACCAGCTGCGGTCACCTACAGGTCGTCCGCCGACGGAGCTGGAGCGGGCTGCGAGGAAGTACCAGCCTCTCCAGGTGTAGGTGCACAAGCAGTCGCCCGCTCACACAGCCTAATATACTCGGCCTAGAAATGTTTGAAAACTCGATAATTGCCTAAGTTATATTAAAATTAACACAAAGTAAAGTAATACTTACATAGGTATGAGAGACCCTCTTATCAATGAGATTTCCATCCTTGTGATGGGTGGCCAAGAAGACGGTCACCATGTTTGCATCCTCACCCCTCTATACCTGTTAAAAATATATTATTTAGTACTAAACTTAAACATTTTTTTCTACTACCATTTTATGGTACTTACATTAAAATAATATATTTTAAAAGAAAAAATATACCAAATGACAGAAATGTTCCGTCATCGGAATCGAGCCACCACACCACTTGGTAGCATTCCGCCTAGCCGCCTTGGCCTTCTCAGACCTTTTCTTGTAGCTTGGATAGTCGAATCTAGCCCTCATCGCAGTCCAATGCTCAGGCGTGATCCAACCTTGGATCGGTTTTTCAGCACGATTATGAGCCTTCTGGTCATCCAGAGCATCTCGGATAAGCTTGGCAGCAACGGTAGGAAAGAGCCGCTCGATCAACTCTGCCCGGTACGGAGGATAGAAATACGTTTGCTACAATAAATAATTTAGTAAGTGAGCATCATGGATAAGTTATATAATATGCATAAATTAGAGGATTTATTTAATATACTTTTACCTGGAAGTGCACAAACCAGAATGCCTTCCTCTCCTCCGAAGCCTCAGAGTAGTTGATCCAAGGGCCACCGTAGTTGTTCCTCAGAAATTGGCCCAGGCGTCTCTGAACCGACGATGGACGATATCTATAAAGAGATAATTATTTTAATAAAAAAAGTCAATATACGATGAATAAAGAAATACACGATATATATTATGCTAAACCATCTAATTGACTTACTTTGTAGCGTCGGTCCAAATCTCTGTCCTCGTCTCCTCCGGAGGAACGGATGGTGGATCTTGCTGATGATGGGACAACATAGGCACGATCTCCTCGACATGCTCATCTGTCCCCATGGTTCCGTCAACAGGAGGAACCCTGGACGAGGGAGTACTATCACGCCTGGAACTACTCGTCCCAACAGTCGGAGATGTGAGTGATTGTCACGCCCCAGTCCCAAAATACGTAGGACTAGGACACATAAGCTTGCCAACCGTATGAATATGGTACTCCAATATATGAAAACCATAACACACGTACGCTGTAATATGAATAACAATTCACCAGTGGTATAAACCATCATAAATCACAAGGTGTAATCTAATCTCATCCACAGAAAATCATATATAAATAAATAACCAATATCTATGAAACTAGATCTCTATATAAAGTATCTAGAGATGATCGTCGAAAGAAAATAAATCCACTGTCAAACTAGAATGAAGAATAAACAAGACAAATACAATATAAATACAACCTCTAACAATCACGAGGCTCGAAGAGAAGACCTTTCGCAATATAAGTATCCAGTCCGGATCTGCGCTCCTGCAAATACTCATGAACAATACACCTGGAAAGGGCCCAGGTCCTCAGAGGGACATAACAAGATACATAAAAGTATGCCATAAAGTAAATACTGAATAAATAACTACGTAGTGACCTAACCATCTAAGTGAAATGCAACTTGAGGACAACTTGAGTGTATGGAAATGTGTAGGATAGACATTTGCTAACGTAAGTCAACAATCGTGACAACAGGCTAGTATATGCCACATATGTCCCCTATAACACGGGCGCAGGAATATAATAACGTCCAAAGTTCTCTAGAGTGTGGTATCTGTAATATCCATTATTCCGAAGAATGAGGTATCTGTAAAATCACCAAGTAACGTCCACCACTCTAGGGAACGTGGTATCTGTATAAATAATAACGTCTGTATCACTCCGTCGAGTGCGGTATCTGTATAAAGGAGGTGGGTGTCCAATACGCCTACTAGTCGTCCTCCCCGCCCAATGATTTATGCATGTTGTATCCACAACACGCTTCAGCTACTACGCCGGGGCATCGTAACTCTGGCTCATACTCTATCGCTAGAAAAATAGCCCAACCTTACAACCAAACAAGGACAAGGATCGGGCTATCGTATCACGACAGTCTATGCTCCGCCTACTAATAACTGCTAAGTCTTCTAACATGCATCATAATTAGAAGTTATACCCTATCCGTTGCACGACCTACACGTAAAGGTGGCCAACCACATACGCAAGTTTGTGTCCTACATGAGACTCACAATATGTATAAGAAATGTGTCAAGGCCTAGGTTGTTATGCCGATAACTCCACAACTTTAGGTGGGTCTACTAGACACTAGTTCAGACACAAGTTCTAACGTCAACGCCTTGGTTGACAGCACCCGAGTCTCTCTCGAACGCACACAGTTATATCATCTAAAATAATAAACATGCAACTAAATATATAACTGAATTTAAACAGTACAACAAGGCAAGGTATACTTGCCTGGCAAGAAGCTGCAAAATAAAATATCCAGATGTCAACACACAGGATCAGAAGCTATGGCCTCAGAAAAATATCTTCGAATATTGAAATAGACATCACCAACATTCCCAGAATAAGCAAAATAGCTAGAAAATACTTCTCTTTTGTTCAATTTGGACACAGGGGCAAAACGGTAATTTCGGGTCAAAGCGGGCTCCACATGTGGGCCACTTTGCACCGAAAAGTATGCCAGGGATAACGGTCTCTAAATGGGATAAATTATAGGTCAAACCAATTCTAAATGCCAATGCGAACTCAACGGTACTTCTAATTTTGGATTTCGGTGAGCCGAACACAAATTCGTCCAAAAAGTCAACCGTGGGGCCTACCAATAGACGACTTTGTCAACTGTCTCGGAATCGCGTGAAACTTGGGTCACAGGACAAGCGCATTACCATGAGTCCAGTGGCACAAGTTTTGTGGCATTCTGATGAGCGAGCACTAAATGCGCAGGGCTTTTGCAAAAGTTGTGACATGGGGATTGTCCGCGGATACGGGCTGATTATGACGTGCATATGCGTCCGAATCAGTTTCCGCAAACTCTCACGTGTCCGGGTACATTGCGCGCACCTTTTGGTACACTTAGTACACGATGGGGCGGTCACGTTTGGTGGGGCGCGCTCCATATCACAATATCTGGAATTAGAAAAAAGTATGGTTTTAGGGTTTTCCAAAGAATTTAATTGTACATACAACAGTTAATAAATTAAAGTATTTGACAAAAAATAAATTAGGTCAAGTGTTCTTCGCATACCAATAAGAAAAATCGGATTCGGATCTCTGTGGTGGGAGATACGAATCCGAGAACATAGGTAGTTTACCGCAGTTTTCTGCGATATCCAAAAGTTATCTTTTTCCGTCAACTTGGGCGCTATTTTTGCCTAGGGTTAAGCGTTGTTCGAGGTCAACTATCATACAGATATTGAAGAGGGTTAAGGGGTGAATGTACTGGTGAAGACGGGGTCGAGTTTGGTTCAACGAGGTGACAAAAAATAGGGCTGGAACACAGGTACTTCGCTGATTGAAACTGCAACGTGCGGGGTTGCGCGGGGTCGCGGTCGTCGTGCAGCGGTTCTGGGTGGCCTTGGTGGCTGGGCGTGGTTCTCCGGCTAGCTGAGGGCGGCGGGGTCAGATGGGAATGAGGAGAATATGAATTAGGGTTAGGATTTTATGATCGAAGAGAGGGAGGCTTATATATAGGTATATATATAAGGAGAAAGGGGGGCGTGGGGTTCAAACACGGGGGGGGGGGGGGCATTTTGCTGAAGCTGCTGCATGTGTTTCTTTTGGTGCGGGTTTTTGGGATAGCGGGTTTAGTTGTTAAGCGGGTAGAAACCCATTAGGGAAATGTTTTTCTTTCTTTTTCTTATTTCTTTTTCTCTCTTTTTCCTTTTCCATTTCTTTTTCTTTCTTTCTCTTTAAAAACTATATATATATATATATATATATATATACACATAGAAAAATCTAGAATTTGTATTAATGCATACCATTAAGCTAGCAACTGTCCAAAGGGTCTCCTACATGAAATAAATTAGGGAAAATTCCTAATGGTTTCATAAATCCCCTAAATGCACAAACACCTAAAATAAAATTTAAATAAGTTCTATTTTCTCTAATTAGCCATTAATTACTACAAATCTATTAAATAATTAATTAAAAATAATTAATATGATTTTTCGAATTAGGGGTTTTATATTCTACCTAACTTATAAAAATTTCGTCCTCGAAATTAAAACTAAGCCACGGTAGAAAGTCAAGGATGATATAAGATTTGCATTGTTTAAAATGCAAGGTTGGTTTAAATGAGGGGGCGATGTTGCGTTGCACATTCCAAAAATTCATGGAGAAGATTCATATGAAGGAGAATTAGGTTTCTTCATGTGTTATCCAATGATGTGGACACCTCAATGCACTTTTGCATAAAAATGCCCAAAAAATTTAAAAAATTGAACAAAGATAGAAATCAGATTAATACGAAACGGATCAAGATTGTGTCTCCAATTTAAATTGGAACGCACATGGTAAAGAGTTGGAATTATTTAGAATTAAATAATAACGTCAGCGACGAATATTATGCGACTAAAATATAGCACAAGAGGGCATAATTATAAGTTACACCGAGGTCAGAATAGAAGTCGAGCACGTCTAGGACAAGGGTGTGGAGTTTGTAGAAGGGCAATGGCTAGTTTAGTGCTCTAATTATTGAAGCAATGGTAATGGTACTCTAAATGATCTAATTATTGCAAAAATCTAAATAAAATGCCGTGTCATATTTCCAATTGCATACCAACTAGCCCTAGTTTCTCCATCTAACCAAGTAGGCTTAATTTTGGGGTGAGGGAGTTTACAATCTACTCGACTTAAAAAATAATTTTATCCTCGAAATTTAAAATACGACATAATTTGTTAATTCCTTCACATTCGCATATGAGGCAAGTCAATCACAATCTCTTCCAAAATTAAAAATATATTCTAATC
Organism: Iris macrosiphon; assembly: GCA_036927795.1. NCBI lineage: Eukaryota > Viridiplantae > Streptophyta > Magnoliopsida > Asparagales > Iridaceae > Iris > Iris macrosiphon. The sequence goes on from JAYESA010000017.1 coordinate 102,861,118, forward strand.
CCTCGCAATCACTTTCGAAATTAAGGTAACCTCTATTAAATCAAAATATTATAATCTTTTCTCGATAGTCATATCCAATTTTTAGCTAGATCTATACAACATCTCCAAGTTTTAAATAGCCCACATCAATTTTCACATCACGATCTCCAACTATCATAATCTTCTTTAAGAAAAACAATTCTAATCCAATATTATTCCTATTTTGCCTTATGAATTTTGTATCCTTCAAAATTTTAAATTCAATTCATATCCTCAATATTTCCAATAGGTAATCCAGCAATCAAAATTTTAACTTTTAATTCAATCATCAATTTTATATCTACTACCAATTGTTCACGCCTAGAATTCTATATTTGTCCTCAAGGTTTAAATCGATGATTCAATCTTCAACATTCAAACTTTAAATCGTGTGCTGAATGTATAAATATTTGGTCATCACTTTCAAGATTTCAAGATTCATTAAATCTTCATCATCGAAGTCCTTCTTTTGAAAAATTTCAAAATTAAAATGACTTGAATCTCCCCATCTAATCTTGCTTGATCGCTAAGAAATTCCTCTCAAGTTGTCAATGCAACTTCTACCCAACCTAGAATTTACCCATCTTTCATATAAGGCTATACACTTAAGAAAATATTCCTCAACTTATTTAGTCATGCTATTCGATCCTCAAAAGTTTGAACACCAACATTTTACCTATGATATGCCCTTAATTACAGAAAATTATCATCAAGTAATGCAGTTGGCCTATGGGGTATATCTAGTACTCTCTGTATATCAAACTTATACCAAGTACGAGGTTTCGTCTTTCCGAAATAAGGGAAGACGGAGATCAATAATAAAGAGTTCAAGGGGAAGGTAATAGATTAGAAGTATGGGGATCAAGGTGTTTAAATAATTCAAATAGAATTGTCAAGGCAGTTGTGGATTGAAATCCTATTTTGGTAATTTCTTATTCACACGCTCGTATCAATACAGTTATGTAACTGATACGATATGCTCAGGCATGCCTAGAGGGCAAGTATATTCATCTACTGGTCACTATATATCTCAATCTACGTAAAGTAGTTATGCGAAGGGCGAACCAAGCGCACCAAGGTTAGCCAGACCTTAATACACTGATTCTGAAATGTATTAGTGTATGCATCCACTAATACATATGTTGTGAACAAGCTCAATAAAAGAATAAGCTTGCAAAACCAGGCTATAAAATAGCAGCATAAGTCAAGGTAGTATAAAAATATAAATGCGCTAGATCATGATGAAATAGGGTACAAATAATTCAAGTTCACCAGACAAAACAAAAATAAGACTCTACAGTCTCTACAGTTGTAGTACTAACATCTTGTCTAAGCTGCTAGTCGACAAAATAGGGGTATGGCCTTTAAGTCTACCATCAGAATAAACACTATTGTCTTATACAAGCATATAGTTAATGTCATTCTATTATACTACAATAATATGTCAAGAGGACTATGTGTCACTAGGTCGTGAGGCATACTACCCAGATAATAATCTAATACTGTGACAGTCTTAAGGGGATTCTACAAAATAATATTGTCCTTGTAATTAAAGCATAAACTCTTATTGGGGTTTACGAGAAAATTATCCTATTGAATTATATAGGTAATGGTCACCTTAAATCTTAATTATAGTGCTCATAGGACAAGTGTCAATAGTAAGAATGGAAGAGCTACTGGTTCTTAAGTGAAAAGAGGATATATCTATATTGGGTTATAGATACGAATTATATGATTTAAAACTAAGGGTAATCATCAAGTTACAATCTACGAGAATAACTCAAAATTATCAAATTCTAACTATTAAGCACAACCTTTCAAAGTTTAATATTGACAACTATAATCCTTGCAAACTACTTATCCTTAACATAAGAGAATTTATCTGGCCTACAATCAGAAGTGTCAGGTGGCACGAGTTGAAAGATGAAAAAGAAAAAGCATAATTAGTCGTCGCCAAATAGCGAGCGCTATGGTTGCAGAGGGACAAGATATGAAATATAAAATAGAGGGCTCTAGATAGCATCACGGGTTCTTAAGGGGAAGGTAATATGCTACTCTCTGTGTTCAAGGTATGATCGAGGAATTACTATATTCATTCCTCTCGGCTTCCTAGGGTACTGTCTGCTAATATCAAGACTAGAATCTAAATGTATAGTTATATAATACTATCTTACTAATAAAGTTAGGGTTGGTCCTAATATTCCACCTTGGATTTCTATTGATTCCTCAATGCTAGGGTAAAACAGTATGATCAACTTTCTAACTAACTCTAGTAGTGTCCATACTACTCTCAAGTCATTCATGATTATATCAAGGGATAAGGGTAAACCAGTCTATAGACAAGGGGATGCTAGGGTTTACAGAATATTTTAAACTTAGTGATGTGTTAGTACTCTAGTCATATTCCTAGTAGGTGTGTTACCCTAATTATCATTCTAACAATAAGGATTCCTATATTCTAGTATGGCTATACTCAAGAACTATTAGGGAAGCACATGAATCAAGCAGGATGCAATTATTCAAATAGAATAGATTTGGGAGAAAAGTAAATCATAGTCAAATGTGAATGAGATCCTATACTCTATTCCTAGGTGCAGGCTTGCTCGGTACAGTAATGTAACCGAGACAATATGCTCTTGACCTGCATGGGCCATTGTCACGACCCGATTCCGTGGAATCGTTGAGGCGTCCACCGAATCGTGACTGCCGTGCGGGCCTAGGGTTGTGCCCGCACAAGGCTTTAATGATTTGCATAATAAGCACATATTCAGAGTACGCAGATAAATTGAAACACAGATTTAAAATATGGAAAAGTTCTCTTTATTGATAATGGACATCTATTACAAACTGCTGAACGAGTCAGCTCGATTGCCGCACGGGCTTACAAAAGTGTTGACTCAAAATGAGATAGCAGTCATGTACATTACATCCCTTTATAAACTTCAAAATGGTAAAGACCTCCAGGCTGGAGGACGGCTTTGCCACGGAGCTGCATTGTGTATGAAAAGTTGCAAGCTCCTTCTCTTCAAGTATTCAAAATATGGCGCGATCAGGATGCGCCAACAGCTTGACTGGATTGGGAAAGACGACTTCGGCTCCTCGCTCGGTTTGCCTTAGTGCGGAGAACCTGTTTCAAGGAGGGTCAGCATGTCGAAATATACTGGTGAAGGCGAGCTAACCGAACTATACCAATCAACACATTATTTTAATGAAGCATGCATATTTTATGGGTTTCAATCTTGCCTTAGTTCATTTACAAGCAAGCAGTATATAGAATTTACTGAAATGAACGTGCCACCGTTCGGTGGATTTTACCTGTCCGTCTGAAACAACTGCACAATACTTACCATGCTTTCCCTGCCACGAAGACACAAGTTAGTTTACAACAGGTTTAAATATACAGAGGATCACTGGCATTATACCATGAAGGACGATTTATAGTCTCAGGACGGAAGGGTGTGCAACGCGGGTGGCGAGCCCCCGCTGCACGCCATATTTCGACGATTCAGACGACTATACAGACGTTCCGTCCAGATCGGATCGGTCCCAGTGCCTTGGCGGCCATCCGCAGGAACCAGAAACCTTGTGCACAAGTTGTCCGTTATCGAACGATATTAACAGATTTTTGCAGATCATGTAGTTGAGGCAACACGAGTACAAGACAAGCAGAATTTCATAATTTATTTTGCAGAGCCTCACTGAACAATTAAGTGCATACAATATGTTCTATACTTAGCAGAATTCATAGAACATTTATAAACGAACTAGCTTACAGTATGATAATCGTTCACAAGTTTAGTTGACAAGCAATATTTTCAAGTCTATTCCCTTTTATCTTGATCTCTTTTATTATTACTTGGTATCGTTTGATCGGGGCAAAGAAGAATGCAAGATTTTAGGGTGTGAAGCTTGGAAGCAAGGCTAGCTAATCGGTTTGGTAGCCACTCACTTAGTAGTTGGAAAGGAGAAGGAAAGAGGCGCTTCACGACTCCGCTCGTAAGCCGCCTACTGCTCGTTCACCTGCATCACGAACAGCTCGATCAATACTCCTTCCACTCTTTCCAATCTCGGAATTGAAGTACAGTTCAATGAACGAAAACAATGAAATCATCAAAACCGTTCAAGGAAAATAAGCAAATCCTAAAACCAACTCAAAGCACAAAAGCAATAAGCGATATTGAAATCCGAGGCAATAAAAGATAGCAGCAGAGAGGTCCCTCCTGACTCTGCCGCTAAGTCGATCCTTGGGGCACGGTCCACTGAATATGGGAATCGATTTCACAGAAACAAATCCATAACGAGGACGAGTTCTTGTTTTAATCTATCCCGATCGAACGATACCTTCTTGTGTTTCTTAGCCGCGCTCCCTGCACCGGGGGAACGGGGCGCTACATCCTACCCAACTAATTGGAAGTTTCCTCCCGAAACTTAGGAATAGAACCAACCGTTAGGGATTATTTTGCTGAGGCAGAAGCTTAGAGGGAGCGGACAATCCCGAGATACGTGGTCCCGTCCGCCATAGTTGAAGCATAGACCTTTTCGGTGATACTCAGTGGTGTGCCCCGGCTTTTTTACAGAAATCACAGAATGGTCTCGGGTTTCCTTTTTGTGGACCGCCGTGATTAGGGCACTTTACAGCGGTGTTTCCTCTCTCGTTGCCTTGGCATTTTTGATTGTAGGTATGCACAGCGCCGGTAGAAACGTGAGGATACTGGGGTTTCAAGAGATAGAGCATGATTCATGACTCCCCGCATGGTCTCATACTGATGAACGACTACGTGCGCATGGATGGCAGGGCGTAGACCGCCTTCAAACCTTCTAGCTCGACTCGCTGCATCAGGTAAATAGGCCCTAGAAAATTTGGATAGTCGGTTGAATTCGGCGGCATACTGTTTAACTGTCATACTGCCTTGCCTCAGTTGTACGAACTCATTTTCCATTTGACGTTGTACTGGAAGGGGTACAAACTCCTCTTCGAACGCGGCATGAAAAGTCGTCCACGAGATCGCCTCCTCTACGTGATCAAATTGGAGAGATCGTCGATGCACGTTCCACCAATCGTGCGCGTTGAGGCGGAGCTGTAGTTGCGCGCAGGCGACGCGCTTCTCTTCGGGGACCTCTAGCAGAGCGAAGTGATCTTCAAGTTCGGCCAACCAATCTAGAGCTACGATTGGGTCCTTAGTCCCGTTGAATGGGGTGTTGCAGACTTTCTTGAAGTGGCCAAAGTCGAAGGCAGTCAATTCCCTCGTCCTTGAAATTTGCGGCATCTCTACTTCAAGCACGGACTGTTCCACCGGAGTCGTTGCTGTTGCAGCGGAATGGTTGGAAGCCAAAGTCTGAACGATCTGTTGCAGGGCATCTACCTGCTTCTGTTGGACTGAGAATCGAGCTTCTATATTGTCTTGAAACTTGAGCTGACTCTCCTTCGCCGCTTCTCGGCCCGTTCATAGCGAGCCTCGTCCCTTTGTTGGTTTGCCTCCAACATCCGCAACATTTGCTGGACGGGATCGATGCTTGGCACGACTCGTTGGCTCTTTGAACTTCCCAAAGTGCCCGAACTACTTCATTGGCCTTGTGTTTCGTCCGGTATTTGCGCTGTGGATTGCGCTGGTACCATTCCTTCAAAAGAAGTTAAATTACATTAGGATCATAATGTATTATGGACTTATTGCATGAACGTATCTCATTTTGGCCTAGCGAGTTCAAGAGTTCGCACAGGAATTTGATCGTTAAAGAAACTTTTCCAGTGCGAGAGTCTAAGGAACTTGAATCTGTGCTCTGATACCATTATGTCACGATCCAATTCTGTGGAATCGTTGAGGCGTCCCCCGAATCGTGACTGCCGTGCGGGCCTGGGGTTGCGCCCGCACAAGGCTTTAATGATTTGCATAACAAGCACATATTCAGAGTACGCAGATAAATTGAAACACAGATTTGAAACATGGAAAAGTTCTCTATATTGATAATGGACATCTATTACAAACTCCTGAACGAGTCAGCTAGATTGCCGTACGGGCTTACAAAAGTGTTGACTCAAAATGAGATAGCAGTCTTGTATATTATATCCCTTTATAAACTTCAAAATGGTAAAGACCTCCAGGATGGAGGACGGCTTTGCCACGGAGCTGCATTGTGTATGAAAAGTTGCAAGCTCCTTCTCTTCAAGTACTTCAAAATGTGGCGCGATCAGGATGCGCCAACAGCTAAACTGGATCGGGAATGATGACTTCGGCTCCTCGCTCGGTTCGCCTTAGTGCGAAGAACCTGTTTCAACGAGGGTCAGCATGTCGAAACATACTGGTGAAGGTGAGCTAACCGAACTATACCAATCAACAGGTTGTTTTAATGAAGCATGCATATTTTATGGGTTTCTATCTTTCCTTAGTTCATTTACAAGCAAGCAGCATATAGAATTTACTGAAATAAATGTGCCATCGTTCGGTGGATTTTATCTGTCCGTCTGAAATACCTGCACAATACTTACCATGCCTTCCCTACCATGAAGACACAAGTTAGTTTGCAACAGGTTTAAATATACAGAGGATCACTTGCATTATACCACGAAGGACGATTTGTAGTCTCAGGACGGAAGGGTGTGCAACGCGGGTGGCGAGCCCCTGCTTCACGTCGCATTCCTACGATTCAGACGACTATACAGACATTTCGTCCAGATCAGATCGGTCCCAGTGCCCTGGCGGCCGTCCGTAGGAACCAGAAACCTTGTGCACAAGTTGTCCGTGATCAAACGATGTTAACAGATTTTTGCAGATCTTGCAGTTGAGGCAACACGAGTACAAGACAAGCAGAATTTCGTGATTTATTTTGCAGAGCCTCACTGAACAATTAAGTGCATACAATGTGTTCTATACTTAGCAGAATTCATAGAACATTTATAAACGAACTAGCTTACAATATGATAACCGTTCACAAGTTTAGTTGACAAGCAATATTTCCAAGTCTATTCCCTTTTATCTAGATCTCTATTATTATTACTTGGTATCGTTTGATCGGGGCAAAGAAGAATGCAATATTTTAGGGTGTGAAACTTGGAAGCAGGGCTAGCTAATCGGGTTGGTAGCCACTTACTTAGTAGTTGGAAGGGAGAAGGAAAGAGGCGCTTCACGACTCCGCTCATAAGCCGCCTACTGCTCGTTCACCTGCATCACGAACAGCTCGATCAATACTCCTTCCACTCTTTCCAATCTCGGAATTGAAGTGCAGTTCAATGAACGAAAATAATGAAATCATCGAAACCGTTCAAGAAAAATAAGCAAATCCCAAAACCAACTGAAAGCACAAAAGCAACAAGCGGCATCGAAATACGAGGCAATAAAAGATAGCAGCGGAGAGGTCCCTCCTGACTCTGCTGCTAAGCCGATCCTTGGGGCACGGTCCACTGAATATGGGAATCGATTCCGAAGAAACAAATCGATAACGAGGACGAGTTCTTGTTTCAATCTATCCCGATCGAACGATACCGTCTTGTGTTTCTTAGCCGCGCCCTCCGCACCGGGGGAACGACGCGCTACAGCCACCACAAAAACATGTCACGTCCAGTGCCAAAATACGTAGGACTAGGACATGTAAGCATGCCAGCCGTATGAATATGTCACTCCAATATATGGAAACCATAACACACGTACGCTATAATATAAATAACAATTCACCAGTGGTATAAACCATCATAAATCACAGGGTATAATCTAATCTCATCCACAAAAAATCATATATAAATAAATAACCAATATCTATGAAACTAGATCTCTATATAAAGTATCTAGAGATGATCGTCAGATGGAAACAAATCCACTGCCGAACTAGAATGAAGAATAAACAAGACAAATACAATATAAATACAACCTCTAACAATCACGAGGCTCGACGAGAAGACCTTTCGCAATATAAGTAGCCAGTCCGGATCTGCGCTCCTGCAAATACTCATGAACAATATACCTGGAAAGGGACCAGGTCCTCAGAGGGACAATAAGATATATAAAAGCTTGCCATAAAGTAAATACTGAATAAATAACTCCGGGGTGACCTAACTATCTAAGTAAAATACAACTTGAGGACAACTTGAGTGTATGGAAATGTGTAGGCTAGACATATGCTGATGTAATTCACCAATCGTGACAACCGGCTAGTATATGCCACATATGCCCCCTATAACACAGGCGGAGGAATATAATAACGTCCAAAGTTCTCTAGAGTGTGGTATCTGTAATGTCCATCATTCCGAAGAATGAGGTATCTGTAAAATCACCAAGTAACGTCCAACACTCTAGGGAACGTGGTATCTATATAAATAATAACGTCCGTATCACTCCGTCGAGTGCGATATCTGTATAAAGGAGGTGGGTGTCCCATACGCCTACTAGTCGTCCTCTCCGCTCAATGATCTATGCATGTTGTATCCATAACGCGCTTCAGCTACTACGTCGGAGCATCGTAACTCTGGCTCATACTCTATCGCGAGAATAATAGCCCAACCTTACAACAAAACAAGGACAAGGATCGGGCCATCGTATCACGACAGTCTATGCTCCGCCTACTAATAACTGCTAAGTCTTCTAACATGTATCACTATTAGCAGTTATACCCTATCCGTTGCACGACCTACACGTACAGGTGGCCAACCACATATGTAAGTCCGTGCCCTACATGAGACTCACAACACGTGTAAGAAATGTGCCAAGGCCTAGGGAGTTATGCCGATAACTCCACAACTTTAGGTGGGTCTACTAGACACTAGGTCAGACACAAGTCCTAACGTCAACGCCTTCGTTGACTGCACCCGAGTCCCTCTCGGACGCGCACAGTTATATCATCTAAAATAATAAATATGCAACTAAATATATAACTAAATTTAAATAGTACAACAAGGCAAGGTATACTTGCCTGGCAAGAAGCTGCAAAATGAAATGTCCAGATGTCAACACAGGATCAGAAGCTATGGCCTCAGAATAATTTCTCCGAATGCTGAAATAGACATCACCAATATTTCCAGAATAAGTAAAATAGCTAGAAAGAACTTTTCTTTCGTCCAATTTGGACACAGGGGCAAAACGGTAATTTTGGGTCAAAGTGGGCTCTACATGTGGACCACTTTGCACCGAAAAGCGTGCTAGGGGTAACGGTCTCCAAATTGGACAAATTATAGGTGAAACAAATTCTAAATGTCAATGCGAACTCAACGGTACTTTCAATTTTGGATTCCGGTGAGCCGAACACAAATTTGCCAAAAAATTCAACCGTGGGGCCCACCGATAGGCGACTTGGTCAATTGTCTCAGAATCGCGTGAAACTTGGGTCACAGGACCAGCGCGTTACCATGAGTCTAGTGGCACAAGTTTTGTCGCATTCTGACGAGCGAGCACTAAATGCGCAGGCCTTTTGCAAAAGTTGCGACACGGGGATTATCCGAGGATACGGGCTGATTTCGACGCGCACACGCGTCCGAATCAGTTTTCGCGAACTCTCACGTGTCCGGGTACACTGCGCGCACCTTTTGGTACACTTGGTACACGACGAGGCGGTCCCGTTTGGCGGGGTGTGCTCCGTATCACAATTTCTGGAATTGGGAAAAAGTATGGTTTTAGGGTTTTTCAACGAATTTAATTCTACATACAGTAGTTAAAAAATTAAAGTATTTGACAGAAAATACACTAGGTCAAGTGGTCTTCGCATACCAACAAGAAAAACTGGATTTGGATCTCTGTGGTGGGAGATACGAATCCGAGAACATAGGTAGTTTATCGCAGTTTTCTATGATACCAAAAAGTTATCTTTTTCTGTCAACTTGGGCGCTGTTTTCGTCTAGGGTTATACGTTGTTCGAGGTCAACTATCATACAGATATTGAAGAGGGTTAAGGGATGAACGTACCGGTGAAGACGGGGTCGAGTTTGGTTCAGCGAGGTGATGGAAAATAGGGCTGGAACACAGGTACTTTGCAGATTAAAACTGCAACGCGCGGGGTTGCGCGGGGTCGCGGTCATCGTGCGACGGTTCTGGGCGGCCTTGGCCGCTGGGCGCGGTTCTCCGGCTGGGTGAGGGCGGCGGGGTCAGATGGGAAGGAGGAGAATATGAATTAGGGTTAGGGTTTTATGATCGAAGAGAGGGAGGCTTATATATAGGTATATATATAAGGAGGAAGGGGGCGTGGGGTTCAAGCGCAGGGGGGGCGCATTTTGCTGAAGCTGCTGCATGTGTTTCTGATGGTGCGGGTTTTTGGGATAGCGGGTTTAGTTGTTAAGCGGATAGAAACCCATTAAGAAAATATTTTTCTTTCTTTTTCTTATTTCTTTTTCTCTCATTTTCCTTTTCCATTTCTTTTTCTTTCTTTCTCTTTTAAAACTATATATATATATATATATATATATATATATATATATACACACACATATACACATAGAAAAATCTAGAATTTGTATTAATGCATACCATTAAGCTAGCAACTGTCCAAAGGGTCTCCTACATGAAATAAATTAGGAAAAAATTTTAATGGTTCCATAAATCACCTAAATGCACAAACACCTAAAATAAAATTTAAATAAATTCTATTGTCTCTAATTAGACACTAATTACTACAAATCCATTAAATAATTAATTAAAAATAATTAATACGGTTTTTCGAATTAGGGGTTTTACATTGATCGATATACTGGAGTACTGGGCGACGACGATCCGGAACCAACAGTAGGCAGTACCGGAGGAGCACTCTGTCTACCTCGAAACCTGTCGAATCCTCCGCGTCGTCCTGTCATACCTAATAACAACATATGATAAATACAGAAAAACACAAATATATAACATTCTACAGTCAAATGTAGTGAATATCTCACAGCATTCTACAGTCAAAATATAATACATATATTCGTTAAAATAATACATTCTACAGCCAAATATAGTTACATTCTACAGGCAAAATATTTTATTTTCAATCATCTTTAGAAAATTCACTGATAGTAATTCGGCGTGAAGCCCTTCGAGTACAAATGATATGTGACTTCCACTTCTGGATGATATTTTCTGTTGCAACATCTCACGCACGGACACTTAATTTTGGTACCGTCCATGTACTGAGGGAACGCCTTGGTGAACTGCAGGAACTGCTGTACACCCTCAATGAATTCATCCCGCATACCGCACATGTCATCAGGATGACGGTTGTACATCCACGAACGATGACGCAGATAGTAATTCATATCCATTTTTAGATACTTCTGTAAAAATGACAGTATGTATCCTATAAATTATTACATACAGTATGCATCCAATAAATCATTACATACAGTGTGATTATGAACTTAGTTAGGACAAGTTGTCACACATAAAAAGTGAGTAGACAACTATAATTTAACTTAGTTAGGATAAGTCGTCACACATAAATGCATCAGGAGAATGAGGCTTCACCCGGATGACAAAAATAGTCAATTGTAAATGTCAAGATGCCCTATGCTTTTATTATTTTTTGTCGGAGATATCAGGAAATGTCTAGGAAGGGGCACCTAGCCTCTCTTGTATGTTGTACTTGAAATGAATCAAGTCAATTATTGTTGAGCCAGCTTCTCAACATTACTCATGGTTCTTGTTTCCCCTAACCCTAATACTAACACGAACACACAGACACGGACACGGGAATGAGGGTGTGTATGTGTGTTCGAGTTTGTTACGAACTCAAATTTTTTCTTCTGAGCCAAGTCCAATATAAAATTGGACATGTACCTAATAATAAATTTTTTTAAGTATGGACCAAGTCTAATATCAAACTAATAATAAATTTCCCTTTTAAGCATTTGGACAAAGTCAAATATCAAACATAATGAACTCCAGTTATGGTCTCAACCTGCTTTCCACCATGTTTTCGATAAGAAGCACCAATTTTTTAACCTAGATTTTCGAATATGGATTGTTGATTCGCAGACTGATGTTTGATAAAAAATAGGATAACATCATATTGAAAATTCTCTAGCCATGCACACACACTAATCAACAATTAATAAATTACTAGAAAAATAATAATTTCTTCAAGAGGACCAATTGTTCATCGATCAGGTCTATAGTCTATTTATAACTTTGATGACATAACTTCTCCTGTTGAATTTTGATGAAACTACAATAGAGGAACAAATAAATTTTCAACTTTTCTACCATAGAATGTAAATGTTAGACAAAGTGGGAAAAAAGGCTATAGGAGGAACCATCATTTTTGTATCCTGGATTTCATTCGAACAGATAGGATGGATTTCTTCCACCTCACTCATTTAGGCTAAAGGTGATCGGAGGAACCATCACCTCCAAACACAGAAGTTTATTACAATTGTCAAAGATTTTGGTAACCTTAAATTGGGATTCAACCGTGTCGTGTCGTGTCTTGTTAGAGAGAGAGAGAGACAGAGAAAGGAGACAGAGAGAGGAGCTCACCGAGGAGGGGAGGCGGAGGAAGAAGGTGAGCCGGAGGAAGGAGGGGACGCGGCCGGAGGCATGAGGACGCGGCCGGAGAGGGGTCGCCGAGCGGGAGGAGTGGACGCCGGGAGGGAGGAGGGGGCGCCGGAGGGATGAGGGGAGCCGGAGGGGGAGGACACGGCCGAGGGGAGTCGCCCGAGGGAGGAAGGAAGAGCCGGAGGGGGGTCGCCGGAGGGAGGAAGTAGCTCAGTAGCTTAGTAGCAGAGTAGTAGGGTTTGAAATTTGGGAGGGAGAGAGAGAGATAGATCGAAATAAATGGGGGAAATTAGCCCTAAGTAAAAAATTTAGCGACGTTTTAGCGACGCCAATAATGACTTCGCTAATGACATCGCTAATGGCATCGCTAAACGTCGATAATGACGTCGCTAAATGTCCAAAAGATATATGTCGCTAAAAACGTCGCTAAACATCGCTAAATAAAATATATTAGCGACGTTAAGACGTCGCTAATGACGTCCTAAATGTTCAAAAGATATACGTCGCTAAAAACGTCGCTAAACGTCGCTAAATAAAATATATTAGCGACGTTAAGATGTCGCTAATGACGTCGCTAAATGTCCAAAAGATATACGTCGCTAAAAACGTCGCTAAATAAAATATATTAGCGACGTTTAGCGACCTAAATTGAACTTATAGTGACTAATCTTTTAAAAACTGAATAAAAGTCGCTAAACGTCGCTAAATGTCGCCAATTAGCGACGTCTAGCGACGTTTTTACATGGAGTCGCTAAATTAGCGACGTTTTCCTTTGACGTCGCTAAAAATCGTCGCTAATCCCGCTTATTCTAGTAGTGTCTCAATCTCATAAAGATGATCCATCATCTTGAGAACATGATCCCTTCCTGGTGTCCCTTCATCCATGGTTGTATTCATCAAACCCTTCATAGCAACCTGTCTAGCTGCCCTACAATGAAGTCCGAAAAGTTTCTTGAAGTTGTACATCATGTCGTAAGCTGGTCATGACCTGATGCTGAAGTTGCAACACATTTGACATATATGATAAAATGTAACACCGCACCATCTTATCTGCCTTGATCCACTTCTTATAAGCCTCTTTGACATCTTCATCAAAATTAGCATCAGGCTTGGGAGGACATTCCTCATGGAGTATATATTTGTACTCTTCAACAGTTAAGACAATATCCAAGTTATGTTTCCAGTCAATGTAATTAGGGCGAGTAAGTTTGTTCTCTTTAAGAATCACCATAAGTGAAATGAATGAACCTATTTTTAAAATCCTGAGAATCACACAAATAATAATTATGTAGGACAAAAAATTTTGGACAAAAAAAACATTGATTCCCTCAAAACAATAATAAAAAATATTGATTCACATAAGAAACATCCACCACCGCAATCACGATAGACCAATATTTTTTTTTTTTTGTATATTTTTTATATCCCTTTTCCTGAAAAAAAAAAAAAAAAACACAAAAAAAAGCCAAAATGGCCAACGCCCATGGTAAGGATGTGGGCTAAAAATAAAACAAAAACTAATGGCCAACGTGCTTGATAAGGAGGTCGGATTTTTTTTTTTTTTTTTTCTTCTTACCGAACGAAGAAGAAATTGTAAAAAAAAAGTGTAAGGACGTTTGTGTTCTCTTTTTCAAAAATTTTGGAAGTTTTTTCTTTCTGAAAAATATGTTAGACTTTCGTTCTCTACAGTAAAATTTCTGTCGAAAGAATCCAATTTGTGTCAATGTCGTATTTCAATACAAAAGTTTCAAGGTATTTACACGAAACAGCCAACAGATTGGCCGTCATCATAGCATCATCATCATCGTCATCATGAACACTGTAGCCATTAGTCCATTGTAATTAGCAGGATAGTGAAAGCAAGAGAGAAGAAGAATATATGTGGGTAGACAAGATGAGAGAAAGGAAGTTCCATGTGGACTAATCAGTGTAAATGTCAGTGTCTGCATGTGAGTGTGTGTTGAAATTAAAACCCAAGTGCGAGTGTGTGTCTATAATTTATACGAGGACATGATTGTGAATGCATGCATGAGTTTGTGTGTGCAGGGGGGAGTTTGTGTCAGTTGTGAGTGCGTTCGCTTTGTAGATTGTCTTCTCATTCTTGATCAAGACAAGAAAAAAAAAAAATATGAGGGTTGAAGAGGGAGATTTATCTATTGGCTGCTTGTAACTGCATGCCCAACCTCTTAGTGGATTCCACGTGGTATGTATGGACAAACTCTGGTCGTCCATTTTATATGCTCATTAAATAGTTTGAATATGAGTATTGACTTTAATAAAAAACAAAAACTTAATAGGAAGAAATAGGAGCTTTAGAAGAAAAACCGATCGAAAAAAAGAGGTTAATGACACTACGGTACCGACACAGGAAATGAAACAATATGCTTAAGTTATTTTTTTCTCTGACACGGATAACACCATTTTTTTTCATTTTCTAACACAATATTTCTCTTCTTTTTCCTCCTCTAACTTTAATCTTATATTAGGTATTCCAAAATGAGTCTTTATGATAATAAACCTTTGAACTCGTTATAGTGATTCTGAAATAACTTAAATTGATACAGTTCTGTTGTGAACGACACAGAAATGTCTAAATATTGACAGTTCTAATTTTGATATAGGAATACCAAAATTTTGACAGTTATAACAATTGTCATAACTTACAAAATTTTGACGGTCCTAATATAATAAAATTTTGACAGTCCTAACAATAGTCAGGACTGTCAAAATTTTGTTAATGATATTGAGAACTCTTTGCATTAGAACTGAGAAAATTTTGATATTTGTAAAACTATCTAGGACTGTCAAAATTTTAACAGCCCTTTGTTGTTCCAAACGAAATGTATCGATTCTGAAACTTCGAAACTCCATGAAACAATTTTTTACATATGTGATGTGGATAATTTCAGTAATCCTGGAGTTTAATAGAATTTATACATATGTGAAGTTCAATTTTTTTATTTTTTTTCACCAATGGTTACAAATGGCACCACTTGTTTATAGATTTGTGTCATGTACACAAAAATTAATTGTCCAACCTTCTCCCATATCTTTTCGTCCCACGTAAGAAAAAAGAAAAGAAAACATATATGCATGATGTAGGGACCAATCTACATCCATAGATAACTAAGACTATCAAAAGAACAATAAAGGTTGGGGACATGCAGCAAAGAAAAGGTCATCAAGAGGTTGTGCACTTTCCTCATTCTTTCTTCAGCCCTTTATAGGCATGCATTTCTAGAAATAGAATTGCATTGATGTATAGAGGACCAATTTCCTGTTGTCCACATTCTATAGCACCATTAACAGGGCAATTAAAGATCATGGGACTATTTGAGAGACCTCAAATAAGGGAAAAGGAGGATATATACTAACTTGGTTGTTTTTGAAGTTGTTGTATAGATTAGTTCTTTATCATTTGTACTTACATATCTATTGACATAATAATCTCTGGTATTAAAAAATATCAACATAAACACAAAGTGCATCAAGAAATTCAGAGTTTCCACATATTCCATCATAATAACATTCTTTCTATCTTTCGTAGAATTTTCTCCTTTCTTACTTCTGTAACACCCCAATCTCAAATTCTGATATCCGTATTTATATGGGTATTCGTGTGTCATTCTCTGTTTTTGTAATTTTACGTATCTATGCACCGATAAAGTATTTTGTAATTTTATGTCATGTAGATGATACTATACCATATTACAAGCCTGGGATTCTGACATGATTTGATCTGTGAATTCTACGATTTCATTTTCTGGTATTTGCACGAGCGTGTTGCTTGTGGAATAATTAACATATCTTAAAAAATCAAATAATTGACTTATGTAATTGAAAAGTTTTAGTGAGTTTCTTAATAAGATAATATAACCTATAAACCATTCTTGACCTTCTGAGACCAATAACAATTTCATAAACCCCAGTAAGGACTCGTACATCAAACAGTGTACCCTACTTTATGTTTTAGCTCATTTTCGAGCCAAAATAAAGCGATCGGTATATCGACGATACATCGTTGTGATCTGTGTAGTAAGTGAGCAATACTGACTCACCATGCTCTTTAACTATTGGTTTCTCATCTTTGTGTTGGAGGGTTCAGATTGGATTGGGTATGACTTCTTTTCACCACATGTTACTTAATCTTATATATCTATTGACTCTGTATTATTTCTTACGTCAATACAGATAATTGGCCTGAAGGAGCATCTGGCCAAGCTACTACAAGGTGTTATTGCCGATAAAGATGGAACCTCTACTTCCATAATAGACGATGTCATGACTAACGTTGTTGTTGTTGGCGGTACGGGGACCGGTGATGTGCCAGCTCCTACTGAGCCTATGATCATCCCTGCTTATTTTGTGGCCCCTCCACTTCTAGATGTTTGTTGGGAACGAAAGTGCGGAAACCGTTTTCCAAACCAGAGAGTACCTGCAAGAGAACCGAGCAAAACGCACAAACCAAAAAATGCCAAATACGAAACGCAGACACAGAAATTTTTGACGTAGAAAATCTATGCGGAAAAAACTACTGGACGATCGGAGTCCAACCGTGAAAAGCTTCCACTAATGGAATAAAGAGAATACACCTTCTACAAGCTCCTCCCGATCCAACACGGATCACCACAACACTTAGCAATAGAAAATAGATCACACCACGAAGATAGAAGACAATAAAAAATTATCCAAAATTGATCTCCTCATCCGAAACGACCTCCAATCCTTCTTTCTTCTTCCCAAAGTTGCAATGGCACTCTTGCCTCATTTTTTCTCCCTGTTGCTATATTTTTTTTTAGAGAGAGATAGAGATATATATTTTAGGGCCATGAGACACCTATATATAGCCTCAAACCCACAACTAGCATTCCAATTATAGATAGGAATATCCAATCCAAATACAATGAGATATTCCTATTATATTTAGGAATATCCAATCCAAATAAATTGAGGTATTCCTTTTATATGTAGAAATACTCAATCCCACTCCGGAATAATTTTCACATAGGTTGGGAACCTCACCTACTCCAACAAATCTCCTCCTCCACAACTATGTGGAAGGGGTCGTCATCCCGACGATCTGCCTGCAGTACTCAAACTTTTCTCTTGGTAGAACCTTTGTGAACATATCTGCTCTGTTGTCATCTGTATGAACCGTCTCAAGTGCCGCTTCCTTCTTGTCAACCACATCCCGTATCCAAGGATACCGGGTATCAATGTGCTTGGACCGGCTATGAAATGTCTGATTCTTCACAAGGTGAATAACACTATGACTATCGCAAAGCAAAGAATTCTACTCCTACTTTAGCCCAATTTTCTGCAGCAGCTTCTTCATCCACAGTAACTCCTTGCAAGCCTCCGTCGCCGCAATGTATTCTGCCTCTGTCGTCGACAAGACAACACACTTTTGTAAACTTGACTGCCACGATACTGCTCCACCAGCAAACATCATCACATAGATCGAAGTCGATCGCCTCGTCTCTACATCTCCAGCCATATCAGCGTCGGTATATCCAACTAGCTTCGTAACATCACCACCAAATAAAAGTTTCTAATCGACAGCACCCTGAAGATATCGTAGAATCCACTTAACCCTACTCCAATTTACCCTTCTAGGATTGGAAGTGTACCTGCTAACTATGACGACTGCGTGAGCAATGTCTGGCCTCGTACATACCATAACATACATAAGACTCCCCACGGCTGAGGCATATGGAACTCGCTCCATATTTTTTTTCTCATCCTCGGTAGATGGACACTGCTTCTCAGTGAACTTAAAGTGAGCCACTAGGGGGTTACGTACTTTCTTCGACCCGTCCATCCCGAAACGCTAAAGTACCTAGTGAATGTACTTCTTTTGGGACAAGTGTAGCAGCTTGGAATCTCACTCGGTTGATCTCTATCCCAAGAATAGTCTTCGTTGTGCCCAAATCCTTCATAGAGAAGGCCGCACCTAGTTGGCCCTTGAACTCTGCTATCCTGGTGGCATTTCGACCCACCAACAGTATGTCATCAACATAAAGCACCAACATGATAAAATCATCCTCGACGAATTACCTCGCAAAAATATAATAATTCTACGTCGTCTGTGCATAGCCATGCTTTCCCATAAACGACTCAAACTTCCTGTACCACTGCCTCGTAGCCTGTTTTAGACAATGCAAGCTTTTCTTCAACCGAAAGACTAAATATTACTTGCCCTTCTCACAGAATCCCTCTGTTTGCTCCATGTACAACTCCTTCTCAAGATTATCGTGGAGGAATGCCGTCTTCACGTACATTTGCTCGACCTCCAAGTCAAAACTGGCTACCAATGCTAGCACTGTAACACCCCGTAACCGCACGGTGCATTACTCTGAGTCAGATTGAATGAGGCAATAGCTGGTTACATTTTGATTTATTGGATTTGGAAACAAGCATTGATTTGAGTTAGTTTCATGTGCAGATTGCTAGCGGAGTTCGATGGAAATTAGGTATTCGTTCAGAGCAGTACTGAGATAGCTGGATTGGAGCGATAATATCGTCTTCCTTAGTCCGATTGGTCGGATGATTTGGAGAGAACGACCTGCTCGCACAGTCATACCAGTTGAGTAGATAGTGCTTTGCATCGGACCACGAGTTCAAGGGATCGGCCGTATCGGCAGGACATGATGCTTAACGGAATCAAACTCTGTGAGTGGGCTCTGTCCCTTCTCTTCTACTCCTTCATGCCTATTAATATGGAAAACACGTAAAGGCTTGAATACTTGGACTGAAACTTGGGAATCACTACACTGAGGCGTGCATAGAGTGTACGTCGTTTGCTTGGATAGGTTTGTGGCTTGTATTAATTTTCGCGTTGGATAGTTGGAGCTAGCTTTGGATTACATTTGGGCAGTTGGAGAAATATTTGAAATTATGCTTGGACAGTTGGAATACGTTTGGTTGGAACATCGGGAATTCGGGCAAGCGAGCGTGCATCCGTGCACGAGCATCACTTGGGCGCTTTGTCAAGCAAAGCGTGCAGTTGTGGTTCGAAATCGAACAACAACATCGGCGAGGGCATTGTGCCACTGTTGGGGCATTGTGCCATGGGATTATTCTGAGCGTGGGGTGTTGCACTAATTGGAAATACTGTGTCGAGAAGCGACATTATGCCTATGGAAATAACTTGAGGTTTGTGCCTTGGCCTATATGTTTGAAGAATGGTTATGTATATTTGGTTATGGATTTTGGTTGGATTTTGGTTGGATGAGTCTAGGATAGCTTGGTGGGGCGAGAATGTTCGATCCTCTTGTCATACCTACTTGGTGTCTGCATGTCACGGACAATCTGTGTTGCACAGGTTTTCATCTCCTCGAACGGGATAGGCTCCGGAGCACCGGGACCGTTCGACCATGGAGGAGACAATGGTAACGTGCCTTGGGCGCTGTGCCGGTAGTTCGATACGACCAGGCGGGCTAGCTACTCGGTCTGGATCGGGTAGAACTGCACTTGATCAGTCCGATCAAAGTCCTTTATAGCTTGGCCAGTGACTTCATATAGATAAGAGTTGGTTTGCTTTGCTTTGGTTTGGTTTATGCTTTTCGTGTAGACGACGGCCACCTTGCCTCGGCAAGAGTGTGCATATCGAGATTGGATTGTGGTTTGGATTGAGGATGGATATTGAGGCTTGGAAATAGTTCGATAGGTTCTCGAGTTGCTTGGGTTTGAGTAGGACGGTTTGTATACTAGTTTCCTTTGAGTTTGTTATATATTGCTTGTCGATTTGTTTGAGTTGAATGCTTGCATGCTTAACTTTCTTTATAGCTTTCCTTAACATGTCATACCCTATGGCATAAAACGAATCTAGGATTCAACTAGAAAGATCACCATATAACTGTTTACATTCACTATTTTTATTTAGTATCGGCTTAGACGAGTGGATGACCCCGCTCACCAGTGTGGCTGTGTACTGACCCACGCTTGTGGGCATTATTTCAGGTACGCAGGTGTAGTGGCGCTGCTTGGATATACGGAACATAATGTATGAACGGTAAGTACCTTTGTGGGCTAGAGAAAAGAGCAAGAGTATTACATCGCCTTTGTGGCAATCGCCTTTGTGGCATTTTATTTGGACCCTATCGAGAGCTTCGCTGCGTATACTCTGATGTGTGCTTGGTACACAATACTTGACTTTCGCTACAACTTGGTCGTTTTGATGATAACTTTGACAATATCGCCTTGTACGAGCACAACTCCAGGCTCGTACGGCATCACATTCCGATGAGAACGATTGTCTTGTGGGAGCGCTGCAACGTGGTGATTCACATTCAGCAGGGACTATTGAGCTTGCGGGAGATTGGGGCGTGACATATTGGTATCAGAGTGCCAGGTTTATTTTCCTCACTTTATCACAAACTCTAAATAGCTTCTGCGTGTCGTTTAGCTCTTGGCTCTACTTAGTGTCGCATTGGATGTTTCATATAATAAGTCTATATATTGCTAGTTGTGGCTGCATGTTGTGCTTCGTTGCATTGCTTTTGTTGGTTTTCGTTAGATCGCTTAGCATCGTTAGGCGTTGTTGCATTCGTGCAGCAAGTTGGGTGGCGTTGTTGTATTTGTGCAGCAAGTTGAGAGGTGTGTCGTTGCTTTGGTTGGCTTGGCTTGTCATTCAGGGAGTTTCTGATTGCATCAGTAGATCAGTTGGTTGGCAGACCAAATTGGTTATGCGACATATTGTGAGTAGAAGCATTGTATTAAGAATGGATCGTTGCACGAGTTGCTCGTATAGCGAAAGTATTGGATGGAAGTTTGATTTTTGGTTGAGTATATCACATAGAGCATTGGCTGAGCAGATTTGAGTTTGGCTTAGGAATATTAGGATAAGTTTGCACGAGTTGCTCGTACAGCAAATGTAAGGAACAGTTGGGTATTGGATTGGATTACTTGAAAGAGAGCGATGCATGGGATTGTTCATGTTATGAAAGTATCAGACGGTTTGAGAATAGCTGGAAGCATTGAGAATGGAATATAGCATAAGTTGCATAGCGATATTGATGGAAAGAGTTGGATGGTTAAAGCATTGGCTGAGTTTCGTGTCAAACTTTAGTTGGGGATGGCAGGATCACGCATAAGGGATGGTTCGAATTGATCTTGGATTAGTGCAAAGGAATCGTAATGCGAATAGCGACTTGATTCGGAGTAGTATATGGGATACCACATAGTGAGCAAGGCATTTAAATATTTTGGATAGACATCAATGGAAATTGCCTCAACTGACACGGGTAACAGGAATACAAGTTGGTTGGTGCACATCGGCTGAGTTGGGAACAATGAAAAATGGAGCAAGCGAATATTGAGTTGAGAAATCGAGATCGGACTTGTGCAAATGGAAGTATCGTTGGACTTGGGTGATGTGCAAGATCGGAACAAGCAATGGGAAAGAGTGTTTGGAAATTTAAAGTTTTGAGGCAGACCAAGTATTATAAACAGTTGAGATTGTTCGGATTGAAAGCCGAATATCAGGGTTCGCTTACAAGATTTGGAAGTTCGGTGGAGCATTCTTGGATGCAAAGAGAGTTGAGCATGAGGAACAAACAGTTGGGATACGCTTGAGTGAAGCGAAGAGATAATTGAAGGATAGCGAGCATGGACTACAAATTTTGGAGACACATTGGAGCTGTTGGTTGAGCAATAAAACACGATCTGGTTTGGAGGGGCAATAAGATGGATTCACACGAACATAAAGTATTTTGGATATTGGTGCTTGGGAAGCTTGACTCAGGTTTAGCGGAAATGAGAATTTGGCAGAATGGTGCAACGATGGTAGACGGATTCTTCGGAAGACATAAATGAGCATGGGGTAAGTCTAGTTGATGTTAAGTCAGATTGGAAGTTAACTTGCAGTACTGAGGAAGATTGAGAAAACAAGTATAGGCAATATGGATTTGAGATTTATGTTGGAACTGATGCACGAGTCATTGAGAATGTGTGGACTAATCGGAACATAGAGAAATCAAGACAGGCTAAGGAATGAAACGAGGGCAAGGATTGTGGCGGATGGATATTTGAAGATAGCTAAATAAAAGAGCAACATTGGAGCAAATACTGTATTGCTCAAGAAAGTTGGACGTGCATTGTCGAATGCGGCAAACGAATAAGAATTGGAGCAAGTCTTTGGTTTCGAAAATTTTTGCAAGTGGTAGTGCGAGAAGTCGAATATGGCAGTTCAAAAAATTTGATGGATTCAAGACAGATCGACGGATCGATGAAAGACAATTTCAGCGAGCACAGTTCTCGAATTGTGGCTTGGGTAGATAGCAAGACTCTAGGTGGTTAAGCGGCATTTGGTTGACAGATCGTCAGAGGTAGTGCATGAAGTTCTCAGATTCGGAAGTTCGTTCGGATGTAATGGTTGGATTATGGCTCAGATTTGCAGATAAGATATAGCATGGTTCATAGTAACTGTCCATCGTGATGACTTACAATTATCAAGCGTAGCTTCGGGACAGCTGACCCTAGCGACTTGACCGCCAAATCAGAGATGAATAATATAGACCCATAGAACGACCCTTGCGGTGGCGCATTTGGGAATGCATCGATGGCAGATATGAGTAGTGTGTGTTGGAGATTGGCCTTTTGACTGAGTGTTGGATTTGAAAGATCCTTGGGATAGCCTTCAACTGAAGATGCAGCCAGAAGATCGAAGTGATGGTGGAAATGGCCTAGTCAACTGATGAGATTCGGAGTCGCAAATTATTGAAGATAGCATCGCCTCTGACTCATCGTACCCCGGAAGGAAATAACATTCATATGAATTGACGACTGTGAAACTAGCTTGTGAAGTTAAAGCAGTGGCTCGTTCAGATCAAATCATTACAATACTGGAAGGGACAGATGTGCCTCAGATTTAAAAAATGTATCAAAACTTAGTCTGGGATGCGTGCTCGTACAGAAGGCGAAGGTGATATCTTGTGCTTCGAGGCAGTAGAAGCAGCTAGCGCGAAGAACTATTCCATGTGCAACCTTAGAATTGTGGCGAGTGTGTCCACGTTGAAATTATGGCGACACTATCCCTTTGGCGTGGCGACGAGATCTTCATGGATCACACGAACCTCAATATAGATGTTCACCCAGTGAGGTATTGAGATTAAGGAAAAGGTGTTGGGCTGAACTAATCTAAGAGCAAAGTTTAATATTTGGGTAAGTCGCCTGGCTGGGTAGTATCAGTCATGATGATCGTTCGGTGCAAGAGATAATATTTGGAGATGGTGCCAGTTTGGATTCAGAAATAGTTGGATGAATTGAGTTGGAACACGAACTGAATTGAGTCAGTGAAAAATCATCATACTTAAGGATAGTGCTTAAGCAAATATGTTGGAATGAAAACATGATTGGTTCAATTGGGAGTAAAGCGAATGCATGCCTCGGACATAAAGATGCCCTTGTAACTTGTCCAAATTTGCTATCGCTAAGCTCGACTGAAATGCATGTATTTCAGGGATGCCTTAAATATGTGTACGATCCAAAACTAAGCGATGTGAGGAATTCGTATTAAGATGCAAGAAGGATGTGGGAATATGAAATTTGTGCGAGCATTCAGCGCAAGCGAGATGCTGAGTCAGGATTAAGAGAATGTGAGTTGCATGGGGCAGATTATGAATCATCCTCGACGAATTACCTCACAAAAATACAATAATCCGACGTCGTTTCTGCATAGCCATGCTTTCCCATAAACGACTCAAACTTCCTGTACCACTGCTTCGTAGCCTGTTTTAGACAATGCAAGCTTTTCTTCAACCGGAAGACTAAATATGACTTACCCTTCTCACAGAATCCCTCTGGCTGCTCCATGTACAACTCCTCCTCAAGATCATCGTGGAGGAATGCCGTCTTCACGTATATTTGCTCGACCTCCAAGTCAAAACTGGCTACCAATGCTAGCACTGTAACACCCCACAATCGCACGGTGCGTTACTTTGAGTCAGATTGAATGAGGCAATAGCTGGTTAGATTTTGATTTGTTGGATTTGGAAACAAGCATTGATTTGAGTTGGTTTCATGTGCAGATTGCTAGCATAGTTCGATAGAAATCTGGTATTCATTTAGAGCAGTACTGAGATAGCTGGATTGGAGCGATAATGCCGTCTTCCTTAGTCCGATCGGTCAGATGATTTGGAGAGCACGACCTGCTCGCACGATCATACCAGTTGAGTAGATTGTGCTTTGCATCGAACCACGGGTTCAAGGGATCGACCGTATCGGCAGGACATAATGCTTAACGGAATCAAACTCTGTGAGTGTGCTCTGTCCCTTCTCCTCTACTCCTTCATGCCTAATAATATGGAAACACGTAAATACTTGAACACTTGGACTGGAACTTGGGAATTATTACACTGAGGTATGCATAGAGCGTACGTCCTTTGCTTGGATAGGTTTGTGGCTTGTATTGGTTTTCCCGTTGGGTAGTTGGAGCTAGAGTTGGATTATATTTGGGGCAGTTGGAGAAATATTTAAAATTATGCTTGGACAGTTGGAATACGCTTGGTTGGAACATCGGGAATTCGGGCGAGCGAGCATTCATCCACGAGCATCACTTGGGCGCTTTGTCAAACAAAGCGTGCAGTTGTGGTTCAAAACCGAACAAATGCATCGGTGAGGGCATTGTACCACTGTTGGGGCATTGTGCCATGGGATTGTTCTGAGCGTGGGGTGTTGCACCAATTGGAAACACTGTATCGAGAAGCGGCATTGTGCCTATGGCAATAACTTGAGATTTGTGCCTTGGGCTATATGTTGGAAGAATGGGTATGGATATTTGGTTATAGATTTTTGTTGGATTTTGGTTGGATGAGTCTAGGATATCTTGGTGGGGCGAGAATGTTCGATCCTCTCGTCATACCTACTTGGTGTCTGCATATCACGGACAAACTGTGTTGCACAGGGTTTTGTCTCCTCGAACGGGATAGGCTCCGGAGTACCGGGACTGATCGACCATGGAGGAGACAATGTTAACGTGCCTTGGGTGCGGTGCTTATAGTTCGATATGACCAGGCGGGCTAGCTACTCTGTCTGGATCGGATAGAACTATACTTGATCAGTCCGATCAAATTCCTTTATGGCTTGGCCAGTGACTTCATATAGATAAGAGTTGGTTTGCTTTGGTTTGGTTTGGTTTGTGCTTTTCGTGTAGGCGGTGGCCACCTTGCCTCGACAAGAGTGTGCATATCGAGATTGGATTGTGATTTAGATTGAGGATGGATATTGAGGCATGGAAATGGTTCGATAGGTTCTCGAGTTGCTTGGGTTTGAGTAGGACGGTTTGTATGCTAGTTTCCTTCGAGTTGGTTATATATTGCTTGTCGATTTGTTTTAGTTGAATGCTTGCATGTTTAACTTGCTTTACAACTTTTCTTAACATGTCATACCCTATGCCATGAAACGAATCTCGGATTCAACTAGAAATATCACCATATAACTATTTGCATTCACTATTTTTACTTAGTGTCGGCTTAGACGAGTGGGTTACCTCGCTCACCAGTACGGCTGTGTACTGACCCACGTTTGTGGGCATTATTTCAGGTATGCAGGTGTAGTGGCGCTACTTGGATATACAGGACATAATATATGAACGGTAAGTACCTTTGTGGACTAGAGAAAAGAGCAAGAGTATTACATCTCCTTTGTGGCAATCGCCTTTGTGGCATTTTATTTGGACCCTATTGAGAGATTCGCTGCGTATATTCTGATGTGTGCTTGGTACACAATACTTGACTTTCGCTGTAACTTGGTCGTTTCGATGATAACTTCGGTGTTTGACAACATCGCCTTGTACGAGCGCAACTCCAGGCTCGTACGACATCACGTCCGATGAGAATGATTGTCCTGCGGGAGCGCTGCAGCGTGGTGATTCACGTTCAGCGGAGACTATTGAGCTTGCGGGAGATTGGGGCATGACAAGCACCACCCATATAGACGATTGCTTGATGACTGGCGAAAAGATCTTATCATAATCTACGCCTTTTCGCTGACTGTAGCCTTTAACAACCAGACTCGCTTTGTATCGAGGGTGAGTAGCATCATCTGTCTGCTTGACTATGAATATCCATCGATTCTTCAAAGCCTTCTTGCTCTTTGGCAACCACACCAGCTCATTAGTAGAGTTGGCCTCCAAGGAACTTATCTCCTCCTGCATGGCCTCCATCCACTCCTGCCTGTGTTCGTCTTCCGTAGCCTCTACAAAACTTTCAGGTTCTCCCCCGTCAGTCAGTAGCGCATACTCACCCGGTGAGTATCTCGTAGATGGTCGACGTTCTCTATCGCTCCTCCTCAACGAAACTACTGCTGCTGGCTCTATATCTACAGCCTCCTCTCCTCCAGGAACTGCCTTCTCGGCATGCTCATCCTCCTAAGGTTTACCCTGAGCACCATCAGCAGGCTGATGATCAAGGTTGGAAGAAACTCTATGTATTGGCTCCCCTATTACTAGATCCTCTGCGATGTCCTCTAGAAACTGCTCAAAGCAAAATAACTCTAACTCAGGCAATTCCTCAGTCTCAGAAGGCATCTCAGAATCCTGAGTTTGGTCATGATTTGATCCTCGACGAATACCACGTCCCTGCTTCTATAGGGCTTTCTTTCTACTGGATCGTAGAGTCTATAGCCAAACTTATCCCGACCGTACCCAACAAAGACGTACTGCCTCGACTTTGGCTCAAGTTTGGATATCTCATCCTTTGGTACATGCACGAAGGCCTTACAACCAAACACTCGCAGGTGATTATATGACGACTTTTTATCATACCATACTTTTTCAAGCACATCACCCTACAAAGGAGCACTAGGAGATAAATTAATAACATAAGCAGCTGTGTAAAGTGCCTCACCCCAATAGCTGTCTGACAAGTTTGCTTCTGACAGCAAATACCGCACCCTCTCCATTAGCGTCATGTTCATCCGTTCCGCTACACCGTTGAGCTGCGGTGTCTTAACTGGAGTCTTCTGGTGTCGTATCCCTTGCTCTCTGCAATAAGCATCAAAGAGACCGATATACTCGTCGTCATTGTCCGACCGAACACATAGCAGCTTCTTGCCCGTATTTCTTTCAACAGAGGCCTGAAACTCCTTGAAAGTGGGCAACACCAAATCCTTAGTCTTTAAGGCATAGACCCAAACCTTCCTGGAATAATCATCAATAAATGTTACAAAATTAGAAGCAACACTAATATATTTTACCTTCATAGGACTGCAGACATCCGAGTGAATAAACTCGAAAAACGTCGGCTTCCTTGAAATTGGGTGACTTTGGAAAGTACCCTATTTTGCTTCATCGCCAAACAGTGCGTGCACTTCTCCAACTTTGTAGACTTTAGCCCTGGAATCACCTTCATGTTCACCAAGTAGCTCATCCCCTTCTTGCTGATATGGCTGAGCCGCCTATGCCACAACTCAGTAGACGCATCAGTAGCTGCGTTAACCTCCTGTGCTATCACCCTCATATTTTCAATTAACGGTAGTTTGGTAATTGACACGGGTATTTTCATTTTTGGATTTATTGTACTTAAATTTTATGCATGTGTATTAACTAATTGTTGTATTATTTATTTATTGTTAGTGTTAGATTTATTTTGGATTTGTATAATGGACCTAACTAGTTTAATTATATGCATGAACCAACATTTTGGATGAGTTTAGTTTGAGCCCATGAATTAGGCCCATGGATTAGGTGGTTGGATTAATTAGTGAAACCATTAGACTAGAACCTTCCTTCCCTAATTAATTTCTTCATGAGAGGCCCCAAGGGGTAATAGAGACATTTTACATTACTTGGAGAGGGGTTATATGGCCGGCCATGCTAGAGGAGAGAGAAATTATTTCACTTTTCAATTTCCAATTCATTTAGATCTAGTTCTTCCCTCTTTCAAATTTCTTCATTCCCTCACCATCCCTTCACAAATTCTTCACAAATTCCTTCCTTATTCTTCATTAGAGGCTACTACAATAAGGATCTAAAAGGAGGAAGCAAGGATCTAGAAGGAGGAGGCCAAGATCTAGAAAGATGAGCTACTTTCACATTTGGGGATTTTTTATTGGAAATCCATCTTCCAATAGGTACATTTCAGTTTTTTCTCTTCTAGTAGACTCTAAATCTAAGATTTAACTATGAAAAACCAACCCACATACTTAGGCTACCCATAGGATTTGGTTTTAGGTTCATAGGAGACCTATAGTGGAAGTTGTGTGTGTTTTAGTACCAATTTTGGGGGAATTCTGAGATTGGCACATGTGGTGTTTGTTATTTGGTCAAATAGATCAATATGACATACGATTGCTTGTTTGTGACTAGTATCGTGTCCACAATTGGGTACGTGTAGGCCGTATCTCGTCAATTTGACGAAATAGGTTAATTTTGGGGGGTTTTCTCCGACTCGGGGAGTTGTGCATATCAATTCATGACACGGACACGTAGTGGATCTAATTATTATACGTATTATTTATATTTAGTATATTAGACTTGCTCGTGTCCTCCGGGATACGTTTGGTGGTGTGGTGGAGTCGTATCGCAAGCGTATCATAGAATGAGTGTGATACGGGTGCGGTGCACTCCACGTGTTTGGTTTATTGTCCTCATTCCTATTTGTGCATATATATATATATATATATATATATATATATATATATATATATATATATATATATATATATATATATATATATATATATATATAGTTAGTGTATATAGCTATATTTATATCTAGGTGTATACATATAGCTCTATGTGTGTGTTTTAGTGTATATGTGTATATCTATTTGTATAAATATTTATGTGTTTGTATATATATATATATATATATATATATATATATATATATATATATATATGTGTGTGTGTGTGTGTGTGTGTGGTGTGTGTACTAATGTTTATATATATATATATATATATATATATATATATTCATGTGTGTGTTTGATTATATGTGTGTGATTATTTATATATATATATATATATATATATATATATATATATATATATATTTATATATATATATATATATATATATATATATATATATAGTGAGGGACCATGATATATATATCTATATGTGTGTTGATATATATATAGAGAGATTGATATAGAGTAGTGTATATCTATATGTATGTATATATATGTATATATATACATTAGTAGTTTGTGATTCCTTGATATATATATATATATATATATATATATGTGTGTGTGTGTGTGTGTGTGTGTGTTTGTGTATATATATATATGTAGAGTGTTATTCATAGTTGGATAGATGTATAAGTGTTTGTGTTCGTATGTGTGTGTGAGTGTGATCAGCTTGTGCAGTCCTCAACTGAGCATACAGCAGCGTGCAGGGCATCAACTGAGCCAAGGGCACAGCAAGAGGGAGAGCAGTGCAGTTTCAAGTGAGGTGCTATCACTGTGCAATATCAGTGTAGAGTGACAGCAAAGAGGAGGTACAGCCTCAAAAGCAGCGAACACAGCAACAGAGAAATAACAGTGCAACAAAGAGAGGCTTGCACTAGCAGTGCAGCACAGCAAGCATTTCAGCAAGGAGTTCCATTCCGTGAGTACAACAATATGCAATGTCATCAAGGTGCAGCAGCTCATCAGTGTAGCATTCTGCAACACTGCAGTGTGCAGCCACCTGCAGGAATCCAACAACTCGAGGGGCTCGAGCATGGAAGAGAAGGGAAGTATCAGTGTATTCGTGTTCAGCAAGAAGGGAAATGATCAACAGCATGAGAGTATCAACACTGCAACAGTGCTCGTACACAATGATATTTTGTCGAGCAGTTTAGCATTAGCAGCTCGGGGTGCAGTGACCACTGCAGTGTGCAGTACAGTCACTGCTCAACTGACTGGCAGCTAGGGACTATACAGACAACTACAGGATATGCACAACCATTCATCCAACTGTAGGGAGTAGCTTGTTTAGCATGCTACAGCAACCAGTTTTACTGCAACTCGGCAATATGTAGTAGAGCAACAGCAAGGAAAGAGCCATTCAGATCATGCACTCAAGCAACTGAGGAATAACAGTTGTAGCATTCACCCGCAGCAGAAATCCAGCAGCCATTTCAACTGCTCTTAGGGAGAGTAGTGCATGTGAGCAGCAGGAAGTTCAGTATTCATCAAGG
The DNA here is from genome assembly GCA_036927795.1 of Iris macrosiphon. Lineage (NCBI taxonomy): Eukaryota > Viridiplantae > Streptophyta > Magnoliopsida > Asparagales > Iridaceae > Iris > Iris macrosiphon. The sequence goes on from JAYESA010000017.1 coordinate 102,891,708, forward strand.
TATCAGTGCCGTATCAGCAGACGGGGAATTCTTAGTGTTTTAGTGGTTCACCAGTGAGGTTTTGGGGTTAGATAGGTATATGTTTAGTTTATAGTTAGTTATGTATGCTTATATATATATATGCTATGATAAGTACATTAGGTAAGAGTTAGTGTAGTTTAGTATTGGGGGTTTCCTATATATTAGCTATAATAAGGTCTTGAGTTACTTTGGAATACCAAGGTAAAGCCAAGGTAAGGGGTCGATACCCATGGTATTGAGTTTGGATATCGAGATAGGTGTTATATGCATTGGTGCAAGGAACAGATATCCTATATTGCTTTGATTTGTTATGATACTATATGTTGACTTGTATATATACCTAAACTAATATTTTCATATATTGAAACTTGCATATCTTAGGATACGATATTTTGTGTGGTTTTTGTATCTTAGATTAGTTAGAATAGCTTAGTTTCATAGTGTATCGACTTAGTATCCTAGTGTTAGACACTAGCAACCTAGATTTGATCAGTTTGACTTAGAAATGGCTTTGTGACCTAGATGTTGACTAGTTTAACTTAAATTTATTTTAACACCTTGTATTAATGTGATATTCCATATATAGGTTTATGTGACACCAATTGAGACATAATTTGATATTCATTGCTTGGACGACAGGCGAGTACATTCTCTGAAAGTTTTTATTATTTGATAATTACTATAATGCAAGTATTTAGAAATATTTTACATGACTCTTGACACATTGGTACATGGACTAGTATATACATGGATCAGTCATGGGATGTTATATATATTGTTTATTGTTCCTCGTGTTCTCAATGTTTAACTTAGGCAATATTTCGTGTTCGATGTTCAATGTTTAACTTAGACAATATTTCGTGTTCAATGTTCAATGTTTAACTTAGACAATGTTCAGTGTTCAATGTTCAATGTTTAATGTTCAAGGTTTATTGTTTACATGGCCTTGAGTATCTTGTATCACTACGTTTTATGGTTGGATCCATTGTACTAGTTGGGGGAAAGGGAAAGTGTTAGCTAGATATGTGATCAAATCCTAGACAATATTCAATATTTAATTTAGACAATATTTATCCAACGTTAAAGTAGACAATGTCCACCCAAGCCGATCAGATATCTATCTAGTATTTCAATCACTTAGCATAGTTACAGTTCTTCACCATATTCTAGTTCATTGTTTCAGTCTATTGTCTTATTCTAGTTTATCGTGATCAGTGTATACCATATTGTTCATTGTTTACCTGTTCTTCTACCATGATATTGTTTATTATTTTTTGTCTTGTATTATATTCTCTATTTCTGTTTATAGATGTTATCAATTAATTGGAATTGCTATTGGATGGTACTTCGCTCCATTCCTGCAATCCCCCTGATTTTTCAAAGAATTTTAAATTGGATTTTCTAACTTTTCTGGAATTTTCTTGGATTTTTTCTGGAATTAAATTCATGTTCTTTAATTATTAAAGGATTTTTAAATGACAATAAATAGTATTAAAATATTATGAAAATAATATTTTATGGTGTAAAATAGAAAACCAGACCTAGGGTAATTTTTCCGGAAATTTACTGGACCCCGGATGGATTTTTTTAACACATAAAAACCATTATTTTGTAATTATTTAATTAATTAATGTGTTAGTTATTATTATTATTTTTTTTTTTTAGCAAACCAAATCAGGCCCAACCCATCAAGCCCAGCCCAGCCCACCTAAACCTAGCCCGGCCCGCTGGCTATCGGGTCGGGTCGGGTCCGTCAGACCCGAGACACGACAGCCCGACCCGCATCTCCTTTCTCCTCAACCGCTCTGAACCCGACGGTTCCCCTCCCCTCCGCCGGCTACCGGCCGCCGCCTGGCCTCCCTGCGTCGCCTCCGCTCCCGCAATGCCTGCCCGCTCGCCTCCGACCCTGCAACCGCCGGCCGTCCCTCTCCCCATCTCTCCTATAAAACCCTAACCCCTCGCCTGAACCCGCCCCTCGACCACCAACCTCCTCCGGCCCCGCAGACTTCGGCTCTCCGCCCGACGCTGTCTCCTCCGCCCCAACCGCCTCGAACCTCCACCATCATCGGATCGACTCGCCATCCTCGACGAGTCCGCCCTAGCCAGCGCCTCCCTCCGGACCAGCACGCCGAGCCTCGCCGCAGCTCCACCACGCCCAAGCCCTACCTCCTCCTTCTTCTTCCTCCTCCGCCCCACCTCTCCGACGGCTCCAGCACCTCCCCTCGACTCCCTCTCCTGGCCCAGCCACCACCCGCAGAGTCGCAGCCGTCCCCGCCGAGCACCGCCACCCTCGAGCCGGAGTTGCTCAGCCTCCGCTCAGCCACGGCAAGCCCTCCGGCGGAGCTCCGGCCAAGCGCAGATGACTCCAGGACACCCTAACACAGGAGCCTCGGACACGAACAGCAGGACACCGACACAGAAGCTCAGAACAGTAAACCCTAACCCTAAACAGTAAACCCTAATTACTGTGACGCGTGTCGGACACGAGACTGACACGATTCAAACTCGGTTTCTCGGACCACTTCAGGTATTCATAACTTCTTGCTCGTAGCTCGGAATTCAATTCCGTAAATTGAATCACGTAGCCTGTTTGACCCTCTCGGTGCCCGGATAAACCGCTCGGGACATCGCGTCCTGTGGTGATCGTACACCGTGATCAAAAAATAGGAAAACCTAGACCCTGTTTCACCCCGGAACTGAGTACGCCCCGCCAAACGGGACGACTTGGTCGCGTGCGGTCTTCACAGATACGTGCGCGTCGTTGATACGGACGTGCGGAATTTCGCAGAAGCTGATTCGGATGTGCGTGCACACCGGAATCAGTGCGTATCCACGGACATCGCCCCGTATCCGACTTTTCTGGATCTTTCTGTAACTTAGTGTACACACGTCAGATCGAGACGAAACTTGCGCCATCGGACTCGTAGCAATACGCTGGTCCTGTGGGTCAAGTTTGGTTCGATTCTGAGAACGTTGACAAAATCGCGTGTCGTGGGCCCCACAAGCTCCACCTGACGGGCGATTTTGAGAACGGCTCATCGGAATCCAATTCTGGAAGTTCCGTTGGGTTCGTATCATCGTTCCTGACCTGTTGATACTAAGTTGGACTAATTTGGAGACCTTTGACCCTGACGCATTTTTCGGTGCAAGCGAGCCCACATGTGGACCCCGTTTTGACCCGAAACTGCCTTTTTGCCCTTGTCTCCAAATTGTACTCAAGGATAGGCGTTCCTAGCTAATTAATATTTTCTGGATCTGTTGGTGATGTTTGTTTCAGCAACCGGAGTACTGCCTGGAAACCCAGCTGAAGCTCGAGCTATAATTGGAGCTGAAAACCCAAGCAAGTGTACCTTGCCATAAATGCAGTTTAATGATTCATTTTCTCTAGATTTATTTTCCTGTGACTGTTGTACTTGCTCAACCCTAGGGCCGTGTGACTTGCTTAGCGTCCGATCACAGTCGGGTGCCAATACCGTACGCGGTGTTTGTGTAAAGTCACTTAGAGCTGGTTATCGTGACATTTGTAATTCTCGTACTTGCCATATCAAGTACTTTATACCCAGGACACTTGACACAGAGCATGAGACAGAACCTTCCTGATTATTCAAGGTGATTCTGTATAGGATATAGATTTCATGAATTGAGCTTATTTTCTTAGAACTTAATAAATGACTGACTGCATTAGTATTAATCTTGCGTAACATGAACATTGTGAACTGTGACGTGAGATTTCATTGGGTGGGGAGAGACACACAGGCTACAGGCTGATTATATATATATATAATTCATAGTAAACACATAGTAAAATTCATAGTATAGCTGCTACCGGCTCCCCGACACAGAGCTTGTAGTGGTATCAGCCTAAGTTCTAGTGATGCTCTCAACTTGCATTTCACATAGAAGGTTATATAGTTGACCCTATTGTTTTCTTATTTACTTTACTGCATTTATTTTGGCTTGTGCTTTCTTATACCTTGCTATGTCCCCTGAGGACCTGGATCCGGATTATGTCCCAAGGACTTGCAGACGAAGTTTATCCAGAGGTATACGGAACAGGTGCACTTCTCGGAACAGTACCTGAACCTGAGGACGAGGTGATCGCTGAGGACTTCTCCTGAACAATTGCTTCGCCATGCTCAGTCGTTATGACAAACAGTCTTTATTTCCTGTTTAATTAAACTTTTTAATTCCTGTTTATGAGAATATTATAACAGACTAATATCGGGTTGTTCCCCGATTTTATTTACTTGGACTGGTTGATGATATTTCTTTGCTGATGTTGCTATCTTATATCTGTGGATGAGAATAGTAAAACCCTGACTGATGTAATACAGCTTAAGTATGCCCGATGGATCCATTAAATTGGGTTTGTCCATCGGTGTATGCTGCTGGCCATTGCCACGTGTCCAGTCCCTCGGTATTTTGGGACTGGGGCGTGACATGGTTTTTGTGGTGGCCCATGCAGGTCAACGACTAAATTGTTCGGTTTCAACTTAGGGACCGAACAGGCCTGCAATAAGATAGGATAAGTTTTTAGGATCTCATCCACTTGCTTAAAAATGTTCTTGATATCTGTATCGTACTAGAATTAATTTTTGATTTGCATCCTGCCTTGAATCTTGTGCGCTTCTTATATTTTATTTTGGATGCAGAAAGATGGATCCAAGAATTGAAGATGAAATTCCTTTGAGTACGCCACAAGACGCTGTGGTTACCTATGGAGATGGAGTTACACCAGAGAACAGAGGGCAATCCTCTCAAGGTGGTCAAGCTGAACAGCATAACTCAAGGTTCAGGCGCGATGATATCCCACCTCCGCCGCAGTTCCCTCCACAGATGCCTGTCTTTCCACCAGGACAAGAATGGACGGGCAGCAGATGTTCCAGATGTTTTACGCCATGATACAAGCCCAACAGCAAGTTCAATAGGAGGCACATCGTCAGGAGGCAGAGTACCTAAGAACCAGCCTAGTAAACGCATTAGAGCAAGTGAACCCACAAGCTAGGCGACCAGCGACGGGATCTATCACTGATTTCTGTCAACTCAAGCCCCGTACCTTTTCGGGCAAAGAAGGACCAACCGAAGTTCATGAGTGGCTCACCAACATACAACACCAGTTGGAAGCAGCTGAACTTCCAAGAGAACATTGGATGACCGCCGTCAGGATACAATTGACGGACAATGCTCATCACTGGTGGCTATCCGAAGAGACCAGGCTCGGACCAGGCAGAGTCACTTGGGAAGAGTTCTCCAGACTCTTTCAAGAGATGTACATTCCGGCCATCGCTCGATCAGAACTGAGGGACAAATTCAATCGCCTCACTCAGGATGCTATGACGGTGGAAGAGTACAACGCCGAGTTCATTCGTCTGAGTCGCTTCGCTCCTACCTTGATTCCGACAGAAGTAGAGAAGGCCGAGAAGTTTTTCGACGGACTCAACATCGAGCTACAGAAACTAATTGGATCTGTCGCACCCACTTCGTACTCGGACGTCCTTGCTGCAGCCCGACGCATGGAGCGCGTCACCAGGAGAGAAACCAGTCTAAAGCGGCCTACCCCATCAACAACAGCCAAAGCACCACAAGAAGAAACTGCAAAGAGGCCTCATATACACCAGCCACCCAGAGCCTCTCCGCAGACATTACCTACATGTCAATACTGTGGCAAGGTAGGCCATACTGAGAAGGACTGCAGACGCAAGTTGGGATTATGCTTGATTTGCGGAACCAATCAACACTTAGCCAAGGATTGTCTTATCATCGAGGAGGAGCACCAAGAGCAAACCAACAAGCTCTACCAGCACCAGGAGGGAATCAACCAAGGCCACCATTGGCACCACAAGCGGCACTCTTCCAACAAGCCCAGCAGCAGCAGCAGCAACAGAGGAATCCACCAGGACGCGGACAAGCCTTTGTGATGACTGTGGGAGACGCGCAGAACCAAGGAGTTGCTAATGCGCGTAAGTTTTAGTAGTTATGTTTCTAGCATTGCTTTAATTCGTGCCTGCTGGTTCGTGACCCCAGACTTGACCTGATAACCTTAACCTGATAACTTTAACCTGTTAATAATTGATAACCTAGTGTTAATCTAGTTTTGAACTTGATAATAACCTAGAATTGTTAAATTAAAATGTTTTAAATATAACCTGGTTTTCTAAAACTATAATTTTCTAGATTTCCCACATTTGGGAAATTGCATAATTTTTACTTAGGAAAATAATTTTTTCTATGTGTTCAAGCCCTGAACCTTGACTTTCTTTATTGTATTGTGATTCAAATAAAATTGGTAACCGTGTCATCCTTGTTGACCGGTTAATCTTTGATTGCGAGGACGCAATCCTCTTAAGGGGGGTATATTATAATCCCCCTGATTTTTCAAAGAATTTTAAATTGGATTTTCTAACTTTTCTGGAATTTTCTTGGATTTTTTCTGGAATTAAATTCATGTTCTTTATTTATTAAAGGATTTTTAAATGACAATAAATAGTATTAAAATATTATAAAAATAATAATTTATGGTGTAAAATAGAAAACCAGACCTAGGGTAATTTTTCTGGGAATTTACTGGACCCCGGATGGATTTTTTTAACACCTAAAAACCATTATTTTGTAATTATTTAATTAATTAATGTGTTAGTTATTATTATTATTATTTTATTTTTTAGCAAACCAAATCAGGCCCAACCCATCAAGCCCAGCCCAGCCCACCTAAACCTAGCCCGGCCCGCTGGCTATCGGGTCGGGTCGGGTCCGTCAGACCCGAGACACGACAGCCCGACCCGCATCTCCTTTCTCCCCAACCGCTCTGAACCCGACGGTTCCCCTCCCCTCCGCCGGCTACCGGCCGCCGCCTGGCCTCCCTGCGTCGCCTCCACTCCCGCAACGCCTGCCCGCTCGCCTCCGGCCCTGCAACCGCCGGCCGTCCCTCTCCCCATCTCTCCTATAAAACCCTAACCCCTCGCCTGAACCCGCCCCTCGACCACCAACCTCCTCCGGACCCGCAGACTTCGGCTCTCCGCCCGACGCCGTCTCCTCCGTCCCAACCGCCTCGAACCCCCACCACCATCGGATCGACTCGCCGTCCTCGACGAGTCCGCCCTAGCCAGCGCCTCCCTCCGGACTAGCACGCCGAGCCTCGCCGCAGCTCCACCACGCCCAAGCCCTACCTCCTCCCTCTTCTTCCTCCTCCGCCCCACCTCTCCGACGGCTCCAGCACCTCCCCTCGACTCCCTCTCCTGGCCCAGCCACCACCGGCAGAGTCGCAGCCGTCCCCGCCGAGCACCGCCACCCTCGAGCCGGAGTTGCTCAGCCTCCGCTCAGCCACGGCAAGCCCTCCGGCGGAGCTCCGGCCAAGCGCAGATGACTCCAGGACACCCTGACACAGGAGCCTCGGACACGGACATCAGGACACCGACACAGAAGCTCAGAACAGTAAACCCTAACCCTAAACAGTAAACCCTAATTATTGTGACGTGTGTCGGACACGAGACTGATACGATTCAAACTCGGTTTCTCGGACCACTTCAGGTATTCATAACTTCTTGCTCGTAGCTCGGAATTCAATTCCGTAAATTGCATCGCGTAGCCTGTTTGACCCTCTCGGTGCCCGGACAAACCGCTCGGGGCATCGCGTCCTGTGGTGATCGTACACCGCGATCCAAAAATAGGAAAACCCAGACCCTGTTTTACCCCGGAACTGAGTACGCCCCGCCAAACGGGACGACTTGGTCGCGTGCGGTCTTCACAGATACATGCGCGTCGTTGATACGGACGTGCGGGATTTCACAGAAGCTGATTCGGATGTGCGTGCACACCGAAATCAGTGCGTATCTGCGGACATCGCCCCGTATCTGACTTTTCTGGATCTTGCTGTAACTTAGTGTACACACATCAGATCGAGACAAAACTTGTGCCATCAGACTCGTAGCAATACGCTGGTCCTGTGGGTCAAGTTTGGTTCTATTCTGAGAACGTTGACAAAATCGCGTGTCGTGGGCCCCACAGGCTCCACCTGACGGACGATTTTGAGAACGGCTCATCGGAATCCAATTCTGGAAGTTCCGTTGGGTTCGTATCATCGTTCCTGACCTGTTGACACTAAGTTGGACTGATTTGGAGACCTTTGATCCTGACGCATTTTTCGGTGCAAGCGGGCCCACATGTGGACCCCATTTTGACCCGAAACTGCCTTTTTGCCCTTGTCTCCAAATTGGACTCAAGGACAGGCATTCCTAGCTGATTAATATTTTCTGGATCTGTTGGTGATGTTTGTTTCAGCAACCGGAGTACTGCCTGGAAACCCAGCTGAAGCTCGAGCTACAATTGGAGCTGAAAACCCAGGCAAGTGTACCTTGCCATAAATGCAGTTTAATGATTCATTTTCTCTAGATTTATTTTTCTGTGACTATTTTACTTGCTCAACCCTAGGGCCGTGTGACTTGCTTAGCGTCCGATCACAGTCGGGTGCCAATACCGTACGCGGTGTTTGTGTAAAGTCACTTAGAGCTGGTTATCGTGACATTTATAATTCTCGTACTTGCCATATCAAGTACTTTATACCCAGGACACTTGACATAGAGCATGAGACAGAATCTTCCTGATTATTCAAGGTGATTCTTTATAGGATATAGATTTCATGAATTGAACTTATTTTCTTAGAACTTAATAAATGACTGACTGCATTAGTATTAATCTTGCGTAACATGAACATTGTGAACTGTGACGTGAGATTTTATTGGGTGGGGAGAGATACACAGGCTATAGGCTGATTATATATATATATAATTCATAGTAAACACATAGTAAAATTCATAGTATAGCTGCTACCAGCTCCCCGACACAGAGCTTGTAGTGGTATCAGCCTAAGTTCTAGTGATGCTCTCAACTTGCATTTCACATAGAAGGTTATATAGTTGACCCTATTGTTTTCTTATTTACTTTACTGCATTTATTTTGGCTTGTGCTTTCTTATACCTTGCTATGTCCCCTGAGGACCTGGATCCGGATTATGTCCCCAGGACTTGCAGACGAAGTTTATCCAGAGGTATACGGAACAGGTGCACTTCTCGGAACAGTACCAGAACCTGAGGATGAGGTGATCGCTGAGGACTTCTCCTGAACAATTGCTTCACCATGCTCAGTCGTTATGACAAATAGTCTTTATTTCCTGTTTAATTAAACTTTTTAATTCCTGTTTATGAGAACATTGTAACAGACTAATATCGGGTTGTTCCCCGATTTTATTTACTTGGACTGGTTGATGATATTTTTTTGCTGATGTTGCTATCTTATATCTATGGATGAGAATAGTAAAACCCTGACTGATGTAATACAGCTTAAGTATGCCCGATGGATCCATTAAATTGGGTTTGTCCATCGGTGTATGCTGCTGGCCATTGCCACGTGTCCAGTCCCTCGGTATTTTGGGACTGGGGCGTGACAATTCCTGACTAAAAAATATTTTTCAGATGAATGGTTAGAGAGGATGTGTCCCACTTACTATGGACCAACAGATGGAGTGTCACTTGAGGATGTAGTGCCAGTTACTGAGGCCTTTTAGCTTTCCATACCTTGTAGTTGTTGTTTCGATTTAGATAGTGGATTGAATTATTATTTTGAGATCTTGAGTTGTGTTTAGATTTGAGTTGGACTTGTGATATATTGAGATTGTACTTCTTTTCTTTCTATTCCATATCATGCTTACATCTTCCTTTTGTTTTATATATGATTGAGTATCAATTGGATTTGAGATGGCATGATAGTATTTTATATACATTGTGTGAGATATTAGATAGTATAGAAGACCAAGACAGCATTCTACCGCCGATGCTGTGGCGTAGGCTGGACGTATCCACGTATTCGTGCCCCTTCATCGGGTGTGGGTCGTGACATATTTTTAGTGGTGGCCCATGCAAGTTAGGCTTCGCAAGTTGTGCGATGTCGTGGTATTGCGACAACTTAGTTGTACTACTGCGAGCCTGCGATAGGATATAGGACATAGGACACTAGGATGAGAGCAGATACTCAATCACAAATTTTTTGAGAGATTCTTGGGACGACCCTTGAGAATCTGATTATAAATTCCTATTTCAAATCTTTTCCCATGTTTTCGTCAGTTCTCACTTGTTGTTATTAAATTCGATTCTTGGTGATCGGTTGTTGAATTTAATCCTTGTTGTCGTTGTTGAGTTTAATTTCATATCGAGATAGATTTTATGGACTAAATTACGGTATCATCTGATGACATATGTTGATGAGGACAGTGAGAAAGATGAAACATTTGCTTTGGTTATAGAGCCTAGAGTTTATCGCAGCCATATTAGCTGGCATGACGAAAACGTAGGAACCTGACTTCGGATGTACATATCTTAGTTATAAAATTTAGAATTTCTCGCAGCTATACTAGTCGGCACAGTGAGGATTCTAGACGACATGATTATAGAGTTGCATACCTTAGTTATGGAATCTATAGTTTATCGCAGCTATGCTTACTGGCGTGGAGAGAATTCTGAGTGTCATAATTTCGGATAGACGTGTATGATTATTAGGTTGTATCTTAAATTGGTTCTTAAAGTATAATCTTAATGCTTATCCACTCATGTTATTGTAGGATTTGTTCCATCATTCTTTAGCTTAGAAGTAGAGTATAGATGTGAGTAGATAGGAGTGTACCAGTATATGACTAGTCATAGGTATATCACCTGATATTGAGGCCATTGATGTGTCAAAAGCAATAGGTGGTAGAAGTGTCAAAAAATTGTGTACAGGATGCACCGTGTGTGATGAGTATCAGAAAGTGGAAGTCCATAGAAATGGAAGCCCGTACTCCTGTAAATACTCAAGAGCAGATACACCTGGCAGAGGACCAGGTCCTCAGAGGGACGTAACAAGATACAGAAAATATGAGCCAACTTGAATACAGTAGACATGCATATAATTTGAAAATAAATAAGTACGCTGTACAAGACAATCTATATGAATGCAAATGAGGACAACTTTTTGACGTATGGGCAAGGGTAGGCTACTCGATCTAATCCTCACAACCTCACGCTCGTCAGTGGATATCATCAGCCGACATACCTCGGGGGTAGCGACCCTCGGACTCCATCAATCGACATACCTCGGGAGTAGCGACCATCGAACAAGACCCACCATAGTGCGTGCTAGTGACTACGGTGTTACCAGAGTGGTTAAAGCCCATACGCCTAATGATTGTCCTCTATGATACTAAGTGCCATGTGTGTGTCAACATATCTAATACATAGTAATGACTGAAAGAAAACTACACATGCAAGAATAAGAAATGCAATAAATATAAAGAAATATAAATAGCATGTAAAGGTACTGTAACAATTTGGCAAGGTATCTTGCCTGGGGTCCTGCTGCTGGTATGAATCAGAGTCCAAGTCACAGTCCAAATAGCCTATGTATTACAAATTTATCACGTCAAAAGGATAATTTATTTTAATTTATTTAATTCTGTAATAATTACTCTAAAATCCTATTTTAATCTTATTATTCTGATTTTTAGGTTAATACCTAAATTTTGTCCAAAGAAATTGAATTTTATCGACTCGAGACTCATGGCACGCAAATCGAGGCGATCTGTTGACCGAAAAGTCAACTGACATAAACTTGACTTTTATGCATGAATTTCTGTAGATTTTAGTGTCAAAAATATGCTGGAATTTATGGCTCATCCGAATTCAAATTCGTTTGGAAATTATGGCACATACAAGTTTCGTATCGTGCACCGATGGTTAAATTTTACCCTAGAAGTTCTACAGAATTAACAATATAAAAATACTTCAAAATAAATTCTGAGAAAAACATATGTCATTAGCTTTTCGAAACTTTAAACGGTTCGTGATTCTGATTCCTGGTTCTCCCGGAATCACGAAAACATCAAAACACGTCTATTTTTGGACATGCTGTGTTCTACGAATTTTCCAAAATTTAATAATACTAATTTCGTAAAAAAAATTATATAATCAGAAAGATAACCTCAATATCTTTCTAACACAAAAAACTAGGCCTCATTTGGAGTCCGGAGCTATGCGCAATGGCTTCTGGAAGATGAAGGAACCCTAGATGGCAATTCTTCAAAATTCGGTTGAAGAAAAACCCTAGAAATAAACTTAAACTAATATATATATATAGAGGAGAGAGAAAGCAGTCGCGGCTCAGGTCTTGACACGTGGCAGCCATCCAACGCTGCCCGCCCCGCAGTCACTGACAGGCGGGCCCGGCACTGTTTGCTGCGGGCGGCTGACAGGTGGGCCCCCTGTTTGCTGACTGGGCAGAAATAATTTCTTTTTGGGTTTTCTTTTTCAGAAAATAGTTTTTAATTCAGTTTTTGATAATTAACTCAAAATAAATGCTAAAAATAATTAGAAAATTCTCAAAAAATTATAGAAAATATATTTTATTATTTAGAACCGAAAATAAAAGTTTGGGATATTTTTATTTAAGTTTGAACATAAAATAAATTTTTCAAAGTCCTAAAAAATTAGTGTTACTAGTTTTTAATTAACTAAAAATTATGAAAAAATCCCAATAATCTAAAATAGCCTAAAATAATTCTAAATAAATATTTATATAAGTAAATATACTAAAAAAATTATTTTCTAATTAACTAAGATAATATTCTAAATAAATTCAACATCTATAATAAATATAATAATATAAAATATACATAAAATACCTATTTTGGGTGAGGGAGTTTACAATCTACCCAACTTAAAACAATTTCGTCCTCGAAATTAAAATAAGGCATAATTTGTTAAATCCTTCACATTCATACATAAGGTACGTCAATCGCAATCTCTTCCAAAAATTTAAATAACAATTCAAAATTAAGATAATCATTGTTCAAATCAAAATTCAACCTATTGTAATCTCTTCTCACTTTTCCAACTCATCAATATCCAAATTTAAATTGAATCCATATAATATCTTCAAGCTTTAAATAACCCATATCAAATTTTACATCACGATCTCCAACTATCATAATCTCCTCTAGAAAATAATTTTAATCAAACATTATTCCTATTTTCAACTTATGAATTTTGTACTCTTCAAATTTTTAAATTCAATTTTCATCATCAACATTTCAAATAGGTGATCCAACAATCAAATTTGAACTTTTAATTCAAATCATCAAATTATAAAATTTAAATCTAATTCACCAATTGTTCAAGTCTAAAATTCTATATTTATCCTCAAAATTTAAATCGATGATTCAACCTTCAATATTCAAAATTTAAATCATGTGCTCAAATTATAAATATTTGGTCCGCAATATCAAGATTTCATAATTCATTAAATCCTCATTATCTTAATCATTCCTCTAAATAATTTCAAGATTTAAAATGACTTATATCTCTCAATCTAATCTTACTTGATCACAATATAAAAGAAATTTACCTCAAGTTTAACAATGCAGTTTCTACCCAACTTAGAATTTACCCATCTATCACAGAAGGCTATATACTTTAAGAAAAATATTCCTTAATTTATTTACTCATGTCATTCAATCCTCAAAACTTCAATGCCGATTATATCATATATGATATGTCATTAATTACAAAAGAATAATCCTCAAGTATGTGATCGGCCTACGGGGTATATCTAGTACTCTCTGTATATTAAACTTATACTAAGCACGATGTTTCGTCTTTCCGAAATAAGGGAAGACGGAGATCAATAATAAAGGGTTCAAGGAAGAGGTAATAGAATAGAAGTATGGAGATCAAGGCGTTTAAATAATTCAAATGGGAATTGTCAAGGTAGTTGTGGATTGAAATCTTATTTTGGTAATTCCTATTCATATGCTCGCATCGGTACAGTTATGTAACCGATACGATCCGCTCAAACATATCTAGGGGCAAGTATATTCGTCTACCAATCACTACATATCTCAATCCACGTAAAGTAGTATTACGAAGGGCGAATCAAGCGCACTAAGGTTAGCTAGACCTTAATACACTGATTCTGAAATGTATTAGTAGGCATCCCCAATAATACATATCTCATGATCAAGCTCGATAAAAGAGTAAGCTTGCAAAACTAGGCTATAATAGCAGCATAAGTCAAGGTAGTGCAGCAAATATAAGTACGCTAGATGATGATGAAAGGAGGTACAAATTAATTCAAGTTCACAAAACAAAACAACTAAGCAACAATAATAAAAGACTCTATAATCCCTACAGTTATCATACAACCTCCTTGTCTATGTCGCTAGTCGACCAAATATGGGCAAGGACCTCTAACTTCTATTGTCTGAATAACCACTGTCGTCTTATGCTAGTATACAATTAATGTTGTTCAATCACACTTCAATAATAGGTCAAAAGACTATGTGATACTAGGTTGTGAGGTATACTACCCAACTTAGAACAATAAACTAATACTGTGACAGTCTTAAGGGTACCGTAGAAGCTCCTGTTAAGGTCTTTGAGAAGGGGTCTTGGTACTTGTTAGGGTATCCTATTATATTACATAGGTCATGGTCGTCTTAACTCTTAGTCATAGTGCAAGTGTCAATAGTAAGAATGGGACAGTTACTGACCTCAAGGGAAAGGGAATATAACTCGTATTGAGGTATGGTATAAGTTACGCGATTTAAAACTAAGGGATAAACACCATGTCTCAATCTACAAGAATAACTTAACTATCAAGTTCTAACTACTAAGCACACAATTTCAAAATTCAAGATTACAACTATAATCCTAGCAAACTATGTGTCCTTAACAAAGAAATAAGTTACTTGGCCTACTATCAGAAGTGTCAGGTGGCACGAGTTGAAAGATAAAGAAAAGAAGAACGTAATTTTGGTCGTCGCACAATTAGCGAACGCTATGGTCACAGGGGAACAATATATGAAAATAGAGGGGCTCTAGATAGCATCATGGTTTTCCAAGGGAAAGGGGTATGCTAGTCTCTGTGTTTGAGGTATGATTAGGAAAATATTCTATGCATTGCTCTTGGCTTTCTAAGGTACTGTCTGCTTATCTCAAGACAAGAATCTAAATTTATGGTTCTCCAATACTCATCTAACGGCGTGGGTTAGGTTCAGTCCTAATATTCACTTTGGTTCTCTATTGGTTTCTCAATGCTAGGGGCAACCATAATGGTAAACTTCTAACTAACTCTAGTAGTGTCTATACTACTCTCAAGTCCTCATAACACATCAGGGGGTAATGGTAAACCAATTCTAGAGATAAGGAATTCTAGGTTTTACTAGATATCCTAAACTTAGTGGTGTGTCAGCACTCTAGTTGTACTCTTAATAGGAAGGTTACCCTACTTATCATCTAACAACAGGAACTTCTATATTCTAGGAGAGACTATACTAAAGGAACTATTATGGGAGTACAGGAATCAAGCAGGATGCAATTATTCAAATAGAATAGATTAGAAGAAAGATGAGTCATAGTCAATTGTGGATGAGATCCTATACTCTAGTCCTAGGTGCAGGCTTGTTCGGTACAGTAACGTAACCGAGACAATATGCTCTCGACCTGCATGGGCCACCACAAAAATATGTCACGCCCCAGTCCCAAAAATACGTAGGACTAGAACACGTAAGCATGCCAGCCGCATGGATATAGCAACTCCAATATATGGAAACCATATCCCATACGTACGCTGTAATATGAATATAAACTCACATGTGGTATATATAATGTCACAAGTCACAGATATGCTAATCTCATCCACACAACAAGTCATAGAAAAGAAATACTAAACTAGAATAAGGAGTCTGAAATATCCGAAATAATAGTCGGATGGAGACAAATCCACTACCAAAGACTACAACCAAAACTAAAATGAGAGAGGAGTATAAAATATCCAATATAAAATAATATGAAGACAAAAGTGTATCAGCTAAAAGAATCCATCGCTAGATAATCAACGATGCTCAGAAGGTAAGACCTCCTCGGCAGAAAGGAATGCGTCAGGTCCAGGCCCGTACTCCTGCAAATACTCAAGAGCATATACACCTGGCAGAGGACCAGGTCCTCAGAGGGACGTAACAAGATACAGAAAATACGAGCCAACTTGAATACAGTAGACATGCATATAATTTGAAAATAAATAAGTACGCTGTACAAGACAATCTATATGAATGCAAATGAGGACAACTTTTCAACGTATGGGCAAGGGTAGGCTACTCGATCTAATCCTCACAACCTCACGCTCGTCAGTGGACATCATCAGCCGACATACCTCGGGAGTAGCGACCCTCGGACTCCATCAATCGACATACCTCGGGGGTAGCGACCATCGGACATGACCCACCATAGTGCGTGCTAGTGACTACGGTGTTACCAGAGTGGTTAAAGCCCATACGCCTAATGATTGTCCTCTATGATACTAAGTGCCATGTGTGTGTCAACATATCTAATACATAGTAATGACTGAAAGAAAACTACACATGCAAGAATAAGAAATACAATAAATATAAAGAAATATAAATAGCATGTAAAGGTACTGTAACAATTTGGCAAGGTATCTTGCCTGGGGTCCTGCTGCTGGTATGAATCAGAGTCCAAGTCACAGTCCAAATAGCCTATGTATTACAAATTTATCACGTCAAAAGGATAATTTATTTTAATTTATTTAATTATGTAATAATTACTCTAAAATCCTATTTTAATCTTATTATTCTGATTTTTAGGTTAATGCCTAAATTTTGTCCAAAGGAATTGAATTTTATCGACTCGAGACTCATGGCACGCAAATCGAGGCGATCTGTTGACCAAAAAGTCAACTGACACAAACTTGACTTTCATGCATGAATTTTTGTAGATTACAGCGTCAAAAACATGCTGGAATTTACGGCTCATCCGAATTCAAATTCGTTTGGAAATTATGGCACATACAAGTTTCGTATCGTGCACCGATGGTTAAATTTTACCCTAGAAGTTCTACAAAATTAACAATATAAAAATACTTCGAAATAAAATCTGAGAAAAACATATGTCAATGATCTCGACATTAGCTTTCCGAAACTTTAAACGGTTCATGATTCTGATTCCTGGTTCTCCCGAAATCACGAAAACATCAAAACACGTCTATTTTCGGACATGCTGTGTTCTACGAATTTTCTAGAATTTAATAATACTAATTTCGTAAAACAAATTATATAATCAGAAAGCTAACCTCAATATCTTTCTAACACAAAAAACTAGGCCTCATTTGGAGTCCGAAGCTATGCGCAATGGCTTCTGGAAGATGAAGGAACCTTAGATGGCAATTCTCCAAAATTCGGCTGAAGAAAAACCCTAGAAATAAACTTAAACAAATATATATATAGAGGAGAGAGAAAGCAGTCGCGGCTCAGATCTTGACACGTGGCAGCCATCCAACGCTGTCCGCCCCGCAGTCACTGACAGGCGGGCCCGGCACTGTTTGCTACGGGCGGCTGACAGGTGGGCCCCCCGTTTGCTGACTGGGCAGAAATAATTTCTTTTTGGGTTTTCTTTTTCAGAAAATAGTTTTTAATTCAGTTTTTGATAATTAACTCAAAATAAATGCTAAAAATAATCAGAAAATTCTCAAAAAATTATAGAAAATATATTTTATTATTTAGAACCAAAAATAAAAGTTTGGGATATTTTTATTTAAGTTTGAACATAAAATAAAATTTTCAAAGTCCTAGAAAATTAGTGTTACTAGTTTTTAATTAACTAAAAATTATGCAAAAATCCCAATAATCTAAAATAGCCTAAAATAATTCTAAATAAATATTTATATAAGTAAATATACTAAAAAATTTATTTTCTAATTAACTAAGAGAATATTCTAAATAAATTCAACATCTATAATAAATATAATAATATAAAATATACATAAAATACCTATTTTGGGTGAGGGAGTTTACAGTCCATGACCAAGAACTATAGTATATCACAAGTATTTGGAACCCTCAGCATTAAGAATATTTTGACTAGATTGATGATTAGTGAATGCTTAGTGTATGATAGAATAGGCCACATGTGGCATAGCAGATTACCCGCACCAGTAGAGGGAGACACCCCAGCAGAAAAGTGACTGAAATTCATGATAGTTAGGGTATGATTTTCTCTTTCGGTAGAATGGTAGGATTGTATCTTATATGATAGAACTATTTTAGACTGTGATTGATGGGGGTTTGACACTAGTAAAATTTATATGACTGGTCCAAGAGAGAGGTGTGAGAGTTTTAATTTCGAGGACAAAATTTTTCTAAGATGGGTAGGATTGTCACCCTTACATTTTCAATTAAGAGTATTTATTTATTTATTTATTGTTAGTGTTAGATTTATTTTGGATTTGTATAATGGACCTAACTAGTTTAATTAGATGCATGAACCAACATTTTTTATGAGTTTAGTTTGAGCCTATGAATTAGGCCCATGGATTAGGAGGTTGGATTAATTAGTGAAACCATTAGACTAGAACCCTCCCTTCCTAATTAATTTCTTCATGAGAGACCCCAAGAGGTAATTGAGACATTTCACATTGCTTGGAGAGGGGTTAAATGGCCGGCCATGCTAGAGGAGAGAGAAATTATTTTACTTTTTAATTTCTAATTCTTTTAGATCTAGTTCTTCCCTCTTTCAAATTCCTTCATTCTCTCACCATCCCTTCACCAATTCTTCACAAATTACTTCCCTATTCTTCATTAGAGGCTACTACAACAAGAATCTACAAGGAGGAAGCAAGGATCTAGAAGGAGGAGACCAAGATTTAGAAAGAGGAGCTACTTTCATATTTGAGGATTTTTCATTGGGAATCCATCTCCCAATAGGTATATTTTTATTTTTCCTCTTCTAGTAGACTCTAACTCTGTGATTTAACCATGAGAAACCAATCCATATACATAGGCTAATCAAAGGATTTGGTTTTAGGTTCATAGGAGACCTATGGTGCAAGTTGTGTGTATTTTGGTGCCAATTTTGGAAGAATTCCGAGATTGGCACATGTGGTGTTTGTCATTTGGTCAAATAGATCAATATAATATATGATTTCTTATTTGTGACTAGTGTCGTGTCTACAATTGGGTACGTGTAGGCCGTATTTCGTCAATTTGATAAAACAAATTGATTTTGGGGGTTTTCCTCCGACACGGAAAGTTGTGCACATCAATTCTTGACACGGACACGTAGTGGATCTAATTATTATACGTATTGTTCATATTTAGTATATTAGACTTGCTCGTATCGTCCGGGATGCGTTTGGTGGTGTGGTAGAGCCGTATCGCAAGCGTATCATAGAATGAGTGTGATACGGGTGCGGTGTACTCCACGTGTTTGGTTTATTGTCCTCTTCCTATTTGTGTATGTATATATATAATATTTATGTAATATATATATATATATATATATATATATATATATATATATATATATATATATATATATAGTTAGTGTATATAGCTATATTTATATCTAGGTGTATACATATAGCTTTGTGTGTGTGTGTGTGTTAGTGTGTATAAATATATATATATATATATATATATATATATATATATATATATATATATATATATATATATATATATATATATATATATATATATATGTGTGTGTGTGTGTGTGTACTGATGTTTATATATATATATATATTCATGTGTGTGAGTATATATATATATATATATATATATATATATATATATATATATATATATATATATACACATATACACTAACACACACACACAAAGATATATGTATACACCTAGATATAAATATAGCTATATACACTAACTATATATATCTATATGTGTGTTGATATATATAAAGAGATTGATATAGAGTAGTGTATATCTATATGTATGTATATATATGTATCTATATACATTAGTAGTTTGTGATACCTTGATATGTATATCTATTTGTATATATATATATATATATATATATATATGTGTGTGTGTGTGTGTGTGTGTGTGTGTTTGTATATATATATATATATATATATATATATATATATATATATATATATATATATATATATATATATATGTGTGTGTGTGTGTGTGTGTGTGTGTGTGTGTGTGTGTTTGTATATATATATATATATATATATATATATATATATATGTGTGTGTGTGTGTGTGTGTGTGTGTGTGTTTGTATATATATATATATATATATATATATATATATATATATATATATATTTATTTATATATAGTGTTATTCATAGAAGGATAGATGTATTAGTGTTTGTGTTCGTGTGTGTGTGTGTGAGTGTGATCAGCTTGTGGAGTCCTCAACTGAGCATACAATAGTACGCGTGGCATCAACTCAGCCAAGTGCACAGCAAGAGGGAAAGCAGTACAGTTTCAAGAGGGAGGTGCAGCAGTGTGCACAAGGCAGTGCAGCACATCACTGCAATATCAACTGAAACATGCACAGCAGGAAATATCAGCATCTAGGGAATGTGAAGCCAACTACTCGAGCTAGAGCAGTATAGTAGACCGACTGAGGTTCAGCAGTAATACTTCGAGCCAATGCCTCAGCAGCATCCTTCATCTACAAACAGTCCAAAGAGTACTGTGTAGAACAACAAAGGTGCTCGGGTATGCTCAGCAGGGAGTATGCCTCCAGTCCAACAGTGAAGTGCTATCACTGTAAAGTATTAGTGCACAGTGACAATAAGGAGGAGGTGTAGCCTCAACAACAGGGAACACAGCAACAGAACAATAGCAGTGCAACAAAGACAGGCTTGCACTAGCAGTGCAGCACAACAAGCATTTCAGCAAGGAGTTGCATTCAATGAGAACAGCAATGTGCAATGCAATCAAGGTGCAACATCTCATCAGTATAAGATTCTGCAACACTGCAGTGTGCAGCCACCTACAGGAATCCAATAACTTGAGGGGCTCGGGCATGGAAGAGCAGGGAAGTATCAGTATATTCGTGTTCATCAAGAAGGAAAGTGATCAGCAACAGGGGAGTATCAGCACTGCAACAGTGCTCGTGCACAATGGCATTCAGTCGAGTAGTTCAGCACGTATCTGTGCACCATCGTGCAGTGCATGAGCACTTAGCATCAGTAGCTCGGGGTGCAGTGACCACTGCAGTGTGTAGTACAGTCACTGCTCGAGTGACTGGCAGCTAGGGACTGTACAGACAACTGCAGGATATGCACAACCATTCATCCAACTGCAGGGAGTAGCTTGTTTAGCATGCTACAGCAACCAGTTTTACTGCAACTCGGCAATGTGTAGTGGAACAACAACAAGGATAGAGCCATTCAGCTCGTGCACTCGAGCAACTAAGGCATAACAGTTACAACATTCACCTGCAGTAGAAATCCAGCAACCATTTCAACTGTTCACAGGGAGAGCAGTACATGTGAGCAGCAGAAAGTTCAGTGTTCATCAAGGTATCAGTACCGTATCAGCAGACAGGGAGTTCTCATTGTTTCAGTGGTTCACCAGTGATGGTTTAGGGTTATATGGGTATGTGTTTAGTTTATAGTTAGTTATGTATGCTTATATATATATATGCTATGATAAGTACATTGGTTAAGAGTTAGTATAATTTAGTATTGGGGGTTTCCTATATATTAGCTATAATGAGGTTTTGAGTTACTTTGGAATACCAATGTAAAGCTAAGGTAAGGGGTCGATACCCAAGGTATTGAGTTTGGGTATCGAAATAGGTGTGATATGCATTGGTGCAAGGCCTAGGTAACCTATATTGCTTTGATTTGTTATGATACTATATGTTGACTTGTATATATACCTAAACTAATATTTTCATATATTAAAACTTGCGTATCTTAGGATACGGCATTTTGTGTAGTTTTTGTATCTTAGATTAGTTAGCATAGCTTAGTTTCATAGTGTATCGACTTAGTATCCTAGTATTAGACACTAGCAACCTAGATTTGTTCGGTTTGACTTAGAAATGGCTTTGTAACCTAGATATTGACTAGTTTAACTTAAATTCATTTCAACACCTTGTATTGATTTGATATTCCATATATAGGTTTGTGTGACACCAATTGGGACACAATTTGACATTCATTGCTTTGACGACAGGCGAGTACATTCTCTGATAGTTTCTATTATTTGATAATTACTATAATGCAAGTATTTAGAAATATTTTACATGACTCTTGACACCCTGGTACACGGACTAGTATACACATGGATCAGTCATAGGATGTTATATATATTGTTTATTGTTCCTCGTGTTCTCAATGTTTAACGTAGACAATATTTTATGTTCAATATTCAATGTTTAACTTAGACAATATTTCGTGTTAAATGTTCAATGTTTAACTTAGACAATGTTCAATGTTCAATGTTTAATGTTCAAGGTTTATTGTTTACATGGCCTTGAGTATCTTATATCACAACGTGTCATGGTTGGATCCATTATACTAGTTGTGGAAAAGGAAAAGTGTTAGCTAGATATGTGATCAAATTTAAGACAATGTTCAATGTTTAACTTAGACAATATTTATCCAACGCTAAAGTAGACAATGTTCACCCAAGTCGAACGCATATCTATCTAGTATTTTACTTACTTAGCATAATTATTGTTCGTTACCACATTCTAGTTCATTGTTTCAGTCTATTATCTTGTTTTAGTTCATCATGATCAGTGTATACCATATTGTTCATTGTTTACCTGTTCTTCGACCATAGTTGATATTATTCATTATTTTTCGTCTTGTATTATATTCTTTATTTCTGTTTATAGTCATTATCAATTAATTAGAATTGCTATTGGATTGTACTTCGCTCCATTCCTGACTGGAAAATATTTTTCAGATGAATGGTTAGAGAGGATGTGTCCCACTTACTATGAACCAACAGATGCAGTGTCACCTGAGGATATAGTACCAATTACTGAGACCTTTTAGCTTTCCATATCTTGTAGTAGTTGTTTCTATTTAGATTGTAGATTGTATTATTATTTTAAGATCTTGAGTTGTGTTTAGATTTGAGTTGGACTTGTGATGTATTGAGATTTTATTTCTTTTTTTCTATTCTATATCGTGCTTACATCTTCCTTTAGTTTTATATATGATTGAGTATCAATTAGATTTGAGATGGCATGACAGTATTTTATATACATTGTGTGAGATATTAGATAGTATAGAAAACCAAGACAATGTTCTACCGCCGATGCTGCAGTTTAGGTTGGACGTACCCACGTACTCGTGCCCCTTCATCGGGTGCGGGTCGTGACACTTGTCCCCTGTGCGCTCCCTTCCATATAGTAGAGTCCGGAACTCTTGCTTCCTCTGGCAATCACCATCGATCCTCTGGAAATCTTCCACTGATTATTTCTGAAGTGATTGAAGAAACCCTCGTCATCCAACCTTCCAATTGACATTAGGTTGAAACAGATATCATGGACATGACGGACATATTTGAGAACAAGAACTGCACCTGTCTGTGTCCTCAAATTTATATCTCCAATAGCAACCGCCTTTGACACATCTTCATTATCCATCTTCAACACTCCACAGTTGCCTGTTGTGTATGTAGCAAATAGTTCCCTGTTGTGAGATACGTCCCTAAAGTACCTGAGTCCACCTGCCAAGAGTTGTCATCGCAAGCGAGGTTCATAACTACCTCATCACCTACCATGATCATGTCGCCTCCATGTGTCGAGGCTGCCGCTGTAGTGTTCTCACTTTGTTTTTCCTTGTCGCCCTTCTTCTATCTCTTCCAAGAAAAACAGTTTCGCTTGATGTGGCCCTTCTTGCCATAATGGTAACACTTTGAGTCCTCGTACCGACCCTTGGACCTTCCCTTGCTTTTGTCTCTGCTAGCGCCTGGACCCCTGTTTTTACCCCTTTCACGGCTCTCTGAAATAAATGGCTCTGAGTAGGATGTGGATGAAGTGCCCTACGAACGTCTTCGTATCTCTTCATTCAGTACCCCGCTCTTGGCAAACTCTAGACTGACCACGCCTTCCGGAGCAGAAGCGATCATAGACACTCACACGATCTCCTACAAGTCTGGCAATGTACATAGCAACCATATTCTATGAACCTCGTCATCGAACTTAACTTCCATTATGGATAGCTGGTCAACCATGTCCTGGAACTCACTCAAGTGATCCGTAATAGACGCCCCATCTTTGTACCGCAGATCCATTATCATCCGGATCAAGAATAATTTATTTACTCCGGTCTTCTTCGCATACAAAGATTCTAGCTTATCCTACAGTGTCCTCGCGTGATCAATACTGGCAATTTGGTTGTACACGTTCTCGTCAATGAACTGCCTGATGTACGCACACACATGTATATGCTCGAAAATCCAGTCCTCTTCGAATTTATCACTAGATCTCTCGAAAGCAAATACCGGCAGATGCAGCTTCTTGACAAATAACAGATCCTTCATCTTGCTCCTCTAGTAATGATAGTTGGTACCGTTCAGGTTTACCATGTGCACCAGCTTCGCATCCATCTCTCCTCCCTGATTTGCCTATCAACTCCTAACACCCATCTGAAATTCCAGAACCTGGCTCTGATACCACTTTGTTGGGAACGAAAGTGCAAAAATTGTCCCCAAATCAGATAATACCTGCGAGAGAACCGAGCAAAATACACAAACCAAAAAATACCAAACACAAAACGCAGACAGAGAGATTTTGACGTGGAAAACCCTTGCGGGAAAAACTACGGGACGATCGGTGTCAAACCCTAAAAAACCTCCACTAATGGAATAAAAAGAATATACCCTCTACAAGCTCCTCCCAATCCAACACGAATCACCACAACACTTAGGAATAGAAAATAGATCACACAACGAAGATAGAAGACAATGAGAAATTACCCAAAGTTGATCTCCTCCTCCGAAACGGCCTCCAATCCTTCTTTCTTTTTCCCAAAGTTGCAATGGCACTCTTGCCTCTTTTTCTCTCCCTATTTCTATATTTTTTTTAGAGAGAGAGAGAGCTATATATTTTAGGGCCAGGAGACACCTATATATAGACTAAAAGCCACAACTAGCATTCCTATTATAAATAGGAATATCCAATCCAAATCCAATGAGATATTCTTATTATATTTAGGAATATCCAATCTAAATAAATTGAGGTAATCCTATTATATGTAGAAATACTCAATCCTACTCCGGGATATTTTGCACATAGGTTGGGAACCCCACCCACTCCAACAGATGCTATCTTACTGCAATCCATACCTGGATGTCAGTCATGGAAGTTCCTTCTACCCTTCAAGTGCCTGTAATAATTGAGAAGTAATGGTGAGACTATTTAAGAGTTATTATGAGATCCTTAACAAAACTCTACCATTAGTTCTCTATAATGGCTTTGACTTCAACATCGTTAGAGACACCTTAAAGGAAAGCATCGGATCCATCTGGTCTAAGGGTGATATGAGCAGAGTTGACATTCTATAGCAACTTGTTGGCGACCTTAGCAAAGTGGTGGATCAACGGATGTCTTTGTTGGGAATTGGACACGTCCTGCAAGCGTTCCGACTCTGTGTCTGAGAGTGCCCATAGCAGAAACTTCAGGCCAACCTACTTGAGATAACCAACCCCTGTCTAGCGAACACCAAGCAAAGATAAATACAAGTATATGGAGGTGACTACATAACCCGGACAAATCCCAACCTTTATAACTCAGGTAAAAATACAAGATTGATAAAATTAATGTTGAACCCTTTGCCCTAATAGATTCAACCACCTCACCATACTTAAGAAGAAAAAGAGATTACAATTGAAATCACTCACCAACCCGTAGCAATCTCCCTGAGCGAAGGTGACGACTCCTCGATCAGATCTCTTTCCTCCTTCTGTCTTAGATGGCGAAGCCCTAAGAGCAAATTACGGACTTTCTCTTAGATTTCCTATGGACGATCGCCCCGAATCTCTATCTTGTGCTATCTTTGTGCCTCCATCCTCCTCCTATATATATAGGATGAAAAATCCTATTTTATGTCATAATATAATTTTCTAAATAGAAAACCTTAAAATAAGAATCATTTTTTACCTAAAATAACCTAACACCAATTATGAATGTCAAATATGGTCAAATTAAATATTTGATACAAATTTGAAATCTAATCAAATCTTACATTTAATGTAGATTTCCAAATTATATTAAATCAAATCTTTGACCATATTTGGGCTCCAAAATTCACCTAATCCAGACTGGACCCCAACAATCTTCTCCTCCAGTCTGATGAGAGGGTGTTGACCCCATGGCTTCTCAACTAAACTCCATGCCTGTCGCCCCACAATATAGTTCCCGATCCCTCGAGTTTTTTTGCATCTTTCTTCGTCTCCAGCTCCTCGATTGTCACATCTACGCTAGCTGCCAAGCGTAGCACCTTCTGTACCACTGGGATCCTACCGTCATCAATGACATAGCTGAGACCAAAGTCCTTGACTATCACCCTCACCATGAGTCTTGGCTGCCTGTCCCCGACTTCCGTCTTCCACCGAAACGTGATCACGTTTTGACGAGCTTCTTCACCCTTGGCTGGCCAAACCAAGCGGAGGGTACAATTTTTCCGAGATTCGAACTCCTGAATCTTCCCACCTTTGTGTCCAAACTTGAAGCTCCCCCATACACATGTGTCCTCGAGTAAAACATCATGCACCGTGCATGTCGTCGATGACCTACAGTTCCCCTAAAATTGTGTGAATGGTGACACTCCCGCCTCAGATTGAGTTTGCTGCAAACCTTGATCTCCTTCATGGCCTCGAACTGCTGAAACCATTATTACTCCATGAAGATTTGACAAACCACCTATCGCTAAAAAAGGATTCATGAAGCAACCCCAATCTGGAGACCGACTAACTATCATGGGACCGATATACAGACCCTCAATCTTTGGCTCATTACCATTCATCGCTTTGTCTCAATAAACCAAATCCTCCGTAACCCTCAAAGTATCTCGAAGCCCCTCCTCAGCAAGTTCTCGACGATCCAACTCCTGTCGAATACCCCTCGAGCCTCCATCTGATATCTGTGGCCTGCTTGTACAACTCAGCTTCTTGAGTCTGTACATGCCACAACATAAATATCCTCGAGCCAGCTGTTGGAAACCCTTTGTAATCATCCAATCTTTGTCCCAAAATAAACTGCAACAGCCATCAACCGCCAGCCTCCCTACCGAAACAAAGTTGTAGCACAAACTGGGTATATGTCGCACATCCTTGAGAACGAGCTTCTCACCAACGAGCTTCTCATCAAGCTCCGTTGTCAAGTGCACATCACCGATGCCTAAAACTGTAGTCGTCTCCTTGTTGTCCATCTTCACACGTCCAAACCTGCTGTCGTGGTTTGACGTAAAGATCCTCCTATATGGAGTGGCGTGATACGACGTCCCTGTGTCCATGACCCAATCGCCATCATAACATATGCCACAAGGTTCCTCTGCATCGGTTGTTGCGATGATGAGATCTCCCATAACCGTGAGATCCTCCTGATCATCTTTATCTTTGGCCTTCTCATCTTTGAGCTTCATGTAGTTTCTCTTGATATGACCCCTTTTGCCACAGTGATAACAGACCTCCTTGCGATCTATAGTCGCAAGATCTCGAGAACTCTCCCATGTCCTTGCCTGTGACTTGGGTCTTCCCTTCCCGTAGGAAGCCACCGGAGTGGACTCCTACGACGATTCTACTTGCTTACGTCGGATCACCTCCTTCAACAAGCTTCTTTTGACTGCCTCCATCGTGATAACTCCACCAGGCGCGGAGTTACTCACCGACACCACCAACGTCTTCCAGCTTTCTGTCAGAGAACTCAAAAGCAAAAGGGCCTGAAACTCATCATCAATCACCACCTTTATCGCAGATAGCTGATTGATAATACTATGAACATCGTTCATATGTTGTGCTACTGGGGCACCCTTCGTATACTTTGAGTTGACGAGCTGGCGAATCAGAAATGCCTTGTTGCCAGTCATCTTCCTTTCGTACAACGAATGAAGCTTCTCCTATAATACTTTTGCTGAACTCTCCATGTACACATGGTAAAACAACAAGTCATCCAGCCATTGGCGGATGAATCCAATAGCCTTCCTATCCAGTCATTTTCATTCTTCAGCAGCTTTGTCAGATGGCTTAGTGTTGTCGCCCTCCAATGGACCATGTAATTTCTTGCACCAGAGTAGATCCTCCATCATTGTCTTCCAAATCGCCCAATTCTTCCCTATGAGGGTGATCATACGAGTATTCATCTACTCCGTAGCATAGTTGCCAGAACCAAAACCAGTAGCTCTGATACCAGATGTTGGGAATCGGACATGCCCAGAAAGCATTCTGATACCTTGTCTGAGAGTGCCTGCATCAAAATTTTTAGATCAACCTACCTGAGATAACCAACCCCTGTCTAATGATCACAAAGCACAGATAAAGACAAGTATATGGCGTTGATTACGTCACCTGGATAAATTTTAACCTTTATAACTCAGGTAAAATTAGAAGATTGACAAAATCAATGTTACCCTTTGTCCTAATAGATTCAACACCCTGATCACACTTAAGAAGAAAAGAAAGATATTATAATTGAAATCACTCACTAACCCGTACCAATCTTCCTGAGCGAAGACGACGACTCCTCGATCAGATCTCTTTCTTCCTTCTGTCTTGGATGGCAAAGTCCTAAGAGCAAAGCACAGACTTTCTCTTAGATTTTCTGTAGACGATCACCCAGAATCTCCAACTTGAGCTTTCTTTGTGCCTCCACCCTCCTCCTATATTTATAGGATGAAAAATCCTATTTTAGGTCATAATAAGATTTTCTAAATAGAAAACCTTAAAATAAGAATCATATTCCACCTAAAATAGCCTAACACCAATTATGGACGTCCAAATATGGTCAAATTAAATATTTAATACAAATATGAAATCTAATCAAATCTTACATTTAATGTAGCTTTTTAAATCATATCAAATCAAATCTTTGACCATATTCGGACTCCAAAATTAATCAAATCCAGACTGGACCCCAACGGTCTTTACAACAAGAAAACCTTGAACCTTTCATCACCGAGGAGTATGAACAGCTGACTACTCAGTTGAAGTAAGCTCTGAATACATACTTTACTAAGAAGAGCCAATACGAAGAGACGGTATAGAAACTAAAATGTGATCATGATTCTATCATTGGTCGAATAATTATAAGCGAGACGTAGGAGTCTACCTATATTAAAGAGATCAACCATCTGTAGGGGAAAATTGAGCATCTCCAACTTGATCTGGCTCATTTGGAAGCTAGACACAGGAAGGAACTGGCTAACATATATGCACTAGACACTCAACTTTTAGAGATCCAGCAGGGAAATAAAGAAGAGGAGGCTACATGGGCTCGAACATATGTTGAGATGGACCCCTATGCCATTTTGATGAAGAAGATGTCAAGTAGGAGGCCATTGCTAAAGTGCAAGGTACCTAAGATGAAATCGTAACTTCTTTTGATCAGTTACATTAGGATCTGGGTCAATGTGCTTTCTAAATATACCTTATTTCAACTTTTTATAACATTTGCAACTTTATATTTGATGTAATCTTGAATATAAAAAAAAGCTTCATTTTGCTACATATCTTTATTTTGTCGAAATCTTTCTTGCAATAAGAGGTATTATGGATGTAAAAACTAAAAAAATCACATTTTTAAACTTATTGTTCAGCGGTAATATAGACATAAAAATAAGTGAATTTTTAATTTTTTTTTTTAGGTATTGGAAATATAAATAGTTTAGAGTACGAAGGACATGATTGTAGAAGATTTTAGCTTCCTGGTGATGTGTATTCAACTATTCATAGGTATATTTAAAAATGATGGTAAATAACGAATACTATTAACTTACTATGGATTAATAGTAGTGCTAGGAAAAAATATTCAACCATTCAAAGGTATAACTAGACATGACGATGAATGGATGATATCATTAACTCTCTAGAAATTAGCAGTAGAAATTCAGAAATGACGCTGAGGAATTGTTAATATGGATTTACTATTACTCTCAACGTATTGTAGATAGTAAATTGAGGTGGAAAGATAGATCAATTTATTCGATAGTATTAATTATTAGGGATTAGTATGAAACGGTTTAGAGGTGTTCTTGAATAAGATGGTAAGTGAATTATACTACTAAATTATGTTGAAAGAAGTATTGACTTGAATTATTCTGAGGTATAGATGGACATGAAGGTTCAAAGTAAAACTGTTGAATCCCTGCAATTAATAGCATGTAACAAGAAACTATTTAATGTGTAAATAGACATGATGGTTAATGTATAGTACTATTAACCTGTTGAGGAGTAAGTATTGACTCGGACAGTTGAGAGTTATAATTGGACGTGAATGTTCAAAATAGAACTACCAACTCCCTGTAATTAATAGTACAATTTTTAGTATGATGAATATTGTCATAATCATGACGTAAATTATAAAGGTCCTGGACTGAGAGCGGATACTACATGGGATTTTTGTCAGAGTTTATTGTCTTAGTTATACGAATAGCGTAGTATAGACAATAAATTAGAGTTTTTTTATTACTTCTAATTATCTGGGAATTGGAAATAGATCAACTTGGATCTAAAAATGATGCTAATTTTAGTAGAAGAATATTTGACTTTGATCTTAGTGAGAACTTTTTGAAGGATCGTAAGATGATTCCTTTGGGGAGTTTGAGGCACTAGTCCATAACATAACTAAGACATGGTACAGATAATAGCTCGATGATTTGAATACATCATCTTTTGCACTGTTTAATGCTCCTTTAGTAGGGTGATGATCCAGGTCGGATGAGACATAATACTTCTTGAAAAACTTATCTTTGATAGGCATCATAAATTAGTCTTGATATTAATTTGCAAGGCAGTATGCTCCATTAGAATCTACTTATTCAACCATTAAGTAACCTAAATCAGAGGTAGAGACGTTGGCTCGAGGTGATGACAGACTTCGATATTGAGCTGCAGTACCACCCGGGAAAGACCAACGTAGTAGCTGACACGTTGAGCAGAAGACCCATGGCATTCTTCTTGACTACCCAACAATATCTATTGAGAGAGCTAGAACAGATGGGTATAGAAGTCATTATGCTCGGAGTGAACGGACAATTGTCGAGTTATCAGTTGCAGTCAACTTTAGTGGAGAGGATCAAGGCTGCTTTGCTGACAGATGCCAGATTTCAGAAACTTAGACAGAGGACAGAGGCTGGAATACAGACAGGACTGCGTATACATGAAGACAGAACTTTGAGATGTGGAGATCGTCTCTATGTTTCAAATGGAGAACTTCGTCAGGAGTTGATGACAGAGGCACGCAGTTTAACCTACTCTATTCATCCAGGAGGCACGAAGATGTACAGGGACTTGAGACAGTACTACTGGTGGCATGGAATGAAGAGAGAGATAGCACGTTTTGTGGCGAAGTGCTTGGTATGTCAGCAAGTCAAGGCTGAGCATCAGAGATCTGCAGGGTTGCTTCAACCGCTCCCTATACCGGAGTGAAAATGAGAGCACATCACTATAGACTTTGTTACGGGCTTTCCGAGGAGTCCTAGTGGTCGCAATACAGTATGGGTAATCGTGGATAGACTCACCAAGTCCGCACACATTTTACCCTTCAGAGTTGGACAATCGACGGAGTTCTTAGCAGACATGTACATGAGAGAGATTGTGCGCCAACACGGAGTGCCAGTTAGCATCATGTCTGACAGGGATACGAGGTTTACATCTTACTTTTGGCGGAGTATGCAAGAGAGTCTCGGTACATGCCTGAAGTTTAGCACAGCATATCACCCACAAACAGATGGCCAGTCGGAGCGCACCATTTGGACATTGGAAGACATGTTAAGAGTGTGCATGCTAGATTTCGGAGGATCATGGGAGGACCATTTGCATTTGGTCGAGTTTTCCTACAATAACAGCTATCAAGCGAGCATCCAGATGGCTCCCTATGAAGCGTTGTATGGAAGGAAGTGTCGTTCTCCTGTATGTTGGAGCGATATAGGCGAGAGATAGATTCTCGGACCAGAGTTGGTTGTTCGTACAGTATACTCCCCTAGAGCAGGAGAACCTAGTGCAGGAGAACCTAGTGCCGCAGGATGATGAATCATTAGAGGATACTCCCCTAGAGCAGGAGAACCTAGTGCCAATGACTGAGGAGGCTTAGACTTATATTGTTAGACATTGTATTAGTCTTATTTTAGACACTTGGCAAATATTATTATTTTAGAAGTTGCTTTGTGACTAGAATTATAATATGGACTTGTGGATGTAGTTGTGACTCTTGTACTTCTTTCCTTTATTCTATATCGTACTATTTTTCCCCTAGTTTGATATTGTGATTGAGTATTGGTTTCATTATCATATACCATATTGTTCCTCCATTTGGAGTTGAGATAGCATGATAGGTACCTTATATATTTTGGTATGAAAAGTTAGATAGTATTGTTAACACAAACAATGTTCTACCGCCGATGCTGCGACGTAGGCTGTATATTTTTTACGTACTCGTATCCCTATTTTGGTTGCGGGTCATGACACATTTTTAGTAGTGGCTCATGCAGGTCAAGAGATCGCAAGTAGTATAATTTCGTAGTGGTGCTCAGACTTAGAGTAGTGCTACGAGCCTGCTTTAGGATATAGAATATATGCTGAGAGTATACTCAATCACAGCTAGGAACACTTTCAACTTATTGCTTTTCCAGCCCTTATCTATCTGAATGCTTGCTTTACTTTGAATAATTTCGTCCTTCTTTGGTGATATTGTATCTTAATCAATATTGATTCCTTGTTTAATCTATCTTCAGGATGCCATCGAAGACGCATTCCCAGTACTTAGGCGTAGTGTCAGAGAGGTCGATTACTTCATTGCCTCTAAGGAGGGCACCAGCAGCCACTGCTCCATCCACTCCATCTCAGAGGGCCTCTGCACTGGTCCAGGTGGGCATTACGGTAGCCATTTTTGGTGGTGCTCCACCTCCATACCAGAGGACGGTACCCACAGCTTCACAAAGGATGTGCCTACAGGTTCAGAGGAGCTACTACCACCACCAGCAGTTGATCCGACATAGGTGTTTGTACTCTTTCAGCAGATGTTGGAGCCACAGAGGGCTGAGGCGTAGGCCCAGCAGCGCCAGTCTGAGGTTATGAGACAGGACATTCAAAATGCCCGCCATCTTGTACTCACAGCAATCGAGAGAGTTGGCTTGGTCCAGCCACAGATAGCTCCATCTTAGCCTGCCCCGCAGCAGCCGAAGCCGGGGACTATCATTAATTTCAAGAGGATAGAGCCTAAGGACTTTCAATGTATCAAAGGGATTTTTTTTGCTGATGAATGGATCGAATACATAGAGAGAAACTTATGGCTGGCACAAATTTCAAAGAGGTTGCAAGTGGAGGCAGTAGGGAGCAAGATGTTCGATATCGCGTTGACATGGTTCAGGACAGACCCGAGGATCTAAGCACCTGGACTTACTTGGAAAGCTTTTAAGGAGATTATCAAGGAGAAGTTCTTTCCAAATGTGGCTCTGACTTATCTAGAGAGCTAGTTTTAGTAACTCGTCCAGGGAAGCATGACAGTGGACGAGTACGCAGCAGAGTACTGCAGATTGCGTCTCCTTGTGGAGGGACATAATCCCTGGGGGAAGGCCCAAAAGTTCAGAAAGGATCTGAACAGGGAGATAAAATTCCATACTAGCGGACATTGCACCACTACCTTTGAGGAGATCCTGGCACAGGCACAGCAGGCGGAGGATGATTTGGAGCTTGGCTCCAATAGGATGAGGGATCCATCAGGAGCTAGCAGTAGTACAGGGCCAGCAAAGCGGCCTCACTTTCAGCAGAAGCATCAAAGACACTTCCAGCAGCCAAGGCAGCAGTTCCCCGCACCAGCTAAAGTGTCAATACATCAGGCGCACCAAATTCAGAGGCCAGCTCAGTCGGCCATTCCTTGCCCATTCTTTAAGAAGTTGGGACATGGATGGGATGCGTAAAGGATGAGATTGGCCAGTGTTTATTCTGTGGATCAGGAGACCATAAGTTGAGGGCTTATCCTAGGGCTCCATCTTGTCTAGCTCAGGGCGGGGCCCAGGCACAAAGAGCACCCGTGAGACCACCAGCGGGACCATAGAGAGGACTTTCGTTGCCAACATAACAGTCGAGGTTCATACCGCACCAGCACCAGCAGAGAGGTGCACCGCTGGGGAGAGATTTTGCCTTGACCGTCGAGGAGGAGGATCCAATTGGTGATGTCATCTCAAGTTCAGTCTATCTTAATTCTTTTCCAGCTTATGCTTTATTTTGTTTTGGTGTTTCATATAGTTTGTATTTGTATTTTTTGCTTTGAAGCATCATTTTGAGACGGAATCGTTGGCGAGGACTTGCAAGATCATGACCGGGGGTGACATTATCCTGGTCAGTGATGTTTGCAAGGATCGGAGAGTTTCTTTGAAAGGCCGAGAGTTGAGCGCGTGCGTACTCGTAATACCACTTTTGAGCTACGATATAGTATTTGGAATGGATTGGTTGAGTAGGCACCGTACTAGTATCGATTGTCGTAGAGACAGAGTATTATTTCAGACGCCAAGAGAGCCAAAGTTTGAGTTCATCAGAGGACCAGCAGAGCAGAGCGAGGGACGCTTCTTGGGAACTATGGTGGAATAGAAGGAGCCGCCACATCCGTTGATTGCAAAATATATTGACGTCTTTTCAAAGGAGTTGCCGGGGTTACCACCAGACCGAGATATGGAGTTCTCTATAGACTTGGTTCTAGGTGCAGAGCCGATATCACAACACATCTATAGGGTGAACAACAGCAAAATGGCGGAGCTGAAGACGCAGATGGATGAGTTACAAGACAAGGGCTTGATCCATTCTAGTTTAACACCTTGGGGTGCTCCGGTATTATTTGTACCGAAGAAGGATGGGTTGGTACGTATGTGTATCAACTAAAGGGCTCTCAAAACTCTCACTATCAAGAATAAATATTCGTAGTCGCGAATTGACGATCTGTTTGATCATTTGAACGGAGCGAAGGTATTCTTGAAGATAGACTTAAGGTCGGAGTACCACCAGGTAAAAGTAAAGAAGGAAGACATTCTGAAGACAGCTTTCATGACTCGATATGGGCAGTTTGAGTTCTTGGTGATATCGTTTGGTTTGAACAATGCCCCGGCGGTATTCATGAACCTGATGAATAAGGTATTTCATCAGTACCTAGATTATTTTGTGGTGGTTTTCAATGATGATATATTGAAATATTCGAGGATCCCAGAGGAGCATGAGAAGAACCAGAGGATAGTTCTGGAGACCCTCAAGAAGAAGAAGCTTTATGGCAAGCTTTTGAAGTGTGAGTTCTTCCATGACAATGTTGAATTCCTCGGACATATGATTACATGAGACAGGATCTTAGTGGACCCGAAGAAGATATCAGCAGTTGAGTCATGGTCTACCCCGAGTTCAGTGGTAGAGATCAAGAGTTTTCTTGGATTGAAAGGCTATTATCGAAGATTTGTTTAGAGTTTTTCCAAGATTGCAGAGCCAATAACTAGGCTGACCAGGAAGAATGTGGAGTTCGTTTGGACTGGGGTGTGTCAGGACATCTTTGAGGAGCTGAAGAAGAGGTTGACTATAGCTCCAGTATTGACGTTGCCATGGGGGACATGAGGATTTTCTATATACAGTGATGCTTCGGACAAGGGTTTGGGATGTGTGTTACAGTAGAATGGGGTAGTGATTGCCAATGCTTCTAGGCAATTACGCCCGCATGAGAAGAATTAACCTACCCAAGACATGGAGTTGGCAGCAATCATTTTTGCCCTAAAGCTGTGGAAATACTACTTGTACGAAGAGCGTGTGGAGGTCTTTACAGACCACAAGAGCTTGAAGTATGTATTTACACATAAAGAGCACAACATGAGAAAATAGCGTTGGTTGGAGTTGATGAAGGACTTTGAGATTTTTTTGCACTACCACCTAGGAAAGGCCAACGTAGTCGCTGATACCTCGAATAGATATCCAGTGGCTATGTACTTGACGATGGATGGACATTTATTGGCCGATCTTGATAGCTTAGGTATTGAGTTGCTAGATCCTGGAGTTGCAGCATAGATATGGGTACTTCAGGTGTAGTCAGTGTTGATAGACCAGATCAGAGCCACACAGTTCGAGGATGAGTCTCTGAGGAGCATCATAGCGCAGGTCCGGATGGGATTGGCAGAGAACTTCTGTATTATAGAGGATAGATCATTGTGGCATGATACTTGATTGTATGTGGAGTAGAGCGTTGTGCGATGAGGTTCTTCAGAAGGCACATAGATCTCAGTACTCTATGCATCCAGGTGCCAACAAGATGTATAGAGATATGAGAGAGCACGTTTGGTGGTATAGTATGAATTAGAATATGGTGAGTTTTGTATCCAGATGCTTGGTATGTCAGCAGGTAAAGGCGGAGAGACAGAGGCCAGGTGGATTACTTCATCTTTACCCATTCCAGAGTAGAAATAAGAGCATATAACGATGGACTTTGTATCAGGACTTCCGCGTTTTCAAGGAGGGAAAGACGCGATTTGGGTCATCGTAGACAAGTTGACCAAATCGGCCCACTTATTGTCATTCAAAGTTGTTACATCTACGGAGAAGCTCACAGAGATATTTGTGTGACAGATAGTCAGATTCTATGTATTTCCTGGGAGTATAGTCTCGGATCGGGATTGTCGCTTCACATTCCACTTCTGGAGGAGTTTGCAGGCTAGCTTGGGCACCCAGCTCAAGTTTAGTACCACATATTACCCTCAGACATACGGACAGTTGGATAGGACTATCCAGACTCTCAAGGATATGATATGCACCTGTGTTTTGGATTTTGGAGGCTCTTGGAAGGATCACCTCTACCTGGTAGAGTTTGCTTATAACAACAGTTACCAGGTAAGCATCCAGATTTTACCATTTGAGGTGATGTATGGACGGAGATGCCGTACTCCTTTATCTTGGGATGATCTGGGTGAGAGAGCCTTATTGGGACCGGAGATGGGCGTGGATGCAGCTGAGAAGGAGAAGCTTATCAGCGATAGACTTCGGGTGTTTAGGACAGACATCGACATTGTGTCAATAGCCACCGAAGACCTTTGAAGTTTTAGGTATAGGTTTTATTTTGGATTGCTTATGATTGCTTGTTTTAGATAGAGTGCTAAGGCTGTGTTTTGTGCTCGGTGGTTGATCTGGTGTTCTTAAAAATTTCTCCGACAAGGGGCACGATTCACTTTGGTAGAGGTGAGAAGCTTAGTCCACGGTACATCGGACCCTTCGGTATTGTAAACTCCCAGATTTTTCAGAATTTTTAAAAATGAATTTTTAGGAATTTTTAGTAATTTTTAAATAATTAAAATAAATGTTTTCTGGTATTAAATAATTTTTATAGTTTTATTAAATATTAAAATATTATGAAAATACTATTTATGGGTGTAAAATAAAATATTAGACATAGAATAATTTTTCTAGAATTTATTGGGCCCTAGAACTATTTTTAAAGACCTAAAAACTAAGTTTCTAAATAAACCAAAACAAACCGGATTGAACCAACTGGTTTAAATCTTGAACCGAACTGGCCTATTTGAACCGACCCAACCCTAGCGGATCGGATCTGGGTCCAAAATCCAAACTCGACTCAAACCCGACCCATTAGCCATATGCACAGTAATTCCTAATCGGACGACCTTTTTCCTCCCCGGTGGCCGTTTCCGCCGCAACCACCGCCTAACCGTCGAAACCCTCCGTCGGTCGCCCCTTCTTCTTCCCCAATGCCTCCGCCTCTCCACCTCCCTGCTCTGGTTCCCCTTTCTTGTAATCGTCGGCCACCTCCCTATTTAAACCCTATCTCCACCGTTGCCACCACCACTCCATCACCGTACCCCGATTCCTCCGGCCACCTCTCCTCCGGCCGCCATATCCCCGGCCAACCTCGACCCAGCAAACTGGCCACCAACTGTCCTCTAACTACCGCTATAGCCCCGGCTACCCCATCATCATGACTCCCCAGTCACCGCCACGACTCCGCCGTGACCTCGACGGCTCCGCTGCCTCCGCCACTTTCTTCTCCGACAACCATCCTCCGGCCAACCCCGAAAACCCTCCGCCGCCGCAAGCGATGATCACCAGCAGCCAGCATCCGCCGCCATCCCGCATACGCCGCGCCATATGTACATGATATATAGTCGATTCCGGTGTCCTGTTTTGCAACCGGAGGAGTACCTGCAAATCCCGCGGATACTGGAGCAACAGTTGGAAACCAAACCCCAGGCAAGTGTACCTGCAAATCCCGCTGATACTGGAGCAATAGTTGAAAACCAAACCCCAGGCAAGTGTACCTTGACAATCTTGCAGTAATTGTTGCATAATATTCTCTTGATTTAATTATATGATGTATCTGTTCAACCTAGGACCGTGTGACATTACTTAACGTCCGAATGATATTCGGGTGTCAACGCCGCACGTGGAGTTGTGTAACGTCACTAGAGATTGATATCACGATCCTATATATCTTTGTGCTTGCATTATCAAGTACGTCATACCATAGGACACTTGATACTGTTCATGAGACATAATCTTTCTTAGATATTCATGGTGATTCTGTATAGGTTACAGGATTCGTGACTTAGACTTTATTTCATATGCTTAGCTATCATTATGACTCGCTGCATCAGTTAGAGGTCATGATCTTGCGTGTCATGGACATGAAACGTGTGATTACATTGGGTGGGGAGAGACATACAGGCTACAGGCTGATTATATATATATGTTTATTACGGTGCCGTAGGCCCACTACATAGTATAACTACATAGTAAAACTACATAGTAAAACTACATCGTATTACTACATAGTATAACTACTACCGGCTACCCAACACAGAGCTTGTAGTAGTCTCAGCCTGAGTCCTAGTGATGCTCTCATTTGTATATCACTTAGCTGGTTACATAGTTTACCCTATAGATTCATTTATTATTGTACTGTATTATTTTAGCTTGAGTTATTCTTGTACCTTACTATGTCCCCTGAGGACCTGGATCCGGATTATGTCCCCAGGTATAATAGAGGAGTTCTACCCCGAGGTGTACGAGACATGAGCATACATTGGAGCAGTACTAGAACCCGAGGACGAGGTGATCGCCGAGGATTTCTCCTGAGTATCTGCTTATCTATACTCAGATATTTCTATTTTTTTCTGTTTATTGAACTGATGTATCAAACTTATTATCGGGTTGTTCTCTGAGATATGTTTTATTGAGAAATGATGTTGCTTTATATTCCATATTGATCGTATTTATTTCTGTAGATGAGATTAGTACCTTAGACCCTTATTGTTGTTTTACAGCTTAAGTACACCCTGATGGGTCCATTAAATTGGGTTTGCCCATTTGAGTGTGCTGTTGACCATTACCATGTGTCTAGTCCCTCGATATTTTAGGACTGGGGCGTGACAAGTATTCTTGTTAGGGTCGGTGTAGTAGTCTACAGGCTAGACTTGCCACCTGCACTAGAGGGAGTGCATAACGTGTTCCATGTGTCGCAGTTGAGATGGTAGGTGGCAGATCCTAGCCATGTATTGGATTACTCGGAGGTCAAGGTTGGTCCAACTCTCAGTTATCCAGAGCAGCCAGTGGAAATTCTGGATCGTAGAGAGAAGGTGCTTCAGAATCAGACGATTCCTTTGGTACACTTCGCGTGGAGGCATCACACTCCAGGGGAGTATACCTGGGAGCGAGAAGCCGAGATACGCGAGCGATATCCTTATTTATTTGAGATGTGAGGTATAATTCTTTCTTGCTTGTTATGATTTCTTATTGTA